>JAOXJM010000012.1:27336245-27356581 GCA_026413425.1 Tringa solitaria
TGCTTTGGCAGGGGGTTGGACTAGATGATCTCCAGAGGTCCCTTCCAACCCCGTAGCATTCTGTGATTCTATGATTCTGTGATTCTGTGCATTAGTTAATTTATACTGACATACACATTAGTGCTGGGGTTACTGGATTAGTTTAAGGCAGTTTATTTGTCAGTGGAAGTGGGGCCATCTGCCTAACTGGCTACACAGAAAAAGCATGCATACAGGTCCTCACATGTCCATGTACACAGTAAGATGTGGTACTTTGGTATAATTGATTTCTGGTAATTTGGTTGCTGGCCCTTCAGCAAAATATTTCGCCATCATTTTATCCATCACTTAACCCCTCCCCCCAACTTGTCCCAGTGTAGAAATTTTCTCCAGTGTTTTTAACACAAAAGCTTTTCAGAATTACTTTGTCAGGTTTCAAATACGCTTCTATTCCCCAAAACCACTCAGTGATTTTGTTTTTTTAATTGCTTGTATTAAAAGAACCTGTGTGACCTCAGCTGGGATTAAAATGTAGTTGTGGAAGGACGAGAAAATATACTCAAATAAAATCAGTTGCTATTCTGAAGATCAGATAATTCAAAGAACCAAGTCAGACAAAGAATGGGAGAAGTATCACTATCTTATTTTACAGACAAGGAACTGAGTAACAGAGAGATTAAGTTCAGACAGAGAGGCAGTGGCAGGTCTGGGAACTAGTGCCAGCATATTTCCTTAATCACAAAACTATTCTTCATTCTGAAAGATTCTGTTGTTTATTCTTCAGACACCTTCTGTGGAGCTGAAAGGGAAGCAGAGCTAGGACCAAGCTTCAGATCCAGAGTAAGGATAACTTTACTGTTTGACTTAAACACTAACTCTGGGATAGAGTCTCTACTGGTCTCTGTGTTCTTAGAATTGCAGTTCTCAGCTCCTGGTCACCTAGAGATAAGGGAGTTTCGTTCTTTGGTTCTATGTAGTTAAATTCAGGCCACAGTTGTTTTTACACATCTATTTCCAATTAATTTTAGTAAGTGTTAGACAAATAGATAACAGCTACTTTTGTTTTTCATTTCATTCACATTAATTTTCATTATATGAGAATTCAGTTTTCTCCATCTTGCCTCATTTGTATAAATAAACACATCTTTAGGAGGTTAATGTGCTATTCTTCTGACATAAGTGGGAAGCTGCTGATCCAGAAATGCCCCACTTATCACTGCCCATATTTTAACAGTCTGTGGATTCCAAGATCTCCTAATTTACACCTTTTCAGATTTATCTTGATCTTCTGCCACTGGAGACTTTCACTGTAGCAGAAGTTATGTTTTGCAGTTTCCTAATGGCTTTAAAAAGGAACAGAAAATGTCAACAGGCAAAAAGGCCAAAAAAACCGGGAGAACTGATGCTCACTAACAGATCCTTTGGGGATTAGTCATACCAGTTCCTGGTTCTTTATTTCCACAGGCATTTTTACAATAAATGTTATAAGATCTAAAAGCAAGTTAAATGTTAAAGGTTCTTTAGTCACTGCCTAGTCCAACAAATGAGCAAAAATTGAAGAAAATAACATCTAAAAAGTCTAAGCCCTTGATTTCAAATCTTCAGGAGTTTTAAGAAGCAGTTCTTTCTATTTATAGCTTTAATTATCTTGAATTCTGCATCTTCCATGGCTTATACAGAGAAGCACAAAACATATATTTAAAAAGAAACCTGTAAATGCATTTTATTATCAAAGTTAGTTATGTTATAAATTATATATACTGTGGACTGTCTAAGTGTCACACACTGCAAGTGGGACTCACTCATTTGACTCCTCTCTCATGCTCCTTCCTCAAAGCATCATGTGTTATGTGTCTGCAAACCTGTTTTGCATGGTCATCACAGAACATCAGATGAAACCATGAATCAGATAGAAAACAGAAAGACAGAGACTAATTTTCTTCATGTGGAAGGTGAGTTTTTTGTTTTGAGCTACAGGATGAGGCATAGGTGGGTGGTTTCCCAGAAATGGAAAAGACAGTGGAGGAAGCCTAACAAATGAAAACCTGAAAGCTGATTTGCATAGCCAGAAAATTTTAACAGCCATTTCTTCAAAACTACCTACTCCTCCAGATTTGACTTACAGGATTGAAGAGAGTATCCAGGCTTGTTAAGAATAATTTCTAGCTCTTTATCTAATTTTTTTCTGGAGCTCTGAACCATGAAAGACAGGCTTTGTCGCTGCAGGTTTTTCAGTTGGCACCAAGCACCTTGCAGGAGCAGGACATTTCAAACTTACTGCTGTTTTATTTATAACACAAATACTGTCATGGCAACTAATAGCACTTGCACACACAAGCAAGCTTTTGTAGAGACTCAAGCAACAGAACAAGAAAAACTAAAAACAATGTTATCCAACTGTTTGGCAGTGATCTATACTTACAGTGAAGACTGAAAACAACACCCATCAGCTTCATATTCAAAAGTGGGTTCCTTAGGAAGTGTTTGTATCCTTGTTGTGTATCTGTCCGTCTATCTGTCCATCTGTCTATTTGGTGTACAGATGTACTACCTATATTACTGACAAAATAAAGAAAATGAATTCTTTTAATTGAATATGATTCATAAGTATTTCTTTTGCCCTAAAATTGAGTACATAGACTTTAAATAGCAAGTATGTTCCACCCTTTGAGCTTGCATTGAGTTATATTCTGAGAAAGGGAGTGTTTTCTCAGTACTGCATATAAGTATCTTTTAAAAACCCAAATCTTAGTTTTCATACTCCACAGAATACAGGAGGCTGTGCATGTGGTCCCTCCCTCTTTAAATTCTTCATGTTTGGAGGTTAAAGACAATGTGATTGCTCTTGGCTAGGTGGGCAGAGTGAAGGATCAGATATGATGAGTACAGGACTCAGAATATGTGGTCCTCTACACAGTATCCCTTTAAAATTGTTGTTGCAGCTCCATATCTTGAGGTCTTGCCATGGGTGTGTTCTGGTAGTGAATAAGTGTCTATTTTTCAGTGGGACAGTGCTTCCCTAACTCATATGTGTACCCATTAATGCACTTGGTCAGCATGGGGTATGGTCTGTGACCACCATCCTTGCTCATAAACCGTAGGAAGAAGCAAATGCTTCTTTTAGGCAGAGATGATTCAGATATGCCAAACAGTGCATTAGTTTTGCTTCACCTAAATTCAATTAGAGCCTCTGTATGAAGCTTTTAAATCTCACTGATTTTTTTACACTGAATTAAGTATGGCCGGATGCAATAGTCCTAATCAGAATTTTCTGTTCTGAAGAGATGATCAGACTATGCTTCATATATCCTTTACCTGCTAGCATGCTGGATTTCTTACAGTATGATTATTTCTTTAATAACATTCCTTTCCTATGGATGTGCAATGAAAATACATTTCTAGATATCTTGGAACTGACATTACCCTGCCTGACATAAGCTTTTTAAGGAGGAATGATGGAAGACCGAAGGTTGTCTTTGTTTTTATCAGAAGGTAAAAATGAAGTGAATGAGCATTTTACAGTTTGTAAGATGTAGCCCTTGGATAAAACAAGAATATTGCTGGCTAAAAGCAGATCTTCTGCTTTGGCAATTCTATTTCCACTGATACAAAATTTCCTTTCAACTCCTGCTCTGGTGTATAAAAGTCTTTCACAGGGGTAAATTACTGTGGTTCTTCTGGGAGTGGACAGGATTCCTTCATTTATTTTCAAGTGTTAAAATCTCACCAGGGAAGAGACCATATGTCAAAATAAAACCTCCAGATTTTAATGTTAAACTTATGATTTTGAGGGAAAAATAAGTCATGATTTGTGATTGGGTAAGATTGGCAGAATTAGAGAGCTGGCTTTTGACATGTTCAACATCCTAACTTGTGGAAAAGAAGATAATATAATCTGTAGTATCTAGTATCTGTACCTGTAATATCCAATAGTCTGATACCTGTAGTCTGTATGATGTATAATAACTTTTTTTTCCTAGTTATGTGCTTTACAATGCCCAATTATTAACCTGAGTTATAAGCCTCTCAAATTTACTAACAAGAACGTGTTCTCTTTTCTCCCAGTGGCTTGTCATTGGGTGTTCAATTACTGTTGTAAATTCCTTTTTCAATCTGCTCTACAGATTTTTATTTCCTACTAATGATTTCCTATTCTTTACATCAGTTTGAAAGATTTAAATTTGAACATCGTAACAAAATACTTGATTACATTTGCACTGAATGAAGCATAGATCAGTAAGAAGTGACAACGTGGCTCTGAGTGACCTTGTTAAATTTCGGATTCCAGAATCAGCCAGAGACTTATCTTTTTCTCAAATAGAAAGAGAAAATAGTCACATAGTTCTTACACATCCCTGTCTTCATAAGAAAACTATGCTGTAGGAGTAATTTTTCAAGATCCAATCATCCAACTAATCCAGGATGATCCCAGATGATGTTTACTTTGTCATTACAATATAGAATAAATTGTTTGGAATAAACATACAGAATAAATCATACGTCTTCTGTATTTTTAAGCAATATGGAAAAGTAAAACAGTGTGAAGCAGGACACCATTTTCCCCTGTTATCATTTAGTAACAACATTGTATTCAATCTCTAGTGTCACACCTTCTAAAATCAAATCAGGCTGTTCATCACTTCCATAGTTTTACTTTTGCCTATTTGCATTACTTTGCTTTCTTGTGTGACATCTGGCCCTTACACGCAGATTCTACTTGACATTTTCTACTATAAATTACTTTCTTGCTTGTAAAAATTATTCTGCTTCTCTACTCGCTTAGACTGGGGTGAGTTAGACTCAACCAACAACCAAGCCTACTGCCTTAATCAAAGTCAGAATTAATCCTGTAAAAATGAGCTCAGCGGCATGTTCACTACTCATTGTCAATTTAGCCTTTTATCTCATCATAAATCTTTTCACAAATAAAGATTTCTAGTTCAATCCTTAATACAATTATTAGTTGCTATTTGTGAGTTCTTGCAATGTCAGCTGACAATTTGAAATTAATCTGTTATTAGTAAATCATTCATTTTGAATATTTCTAGCTGATTAGTCATTGTGTGCAGGGAGGAGTGGTAACCTGTCTCTGAGAGATCCAACCAGGCCTTGTTTTGCTAGATTACTTCTATTTTTGAAACAGGAAAATGACAAAGCTCATGTATAAATACCTTTGTAAGTGTTTGAATTTACATATTCAGTATGAAGAGCAAGTCTCTCTCCTAATTGTACAGAATAGAATCATATACAATAGATTATATTAAATATATGCTTGTTAGAAACACCGTATACAGATCCATAGATGCAGACAATCCACAAACAAATGGTGATCCTTTTTATGTGACTCAATAATAATTGCCTTTCATATTTGGTAACTAGTAGTATTTGATGTATTCCTAGTCCATTACTAAGGGAATTCTTGTTCTTCATTCCTTTGGTTTGTGGAAGTACTACATCTGCCCTAGGTCAAGTAATGATTAACACTGAAAGCTTCCCTCATTTTCTAATGCAGCCAAGGTATTTAATAGCACTTTTCCAAAATACAGTAACAATTCATTTGTGGCACCATGAAATTTTAGCAATCCGAGTGCTTGACTTTGTAACCCTGATAATGTTCTTTTAGTGTGTATTGTTGCTGTGTAGCTTCTTAGCCAGTTTTCTCTTAAGTGAGCTAAAAGAATCACTGTACTGCCAAGTAGCATCCTGTTGACACCCATTTGTTCTACATTCTCGGCTGGAACCTTTTTATCCATCCTATAGATGTTGGTACATATTTTTTTCTTAATTCTCATTGGATAGTTCTTACAAATGGCAGAATTTGTTTAAATTATAAACTCTTTGAAACAAAAACTGTGCTTTACACTATGGACAACGCTTAGTACTTTCAGTGCAGAGAGGTACAAAAAGATTTTTTGAACTTCAAATGACCCTTACCTAAAAGAAGCATTTCTCAATAAAGCATTAGTTTTCTTGTCAGAGGTTTTTTCCTCTGTAATCTCCAGTCCAAAACTGAAATTTTATCTTATAGTTTTTGCTGTTTCATTTAAGAAAACCTTAATGAAGTAGTGTAAGAAAGAAGATGAAATTATTAATGAACTTCAATGGAAAACTGATAATTAGAATGTAAGTCAATCTTGTTGGTGTTAATAATAATAATAATATAGAGCCATTATAAAATATAACTATCACAACTTAAGATAAAAGCAGTTGAATTAAGTTAATAGATGCAGAAGTCTAAAGACTGCCATGATTGATAGGCATTTCAGATTGTTGTAGACATCCATAAACATCCACTTTCCTGCCCCCATGTGTGTAAAAACTAGGGTGTGAAAATATGAAGTAAATAAAAATGTTCCTTCAATTAGGATAACAGAACTTTTTGGATGTAAACCTCGTTTCCATGCATCAGCTGCAAATACAATGCTCTTTTGCAGTAAAGTCTGTTGAGATTCTTGAAGCAGAATGACAATTAAAGAACTGAATTGGTTTTTATGTTTCAGCAGAAGTGAAATTTCATGAAATTGTTAGGAAAAATACCATTTTAAAAGATGAATCAAAATGCAATATATTTAATTTTTAAAATAAAAAAAAATATTTAATTTTTAAAATAAAATAGTTGGGATTGGTTTTCTTCCATGTTCAAATTGTGCTTGTACTTGCAAAGACCCCTGTGGTTTAAATAAACCAGTTGGTGTAAACTAATAAAAATCCCATTAAATTAAATGGCCACTAGGCATATAGAATGTCCTGTTGCAATTTCATGAGACACTTTGTTACGAGACACCCTGCTATGTACCTTTTATTTTATCAAAGGAGAAAAAGAAAAGGTTGCAAAATGTGTTTATTTCTGTGAAAAATATGTTTCCAGTGTACTAGGAAAAATTGATGTGTTGTGTGTTGCTTTTTTGTTTGTTTTTGGTGTGGTTTTTTTTCTTATAGAATGAAAGAGCTGGCTTATTCCATGTCTGGTACATTTATAGCACAACCTACAATAAATATATATAATCAGCAGGATCAGTCAGTAATTTTCATCCTCTGAACTATTACTTGTTTCTTTTGGAAGGTGGCAATTCCAGAAGTAATTCAGTATATATTGTATTAGAGTAAACTGTTTTAGAGCACATACTGTACTTGTTTGCCAGCAAACATTATTTCTGAAATAGGAGGCTGTTTTTCTTGCAAATGTTTTTCTTCCTTTCCTTTCTTCTCTTTAAAATAACCAAACAAATAACAAAACAACACCAACCCAAAAAACTGTGGATATATTGAATACTTGTGGAAACAAATTACAAGCATCACACTGAGATGAGTTTAGTACCCGTGGTTCTCAGCAGATAATCCCCCTCTGTCCTGCCTACCCAGGCAAGGTCTGTGATATTTTGTTGAAGTAGTAAGCGAGAAATAGGATAGACTATCAAACTAATTTTACTTGGTGAGATTTTATTGGAAGCTTAAATTTCCAGAAGCTGCTAAACCTCCCCTCTTGCTTTCCTTGCACCTCCTCCATACTCATGGAAATTACAGTGCTGAAATATACACTTCTTTAAATTTGTCTCAAATATTCTTGTCTAACCCCGTCTCACTGCTTGCTTCCTGCTTCGTTACATCTGGCCAATCCCATTTAATAATATTTGATTCTGAAAGATCTGTAGGCTCTCCAGAGGCATGAAAGGATGTCTGCTCACCTGATGTCTGCTCTGTCAATACGATGTTAACAACAGTGGGCTTAAAAAATAAAAGCAAATAGTGTTCTTCTGAACACCGTAGATACAATGACATTTTTCTGAGTACATAGCTTGATTCTCAGGTGCCATCAAGTTATGAAGTGCTAAAGAAGCAACACTGAAAAAGTGTAGGAAGCTGTTTACCTGGTCAAATTTTCCATGACAAGTCTAGATGGGGTTTCTCTAAGTTCCTATTGCTTTGAGAACACAGACAAAGCAGGAGACACGTGAGACGGAAAGATGCTTTTCACGCCTTTATTTAGCCATTTACTTAAATATTTAAATTATATGTAAATCATATAATATATATTTAAATCATACTGTTTTCTTACAGGAGACGCTCTTGCTTTCTCCTGCCACTTAATTAACGTGTAAAAGAAATTACTGATAGAAGGCAAAATGAGACCATCTGCATTTCTTAGCGTTGTCATTTTTCAGCTAGAACTCACAGGTGTCTTTTAAACGATGATGAATTAGAATGCACAATCTTTTTTTCCTACTCATTTGTTTGTTAACTACCTCTGTGATAATAATTTATTTGCATATTTAATTTCTTGCATTGTCAATGAGCACCTTTGAACCACTTCCTAATTATTTTATAGTATTCTTGTATTCTTCATTATTCATGCATTCTATTTACCAAATAAACCGACTTTTTCGCCAAAGGATATTTGAAAGTAGTACAATCCTATATGTAGATCAAATTGTTTCCAAATACAGTATTAGAAGGCTCAGAAGGGAGATCTTAGTATGGAGCAGACATTGAAAAGACAGAGTTCTTTATTTTGTCTGAAGTTATCTGTCCTTTGCTCTCTTTTTTTTTTCTGCCTGCAAAACTGGAATAAGCAGGCTGGCTATGGACCAATTGGACTAACGAACGGGAATAAGGAAAACCCCATTCACTCACAACTTTGGGGCAGATGGAGAGGAACATACTATAGCTGTTCTGGTTGGGTCATCCAGTAAGTGGCCACTAGTTACCACTGATAATTTGTTCTTAGATTTCATACGTTCTCTGATGAGTCCTTCTGTTTCCCCAGACCATACATACCCCTATTGCTGAGTCTGCACATAGGGCTAATATTTTGCTCAGCTGTCTTGTGTCTGTGAGGCAAGATCATGTTCCCACTGAGGATGCTCCCCAGACTGCATTGAGTTCATGCAAAAAAAAAAATTATTTGGCTCATGGCTACACACACACATGATCACCTCCGCCGATTTGCAGTCTTTACACATCTCACAAGGTTTATTTTTAAAAAATATTCTTTTAAGTGTTCCAGGTGTTGCACTTATCTGCAGTCTTGTCAGGTACCTAGACAAAATTTTCAAGCTAAAATAAAGTCCACTTCGTTTTTCCGCTCCCTGCCCTCTTCACTTCTGCTTTCTTTCATCCTTGGTTTTCTCTTCCTAGCATTGCACATCAGTCCTTGCCTCCACGATGCTATTTCTTCCTGATTTCTAACCTTACATTATCTGCTGCTTAATCTCTCATATTCTGCTCTGAATCCTCCTCACATCACAAGTAAACCATAATCTCCATCATTCATCGTTGTTTCAAGCGGTAGTATCGGACAGCCCCAAAGGAAGCCAGAGCAGCACTTCAGAGACTGGGAGAAAATGTATGGGTTGCACATTGGCAGCGCTGGCAGTTCTACCTCAGCATCACTTCAACGTTTAATCAACTACAAAAGCCATTTAATGCTTGGGATGCTCCAACGCTATAAATATGATCCCTTAAGTAATTACACAGCTTTACGTCCTGTAACATATTTGGTAACACTTTAAATAAAGTGTCTTCAGTGCATTTCGATGCATTTTTAATTTAGACTGGGTACAGCTATGATTGCATGCTAGATAAATAACAGTTCAAATTTAAATGGATGCATCGAGGTCTCACAACTACCTAATAATTAAATAACTTGGGATATTGCAGTTGAAAGTATGAATATATTTCAATGATTAATTAATAACATATAACTTTTATGAATAACATCTTTCCTAATAGCACACTATCAGCCACATAGAGAAGTAGTGTGGCGGGGACTGTTCCTTTGCCACCAAATGCAGATTATAGTAGAGATTATTTTTGGAGTGCAGAGCAAAATCTATGTTAACGCCTGGGTTTCATCATCTGGATACCACTTTTTATCACCTGAAGATAAGTTAACTCAATCTCTTATTTACCCGTGACATTCAACATGTATTACCGCTGCCACATTGGTCTCTGGTTTGTGAAACTGTAGGATGAAAATAAACAAATTGGTCGTTATTAAAAAGTCACAGTGTTTTATTGTCACAATTTTGAATGAAAAGTGTAAATTTGTATTAAAAAAACTTGCTCACTTAGTGCTTTTCTTTAGCTTCTCTTTTAATTTAAAATAATTAAACCCCTTACTTGATTATGAAGTAAAACTTTGTATTTCAAGATGAAATTTCAAATAGAGATTTTACTTTTTATTTTAAAAATATATAAAAAAAAGGGAGTAATTATGAATACCCCCAAATATACCTTTGGAATTGTTAAAGAACAAATAACATATACGAGTCACGTTACATATTTCAGAGTGGAATTAAGAGTTCTCTGTCTTCAGAGTTCTACACCACTATAAATCCAGACTATAACTGCAGAGGTACAAACGTTACTGGACCTGTGAGCTCACACTAATATATTTAACAATATGATGTTTGAGTAATGATTGTTTATTCTGTAATTTGCACTACAATGAAGTGCTAGTTGAGGACCCCTTCTAGCAGAACCCTGATGAATTGGATTAAAGGTGGAGATCCAGGAGGATTACAAAGCTCCTAGATGAGCCATCCAAAGTTTTGTGCAACTACTATATTAAGCTGACAAAACAATTTTTTGTTATGCTTAGGTTTCTTCATTTAATAAATAAATTTATTTACAAATGCTAATAAAATTTTCACTTTTGTGAAGCCATGAAAACACAAAGAACTGCATAGATGATGTTATGTAGCTTTATATAAGGAGATACATATATGTATATTTATATGTGTTTCTTAAGCAAGTGCAACTCTAAAACAATCAAAACTGTTAAGTGGCATGGGGATGGTAAGAAAGCTTTGTGGCTTTATGCTTATCTAGAAGGCCAGAGTAGCTTAAAGAAAAAGACATGACTGAAAAGCATTTCAGGTAAGCTCATAGTGGATAATAATATATTATGATATCCATGTATTTTGTTATCCATTGAAAGCTTATGCCTCAAGTTCAATGAGAAATTAATTGTTTGAAAAGAAGAGATCCAACATGTGCTGGATCAACCAGACAGTAGGGTAAACCCATTCTTTTCTTCTTTCTTCAATTCAAATGCAATAAATAGCGAAAATGAGAGAGATTTCATAGCAGTCTAAGTTAGGTTGTTCCGGTGTTTTATCATTTTAACAATTAAAAAAGAGTGATTTATTTTTTCCTAAAAATGAAACTATGCCAACTTATCTCTAGTTTCATCAGAACAGAGAGAATGGAATAATTATTTTCTGTGTCCTACATAGGATAATTCTGTTGCCGAAGCTCTGATCTGCATTGCCTAATATAATGTTTTTGTAATGGAAACATGTAGCTGACTCATATTTAATTTCAAAGACATTATAACCCTTAGATTCTTTTCTGTACTCCTGTACAGGTCTTGTTTTTTATGAGTGCATTTAAAATAGTCTCTTTGAACTGTAGATCGTTGCTCATGCTTTCATTTCATTTGCTCTTGTCAATTTTTTGCTTTCTCTCCAATTAGCCAGGATCATTTTGATTTATGATCGTATTCTCCAAAGAGCTTACAAACATTGTTGTTTGCAGTTTCCTGTAAAAATGTCACTCTGTCATCCAAATTGTTGAATCTGTTCAGTGGAACTTGGCCTATGATAAACCCTGTCTGAAGAAGATCCCTTCCCATTTTGACAGAGACATATTGATAGTTCTTTTTGAGAGTTACTGTTCAAATTTGTTGTATATTAACAAGTCAATTTGTTATAAAAATGACATTGAATTAAGTTATGTCTAGGCTGATATTTCTTTAACTTGCCCAGGAGCCAAGCCAAGTCATTGAAATAATCCCAAAAATGTTGCAAAATCCAAATATCCAAACAACAATTTCTCCCACACTCACTATATTCTATCAAAGAAAGAACTTGGACAGATTTAACATCATTTGCTCTTGGCAAATCAATATTAATGCTTTTCCTGTTTGTTAATAGAATTATTCTTCCTTTTGTTTTCCTCTTATTTATAAGAGGAATAGTGTATTTGCAGAGCCTTTTCTTGTTGCCTTTTGTTTTCTTTACTAATTGAAACTCAGTTTGTGTCTCAGCCTTTCTGGTTTTATTCCTACATACTTGTGCATTTTGCTTGTAAGCATATGAGTTCAGATTCAGTTATTATATTCTGCTTAAATCTTACCTATTATTACTATTATTGTAATTCAGGTACATCCATTTGAAAAGTTGTATTTTAAATGTAGTATTTATCCAGAGGACCCTCATCACATGCATTTTGCGTAGAAATGTGCTGAGGTGATAAGGAGTAGTCATCATTTATTTCTTGAGTCACACTTGTTTTTCTTTCCTCCTTATCTTTATTCTTGTTTGATATTTCTAGCCCTTATCTGTAGTATTCTGGAAGTTGCATGCATTGCTAATACAGTAACTCCAAACATTTCACTGTTATTTTTCATGGCTGTCTTTCTTTTATCAGATAGAGTGCAAGTGAACAGTGAGAATAACAAGGGCTAAAGATACATGTCCCTTCCTTTAATTTGGCCAGTGGAAAATTCTCCTTCGTTAGAACTTCAGTAATGAACTTCTTTCTGAAAACTTTTCTTAGTTTCAGTGGGATTAGAAATGACCATGGAGCTTTTTGTTTTTACTCATAGAATGTCTTTGCACTAGTTAGTTCAATATCAGTGGAATGGTAATGTGGGTATTTTAAAATATTAATGTATTTTTTAAGATTTTCATTGCATTGCCCTTCAATAGAATGAAATACCACTACCTTTGTCCCTATAATGGCTTCATGTCCTAAAGGGGTGCGCAGCTACAGCAGACGTTAGGCTGAGAGCAATCACCATCAGCAGAGACAGCGTTGTCCATGTGGTCAATGCAACGTTGGACGGGGAAGTGGGTAAGACAGTTAGTGTTTTACTGGGAATTTTATCATTCAAGTTACAATGATTTTTTTGTTGAGTACAGGTGAATCCAAAAAGTTTTGTCAAATAAGATATGCCATCATGGGTTTGAGGCCATTCTTTAAAAGACAAAGTCAGAACACATCTAAAAGTTCTTTTTCTTTCTGCCTTATTTACTTAGTGTATGTTACATTTCCAAAATAAATATTGTACATACCCTAGTCAATCTGATCAATTAAAACTATCAATGTATTTTCCTTTAGGGCTCCTATCAAGGTAAAAAATTTCAATTCTTGGCCATCTAGGGTGTGCCCATGTTCACTGTAGCATTTGGTCTGTCCAGTAGTCTATCTATTGCAAAAAATACTCTCATGAAACAAACAAGTACTTAACAATCCAAACTATCAAAAAATGCTATTCCTTTTTCTCACTGTCAAATAAAGTAAACAATTTAAATAAACTAGGAATCATCCTAGTAGGTCAGGCCAATCTAGTTAATAATGTATCTTCAAAAACACGGGAAAGCATATTCCTCTCCTGTGAGGGAAATGATTTATGTTTCCTATTTACCATCTTCCCACAAAACAATTTCCTGTAATCCAGGGCTTATAACTTCTGATTCTTTTCATTGAGGAAAAAAAACCAACCTTGCTACCTTCTGGAGGAATCCAGGAAAAAAAAAAAAGTATGTAAGGAAAACCTCACAGATATTCAAAAGGCCAAGGACATGAAGTAGATGAGTCATGGTTTTGGGTGACTAAGATTAGACATTTTAAATGCTTCTAGAAGTAAGTGTTTGCTCCTCCTGGAAACCAAAAGGTTAGCTATCTAGAAATGGAGGCAATCAAAACTAGTCATTTTTAATGTCTTGCGATTTTTTCTTTTGTGATTCCCTCTGCCTTACCATTTTCCTTCATGTCTATTTTTATTTTTTCCCATTAGGAAAAGGTCATCGTGATCCAGCTGACAATATTTCATGGAAGAAGTTACAAACCAGTTGCAATAATCAATTCTGCTTTTTCTTTATACATATATTCATTTGCTTTGACAGCTGAATGATAAGATGAAATTAAGCAGGGCACACATAGGTGCTCTGTGTACAAAATTTATAGCGAGAACATTAAGATGAGAAGAACATTAAGATGAGAGAGATGAGTTTTTCCTTGGACCTGTTGTACCTGTTACACCATCTGATACATCAAAAAAATCAAGCCATGGCTTCTGCATGACACATAATGATGGTAATTATACACTGAGTTTTACATAGGCTCATATGGATAAGAATCTAATAAATGTGAAATCCACCAAGGTGATAAATTGAGAAAGTTTCGTAAGGGTAGATTTCCTCTTTGATCTGCAAACACAAAATCAAAATGAGAACATTAGGAAGCATAGCTTTCAAGTAAATTGCTTCTCTGATAGCAGGTCTGTAAGTAGACTTAGTAGGGGAAAAAAGATAAATTAAGTATTAAGGCAAATGCTCTCTCCTTGAATATTTATATGGCTTATTTTACCATTCTCCTGTCACTGCTGGTGTCAGAGAATCAGACAACCCAGAATGCTGTAATGTTTGTCCTATAAAATAGAGGTCATTTTATCTAAAAGCTTGCTGCCCAAGAATGCCAAAGCAATACAGTCAGACCTTTTTTACTGATCACTGCTATAGACACTATTCAGCCATTGAGACCAAAACAGGCTTTCTGAAAGTAGCAGTTTGTATTTTTGCTCTAAACTTGCAGTGTAAAGGTTCCATAACTCATTGGAAATTACTGTGTTTTTTCCCTTTGTTTGGGGAAGCAGCTATTTTGTCCTGTTCTTGGACTTCTCAGAAATGCAAGTAAAGGACATTCACAGAGCTCTGCTTTGCTTTTATCTGCTCTTTGCTGAGGCAGGTTCTTGATAAATATACTGCACAAAAATGCCAGATAGTGCAAATAGAAGTTTACATTCATTTACCAACCTCAGTATTAAAATTCCAGTGATACATCACCTACTACACTCTACCTTTTTTAAACAAAATTTGTGTAATGTGTCCACGTCTGCAGTGTGTGCTGATATATACAGATCATGTAATACTCAAGAAGCTTTTTGTTGAAATATTCTAACAATGAGACTTTGCTGCCCATTTGGCACTGACCTTTTAAGAACTTTCAATTAAATTACTGTTTATAGGTTTTCTGGTAGTTTCTGTAGAAGTATACTGCTTTTCAACACTGTATTTTCAAATTAAAATCAAAATCGGTGGATTCTGTGTTGTCTTCTTCTAACAGAAGCAGACAGAATAACTTTTCACACCTGTTTTCAGAGATTTCAGGGAGGAGAAGAATTTGAGGACTCTCAAATGTACATAATGCAAGCCCATCTCACACTTAGAGCACTGGAGAGTGAAAAGGGGAAAAGATGGATAAAATTTAAGAAATCTTGTCAGCGAAGGAAGAGGAGCTATCACTTTAAGAAAATGAAATTGAATTTGGGAAGAGATGGGTTGAGTTTGGAGCTTAATTTTGACTTGCCAAATGTTTATGTAACCAATCCAGGAAATGTGTTTTAAAAACTTTGGTCGGTAATGACAATAACCTAAATATTGGCATAGGTCTTTTCTAAAGAGTTCTGCCTGTCTTCCTTCCGTTGTTTCTTCCAGGAGGGGGTCACCTCACTGTGGATTTGCCAATAAATATCTTGACAGGCCTTTACTTTTTCAGTCCATCAATCTTTATAGGTTTTCTATGTCGGGCCAAGCTCTGCACAATGGCCTCTAAACCCTGGCAGAATCATCTTAAGTGTGAGATGTGGCTACATATATAGTCCCTACTCTCATAAGAGACTCGGGCCCTACTCTTGCCACACATTCTCCAGTTCCTACCTCTCTGTCCTACTCTCTATCATTTTTATTACGGCGCTCCATAACATTCTACCAAGTGTGTATGGTCACTATCTCTAGGGAAGAAGCTTTCCCTAAGAAAAACAGATTCTACCTGTCACTGTGTATAAAAGCCAAAATGATGAAAATCAACTGCCCTTTGTGATACGCTGTCATTGTCTTTTTAATAAGTCCTGCTATAACTATAGTCCTATAGTGCAAAGAAACAAATAGAGTGTCATAAAAACTTTAATGTTTTAGCTTCGCAAAAACTTTTGTCAAAAAGTCCCAATGAACATCTGAACTCCAAGTAAGACATTTTAGAATCTTAAGCAAGTGACTGCCCTGCAAAAGAGCTTTGGAGTGCAGCATATTCCTCTGCCCACAACAAAGTTTAATATTTCCAAGACAAATTGAGAAGAAAAGAGAGACCTCAGGATAATACATTCTGCTCAGTGAATATCACCAGATGATAAAGTTCAGGACATCTCCACTGAACTCCAAAGATAATACAATTTGCTAGTGTGCTATTTTACTTGGAAAGAGAGCTATAAGTAAAATGAGAAAAAAAAACCAAAAAACACACACAAGGAAAGGGTAGTTGGAATTGCTGATATTTAAACACTGGAGAAAACTGAAACCATTGTTTTTTCCACACCCAGCTAATACAGGATAGCGTCTTGCGCTGTATTGAGTGAAGCATAGATATTTGGCTGTAATTAAAAAAGATTAATGTGTTCTTATCAGTAAGACAATTTGAATAATAATAAACTTCCACTGCAAACCTCTTTTCTTTTCCAGGTATTAGCAGTCCTCTAGAATTATTTGGAAAATAAAAATGAGAGTTTCCTTATATGTGTAAATATCTTCAAAGTAGCTAAGTACAGTGTTTATCCTGGCCTGAAATGCCCAGGCATGTATGTGTAATTTCTCACTTATTTAATATACTTAACATAGCACCAGAAATGTTAAGTCTTGATTAATCATATCTATATCAGAAAAAAGATGTCTAGTCTTTAGAAGAGGCAAAATTTACATTAAAACTAGCACCATGGATATTTACCTGCTTGAAAAAGAGACCACATGAATGTTTCAACCATTTTCTTTAGCAAAGATGAGAAGAACTTCATGTCACTCCTGCAGTTAATGACCTATTTTCTCAGGTTGAATTTGGCATACAACAGTTTTCTGACTTTTGGTGGGCGAGGAAGAAGTGCTTAATCATCATGAAGGAGGGAAGACATCCAGTTCTGGTTTGATCACAGAATCAAGAAACCCCTTGGGATTTAGGTTTATATAAGAATACTTTTTTTAAAGAAATTATTTTGATGACAAATTATTTCTGCTTGAGCGTTTGCTTCAGTGATAATTCTACACTGTAATTTTCTGAGGAAAGAATCAAAATCAATCAATATCCAAAGCTTTCAGTTGTGTAATTAGTTTGATTCTTCCCCCTCCCTTTGCAAGTATCTTTTCACATTTTGTTCCCAAATCAATTGGTTATATTTTCACTGTTTTATTTCTTCACTATATTAATTTTTTTTTTTTTTGTTAATATAGAATCACAGAGTCATAGAATGGTTTAGGTTAGAAGAGACCTTAAAGGTCATGTAGTTCCAACCCCCTGACATGGGCAGGGACACCTCCCACTAGACCAGGTTGAGAAAGTTAAGCAAGTTGACATTATGAAACTCTAGATTTGTAATCTGAGATAGAACTGGAAAGAAATTCTACTGACAACTTCCCAAGAGATACTTTTGATTTATTTAAAGATATCTTAAGTGTCTGTGAAATGGGTATGTGGATGTATCACAACAGCAGCAATTGTGAAGATAGATACCTTTCAGATCCCACTGGGCATTCTTATATCTGCTGAGACTCTGTCAAGTCAGCATTTGGTATGGTTGTAACTTCAATAGGTTTTGGGAAAGAATATTTCCTTTGGTCTGTTGTACTAACTTTCCATAAATATTTTGCACCTTACATTGGATCAAATTACCTCATGGGCCATGAGGTAATTTATTTATGTTGTGTTCGTTAGAGATGAAAGTAAATACATGAGAAAGTGTCTTTAAACCTTGTACACAAAATAATCACTTTAATGTCCTTCTGCATTGTTAATAAGATTTTTTGCATGATTCTAGGAGATAGCAAATTATTACTCAGCAAAAGTGAGACCGTTTTGAATCCCATCCATCTGCAGACCTCATTTTAACCTAGTTTTTCTAGTACTTGTAGCTTATAAAAACTTTGCAGTTCTAACAAGAACAGATTGCACTGATTAGAAATATTCTTAAGATTCTTGATACAATTAGAAATTCTTAATTCTACTAGTATTCACTCCAAGAGATTAATGGTTGCGTGATTTCTGCAAACTGTGTTCCTTATACTTCTATTTGTCTTGTCTAGGAGAAAAATAATTTCACATGACCAGTCACAGGTGTTCAACATCTCCTTATTGGAGTAAGAAGTACAAAATATTGATGGAAAAGTTGACAGAGGGCACTGAGAGATTTGGAGTGGTGGTTTGTGTTTGGTTTTTTTATCATAGAATATAATTTTATTAGGTCAGGTGTTATATAATTTAGAAGAAATGGTATCATTTTATTTGTGTTTTTCAGCAAGCAGCAAAGAGACTACTTTGTCCAAGAAATATTTGCACTTCAGCTTCACAGAGTGTAAACTTAATGAACAGTTAGTTTTTTAGGGTTTTAGGGGAAAATGGCAAGGAGCTAAATTGATAGACAACAGTTTAGTGCTTGATTCTGTGAAGCAGTGAGTAGCCTGCCCCAGTCAAGCAAACCCCAAAGAATACTTATGTTTAAGTTTAAGCACATACTTAAGTGCTGTACTGGAGAAGAGAAAGGCTGCTCAGTAGCTTGTAGGACTGAAGCTCTAATGGATAATTCCAGAGAAATTAATTAATCAGTGAAAGATGGTCAGATTAGTTTCTGGAGTCTAAGTGTTTATTTTCTACTGCTCCATTTCCCTGTTCTCTCTCAGAGGAGGGTTGAGGAGATTTACTTGAGCTTCTCTTTAAAATACCAAGTTGCGGCTGAGCAACTGAGCAATGCCTTTCCTCAAAGCTTGCAATCACCATCTCTATGGAGAACAGAAGCACTTGACTGGGGTATTTGCAATTCAATTTACATCAGCCTGTGCTTTGTTACCAAGAGGTTTTCAAATTGTTTGCCATTCAGATGAGGGTAGCACTATTTTACCTGAGAATGGATTTAGGTTTGGATTATTTTCCTCTGTTCCAAGGTTTTCATACTGGGATCCTAGGGGCTAGAGGATAGTTCCAAAGAGCATTAATATAAATGGTTCAAAGGTGAGTAACTATTGAATCGATCTTATAATATTTAGTGTAACGGTGTATAATTACTTAATTTAATCTAGTAGTTCATGACAACGGAAAGCTCCCTTTACTAAAAGAAAAGTCATTTATTAATCTTTTCATGTGTTGGTAAAGAGAGTGGGATATAACTGCTCCTCAGCAAGAAATCAAGAGTCCAGCTTGACAGCAACTCACTTTTCATTGACATATGTCCACATAAGCACAGAGGAACCATTTGAGAATACCTGTAATAAGCTGCCATCTGTCCATAAAGCAGGAAAAATCTTCTTTGTTTAATTTCGATTTAAAGACAGGCTCAATCTCCGTGTGCCTACATGAGCTGTGTGGATGAAATAAGAGGTGATGACAAAATATCGTATATTGTGAAGAGTTACTGTTAAAATGTAAATCCCCCTGTATCTGAAGATGTCTCTCCAGTATTCAACACTCTGCTACTTATTTTCATTTGTGTATAAATCCAGTTCTTTATAGGTATCACACTTTCCTGAGCATAAGGATGAGAAATAACCTTTATGGAGCTGGATAAACTAAACTATTAAAACAGGACAGCGCGGAGAGATTGGCTTCTCAAGCAGTCTCAGTGTTAGTGAGCTTTCAGTGTGAAATGTATTTGGCCTAAAACCAACTTGTTACAGAAAACTTCTTGGCTAATTCAGTTGCTATAAACCTAGTTAATTTTTTCCAGAACACAGTTATTTACAAAGAAAAGCACAGTCTATTAAACACCTTCCGATGGCTGCAGCTAAGTAGAGCCATTTTGCATTTGGAAATGAAGGTGGAGCAAATAGAACAAGGGCTTTGAACTGTGTTTTCTTAAGTGGTATTCAGCAAAGACAATGTTCTGATGAAATTCCTGTTCTGAAACCCTGTTGTCCTGTTGAATTTCATGTCACATGAGCCATACACTGTCATGTTAGGGAAGGCAGAGTGACACCCCAGATGTGCTATGTCACACCATGATGCTTTAGCCAATGAAATTTAAGAGTCTGCTTTGAAAAAGGCGTGATAAACAAATTATGTTTACATTTTTATCTATAAAACAAAAAGGGATTTTATGCTCTTTTTATTCAAGAAACAAGTAAAGCCTATATATTTAAATTCAACTTAGAAATTTCACAATCCCTGGAAAAAAAAAGCAACAAGAAATACTTCTTACAATTGAATTGCTTTTGTATCCCTATCACTTACAGCGAAACATAATATTTGTTTTTAAAAATGTGTATTGTCCAAGTTCAGTCATAGGTCCCTTCCCTTCCCTTCCCTTCCCTTCCCTTCCC
>JAOXJM010000012.1:27363386-27376345 GCA_026413425.1 Tringa solitaria
GGGAGTTGGACTAGATGATCTCTATGGTCCCTTCCAACTCTAAAAATTCAGTGCATGGCATGTAGAAGCTCTGGAAGGAAACTTTTTGCTTGCTTTCAAAATGACTCACGTTAACTAACTGGTGAGCGTTATGACAGCATTCAAAAAGTTGTTTGAAACAAATTATGAATCTTGAAACTTTCATTCACTTTAAAAGCTCAAAGCACCATTATTCAGCTCAATTGGCTGCCTAACACAGGTAATGCAGCTTTTACCATTATGTGAACCCTATTATTTAGCATATTTGAGTAAAATACAATCTTCCTATGAAGACTTTGTATTCCTTTGTAAACTTCCTCTAAAATACTGCAATATGATAAGATGTGATGTGACTGAACCTAGATCAGTTCTGGAAAGGGAAAAAATATGGCTCCAACCTATTAGAAATATATTGTCAAGCTGGTCAGCAAAACAGTAGGTAAACAGGAACTGACAGTTATAATTTATTTTTATTCAGAAATGCTGCAATCAAATTCGTCATAAAAAACTATGTGGAAATAGAGATATTTTGGGATAAGAGGCAAACTACTCTTATTGGATTGGATACTGACACAATAGTGTTTTCTAAACGTGGAAATATAAAATACAGAGTTTGCTAAATGGCAAAATTTAGGACTGTTTTTAGTCTTCATTAATGATCTGGAAACAGGATGAATAGGGAAAATGAATGAAGCAGACTCAACTAAATGCTGGCTGCTTTTGCAACCAGTAATATTCTCTGTTTTTTTGTAAATTCAATCAATACGTTAGCCATTTTTTGTGTGCTTCAATTTCAAGAGAAGATCGTAAAAGGTACACATCTGAATAACTGTGCTGCACAGCAGGTCCAATTCTATCGTTCCTCCTCATAAGCAGGTTTTTATACACATCCTGAAAGTAGAAATTGGTTTAGAAGAACTGAAACTACTTAGTGAGTCATTATGTGTTGACCCCTGAGGCATGTGCTGTCAGGTTGTCTTGTTGCCTGTTTTGCACCAGGACCTTTCCTTCCCAGTTGCGTACGCGCTACGTGTGTACCCGTTGGGCAGATACACGTTCATTCACTCTCAGGCTTCCATTATGGTGCAAATCCTGAGTTTTCTTTTAGAAGTTCTGGCATTTTCGTGGAAGAGGAGTGTCTCAGATTGTGACTGCTTGTGAGGCACGGATGATTGTGTGAATGTGTTTGTGCATGATTGATTGTCTCAAACTAAGCCTTTGGATTCTTAAGCACAAGCCCTCTGTAGTGAACTATAACCAGTATGAGCTGGTTGTAAACTGTGATAACAGCCTGACTGAACAGGAGTTACACATGTGGGACTCTCAAATGTAGAGATAACGCATTATACATTTGTCAAAAGAACTAGCTGGGAAGCTGGTGGTGCTTCGTGCTTTTGCATATAGACTGTTGAGATTGGGGAAGCCTTGTCCTGTGGGAGATACGCTCAGGAATGTACCAGCCATTGCTGGAGGAGGTCTAGGGAGACAGCTGGAGCTGCCAACAACTGGAGCAAAGAAAACCAACAGGATTTTCAGTCTGACTTTCCTGGACAAGCAGTGATCTCCTTGATGGGAAAGGAAGGTAAGAATCAGTAACGTTGTGGGGGAATTGATTGTGTGAAATAATCAAATAAGGTGGAAGTATTAGTCTTGTTGGTTCTTAAATAAACCTCAGTGTTCAAACCTGCTATGGGTTGTCATTAGCCTGTCTCTCCCATGACAGGCATGACAGAGAGGGTAGCTCACACTCTGTACAAGTATTACAGACACAAACTGCGAGGACCTTAAAATTAATCTTTGCACTTCTTGCTGCTGCTTTAGGCAGGACCAGTTCTCTACACTCTGATAAGAGAATCTGAGAGGTACTCAGCCTTGTGCTGGCCCTTGCTTTTCATGGGAAACTGAAAACACACTTGAAGATTGGCAGAGAATAATGATGTTCTGGCAGAATTTTCTCTTTTATCAAATTCACTCTCTTTTGGCCACAGTAGCAGATGGAGTTAGGAAGAGGACTGTTGAAAGAATCACTTTATTACCCCTGTGAAATTAGGCTCATCCTTAAATCTAGTTAACCATGGCTGGCTAAACCATCTTTGGAAACAGATTATGCTTCCTATAGGCTGTACTATATTGTAGAGCTAAGCAAAATGCAGACATCCTAAAGAGCTCTGTAGTCCCTCTTTATCTTGCAAGCTGAGTGGCAAATTCTGTCCTTTGCCGAGCATGTGACACTTCAAGTGACATTTACAACTGCTGCAGGGTTGTAGAGATGTGACTGAGAACAAAATCTTTTTTTTTTTTTTTTTTAAATATTAATTCTACCCATCCTCAATTTTTTCACCAGCATATGATGGAAAACTGTTTCACACAAATGCAAGGACTTTGCATGAAATCAGTAGAAACTCTTCCCTTGACTTCAGTGGCAGCTTTCACTTCTGCAAAAAGAAGCTAAGGAAGGGGATATATTAGTCTACCTCTTTCTTGCAGACATTTGGAATTTTAGCAGTAAAATAGCATTGGAATTTACTGCCGTCTTGGATATTGCATCTCCTGTGTATAGCAAGATACTTTTGGTTCCTTTTGCTGATTAGCAGAGAAGTAGAACATGTATCTTCTCTCGATCTGTTTTCCTTTATCCAATGTTCTCAAACAGAACTATGAATAGAATTACTTAAAAGCTTTATTTATCTGAGAACTTTAGAGTGTGCTACTAAAAAAGGGAAACAACACTAATAAATGTATAGTTTCCCTTATTGTTTTTTCCTAATGTATCTGCAGTAGCCAATGACAGGAATTGGCAGAATTGAACTTTCTAGCTTCTGTGACTGTTAATCATGTATGGTGCCTTGTATTGATCCAGAGGGCCATGTTTCTGCTATCAGTCCTGTCCTGGTTTGAGGCACAGTCTCATCAGGTGTAGCTAAAACAGCACATTGCCCATGGTGGTGAAAAGTAATAACATATTAATAGCCTTCAGCCTTCACCTAATCCGTGGTAAAAGCTAAGGGGTAAAAAGAATTTCCACTTCAGAGGCGGAAACACCTGTAGGTGGGTAACAGTTTTAAAATGTTCTACCATCTGCACATCTCCAGGTACGGTGCTCCGGGGACAATCTGCAAGCTGTGCATCTGCCGAAAAGTACGTTCACGGTGTGTTGACTTTCTGCTTTGTTTTGGTTCCTGTTTTACCTCGATATCGCATGTGATCATCCTCTGGAGGCTGTCAGACAGGGGACATCTTTTGGGCACTTCTTTGAAGCGTATAGGTGCATTATCCCTGATCTATGCCCCCCCCCCCAACTCTTTAAAATTATTCTTCCTTTTAGCATTACACGGGGATCAGCAAGCTTTGATAAGCTGTTTGAGCAATATACCTATTTGGGTTACTGATTTTGTGTACTCTTTTATTTGATCGGCTTAAAACAACTTACAGCGGTCAACTTGGTTGTGATTTTCCTTCCCCCCATTCCCCTCATGAGAAATTTTAATTTTAAAATCCTAAAATGGAAGGTGTACAGTTCAAACAATGGCCAACCTGCAAAACTAGTGTGATAGGTGCTTAGTTTCTGGAATATTTTCCCAGCTCTCATACGGAGAGTTAAAGCCAATTTCTAATTTTTATTCCACTCATTACTAAACAGGAACACTGAGGTCACAGCAAATAAAGCAGTATGAGTTAATGAGAACAGCTTTAGCAAAAAGAGGAGGTGTTTCTCAAAGTACATCAAGTGCTTCACATACATTAAGAAACCCCAGCTGAATCGATTTAATAATGTTGGGATTTACACAATTATTACAGAGCCTTCATTATTCACCCAGCCTGCACATACCACAGCACAAATGAACATCTCAGTCTGGTGGTATTAACATTGCCATTTTCTAACCCATTCCCAGGCCATCTGCTGCACGCTGATCATTCACTGCTTTAACATTTAACAGTTACCCAACTGCAACTTAGCAGATTTGTGTACTTTTGAAAACAGCTGGTTTAATAACTGCTTCAGAGCTTTTGGATAAAGAAATTATTTTGTAGTGCTTTACAATAGATTTTTTTTTTTTTTTTTTTAAATCAGTGCCTCTGAGAAAAGAGTACAACAGTTGCGTCCTCAAATATATGAATTTACAACTCTTCATTTTATTTCTTGTCACATAAGGAAAAATGTTTGATTATAGAACCATAATTTAAGAAATCTCTTTTACCATTCCTGTTTTATTTTTTGTCATCTCTCAACTACAGAAGAAATAGTTGTATGCTTGGCTAGTGAAAGAGCTTAATATGTCAATCTGTCACAAAGGCTCCAAGTTGGAACTTGTCATATGGAAGAACAGACACGTAGTTTAAAATATAAAATCATAGCTTAGTAGTAGCAATTAAGTTAAATTAATAGTGAGCTTTGAACATAGTTGTGGTGTAACCCTGACTTTCCAAACTTAATGAGAATGTGAAAATAGTCTTCATTCCTCCACTGCTCTTTATATCACACTTTGCAACAAATAGTAGCTATGACTGACTGGAACTTCTCTTTACTTTGTCTTCTATATATTGTAAATTGTTACAATTTAGGGGCTCTTATAATTTCAGAACATAGTCTCAATCACAAGGATAAAAAAGTCTTTATCATTCACCTGAAACATTTTAAATTATATATACAAATATATACATCTTGTTCAGTTGCTTATTCTAAATACCCTACTAAACTAATTAACCCCTGCTTAATAAACATTCAGGTAGTTGTTGGGTGATGCTGACATTGATATTTATATTATGAACCATCATGGAAGCAGTTAAACAGCAAGAACTTAGTACTAATATGCTACAAAAGGGACAATTCATGAGGTTTCTTGCAAAGCACCTCCTTTTACACAGCCATCAATCAAAGTGACAGCATCCGTTAGATTAAGTGTGGATTCTCCAGCACAAATTAATTAATCTGTCCAGTACTTCCTATCTCGCTGTTTCAATCAACCAACAAATAAAGCCAATCAAGACTTCAGTTTTTTGCTGATTAGCAAATAAACCGTGACAACATCCTTGTGACAGTACTTCTGGGGTTCTCACAGAAGCTTATTTATAGCAGGTAGCAAGTGTCATGATCAGCCTTCACAGAAACAAATGGGTGTACATTTTATTATTTTTTTTTTTTTAAACTAGCTTCATAATAACAACAAATGAAGAAGTGGGATTTCAGAAAGACATTTTCTGAAACGGAACAAAACATAAAATTAAACATCTCAGAAATCACAGAAAATGAAAGTGCGTTGCTAGTAGGTAATAATAGCTTTCAACTCCTGTCACTGGAACCAGAGCAGCGAGGAGTGTAAAGCTGATTTATGCAATGATCTGGGCGCAACTGGCCAGCAGGTAAATTATATTGTGGAAACGTCCTAATGCAGGAAAAAACAGTTGCATGTGGTCACTCCAAGGACGCTCCCGAGCCTCCTGGAAAAGTTATACGTTGTAGCCGCATGAGGAAGAGTGAGAGCAGGAAGATCTCCAGCCTGTGAGGGCTTCGGAAGGAATACTGTGCCCTCAGCACACAACTCAATTATTAGCCCACACTAATCTGGTTTGGACACTTACAATGAGCCCTTTCAAAGACAGAGCCAGGACAGAATCACGGGAACAGTTTACTCTGGATTCTCCTACCAAAAGGCAACAGGAATGGGGCTACAGAAGGTTTACTCCTTTATCTCAAGCCTACAGTTTATCAGCACCATCCAAGAAGACTTTTCACACCTAATACTGATATAAAAACATATGCAATTTCCCTGGACATAAAACATATATTTCCACTTCACGGGAGCAAAGTCACCATTTTGGTAAAATACAATGTTGTCTTATGCACTTTAAACTGACAAAAATTAGTAGTGGTCTCTTCTGTTCCAGGGCCAAAGGAGACTTAGAACGAAGAATACAGTAGTGCAAATAAGGCCAGTCTGTTTTAGAGGAAACTTGTCCTAATTAATGTGTGTCACTTGGCCTTGGGGCTGAGGCTTGTTTCTTGACCCTTTTTTATTTAGCTATTCAAGGATGCCCTTCACCTAAGTACTCTAATTGAGTCTGAAAAATACAATAAAGTGTATACTACTTTCTATTTCAAGCTAATACTGTTATCTCATCTACATCCCAGTATGAATATCTGGTGAAAAACTCAAATAGCACAGCTTTTTGCCTTTTCGCACTTCAGTCTAATTTTCTTGCCTACAAAGTCAAGAAAAGCTAAACTTTCTTGCCTACAAAAGGCTTCTCTACCATATAATTGTTTCTTGTTAGAATAGGAATGCAAAAAGTTGGATTACTGAATATGAATCCAACCTACATCTGTGTCCATCATCAGCAAGAGCATTACGTCCATTTGCTATCACATGAGATCTTCACAGTTTTTGTAAAGCAGAATAAAGTTTTGCTACTGGAGATCAAAAGGTGCTTTTCAGAATTTATTGTAAAGGTCTCATTAAAGTTCCAATTAATTCAGTACCAAGACTCAGAGGTAGCAAGATCAGGCATTAATACAATAAAGATCTAATTCTCTCTTAATATAATTCCTGCTAGTGTCAACAGATGTAATTTAAAAAGCAATGTCTGAGCAACATCAAAAAAACCTTACAAAATAAATATGCAGAGATTCTGTAACAAAAACATTATGGCTAATAGAAACATGAACCATTCTATTTTTGAAGTGTTAAGGAAATCAGGTTACATACAGTGTGCTATTACCATGAGCATAAAATTACATTGTAATTAAATTCCTAAGTAAAATTTTAATACTTTAAATGACTTAAAAACAAGAGCAAAAAAAACAAAGTATGAATGAGTAATATCGGATTTCAAATTATTTTCACTTTCGTGATTACACTTCTGAAAACAATATGCAAAGCATTATTAAAATGCCTCTTTCATTTCAACAGTTTTCCAATAAAATTAATATAATTAAATGCATTGGAATTTTGTAGATGTTGAAAAGTAGATTGATGATGAAGCATAAAATATTTAATGTAACTCTGGGTAAGAAATTACAGAGAAACTATTACAAGTTCAGCATAGTTGATTTTAGAATTATTTATTTAAGTTCAATTTTTCACCCACAACATAATAATGGTTGTAACTGTCAGCCAACCTAGTATTTACATAAATACAAATGAGTAGACAGCTATGTGTTCCTGACATCTGAATATTTTTATTTTATTCTATTCTTTCTTTTTCTGCTCAGTATGTTATGACACACCCATTAGTATGTTATCGGACTCTAATTGAACTATTCACTGAATGACTTAAATCTACAATTTCCCTCATTGTCTCTCTGGAAGAAGCAGCTTAGAGCAGCTGAAATTATTGTCATAGCTTTTTTTTGAGTTTTATGGGTTTGTTTTGTTTGTTTGTTGTTTTTTTCTCTGACGTGTTTCAATGGAAGCAATAAATGTGTTGTAAATAGGAGAGACAATATGCAATACTGTTGCAGATAATGATATTTTAAGCCAGGTTTGCATCTGCTAAGATTGGGTGGATTCCACTGGAGAAAAGGAAATATTTATAAACTCATAGGTTCACCAAAACTATTTTTTAAATTATGCACTGGATTGTTAGTATGCACTTCCATCCCATAAAGACTACTCTTCAGAACGACATCTTGCATTCATTGTCATTACTGCTGTATTTTTTGTGATTCAGTTTATCTCCATAGTTTTGAACTGATGGGAAATAAACTCTAGTCATCTTTTTAATACCGGAAAACTCAGTATAATCTGCATTATACACATTTTTAGGTTCCTTTCTAAGTGTTTTGAGGTACAATCACTAGCGAATTCTGTCAGCCATGGTTACATATGCAATCCCTACTAATTATCTCCAAACAGAAGCAAGTCTTGTGTTTCATGGGTCATAATAATGTATGTCTGATGAATCCTGATACTCTTGCTTGTTCCACACCCTTTTTTCCTTTTCTCCTGGTTTGATTTAATTTTTTTTTGTTTATCCATATAGATCTAAGCACTTAGAATTTTTACTTGTAGTGTATATATATAAATATGCATGCACACACACACATATGGGTGCTGTCCAGTTTTTGCAGAGGCCATTAACATTTATGACTTGGTTTTCCACTCAGATTAACAGCTGCTTAAGTAGTAGTTTTGTCTATTAATTATTTCAAAACCACGGTGGATGATGTTTACACAATCCTTCATGGTTCCACCTCTGTTTTTTTCCTACATTTTGCACATATAGTCCTGCTTTCTTAGCGTCATTGTTAGCAGCACTTGAGACTTTTCTCCCTTAAAATGCACCAGTGTTTCCCTCAACATCAACTTTAATGCCACCCTTTCAAATTTAAAAAAACTGTGTTACAGTGAGAATGTACAAACAACAAAATATTGCAAAATAATGAAGAAAAGGTGTTTCCAGGTTTCAGAGTAGTGTTTTGGATTGTGACATTTTATCAAGTTTCATTGGTCATGTCATGTTTCATATCTCTTGTAACATCAGATGCTGTAGGCTGAAGCAGCCTGATGTGTGGAACATCAAAATGTACTGTAACTGTGTGTGATCCAAGGAATCTTTGACAATATTGTTAGCAAAAACCATGTGATTCACTGAAGAAAAAAAACAGTAAAGTACAGGAAAAGTAAAATGTTTCTTCACTTTAATAAGAGTTAGGTCAGATTGAAAAAGAAATATATGGGCCTGGAGATATTCTGGTGAACGAAAAAATTAAATAGGCTGTGAAAACATTTGCTTTTCGGTGCCCCCATAGGGACACATACTCATGTTGTATCTTTTCCTATTTAGCAGGCATGTTTCTTACAATATATGTCTTAATTTGGCTCGGGGAATTTCTCTGAAGACACAAAAGATCCTGATTTTCAGATAAGTTGCACAACACTTAATCTTTTAAATGTGAAAAGAAGATGAAAGGTATTTAAAGTATGGCTTCAGAATTCCCATTAGAAATAGTATCTGAAAAGAGAAATCTGCTGGAAATAATTCTAATTGCTTCTTTTGATCTCTACTAGGGGAACTAACAGCACTGACAGATGAACTCTGGTGGGCCCTGTTGAAGTAAAACCAGTATCGTCCCAGCTGCTTGCCTTGTTTCTCTCTTTGAGGTTTCTATTTCCACAGCAAAGCTGTCAGAAGGGAACACCCGCCTGCATATCAGTAGGTGTCTTGGCTTAAAAATAAAATTAAACTGGGTTTGCATTAAGGTGCCAGACCCTGCACAGAGACACATTGCACTATGGGCACATGTTCTCTTTGGCTAATTCTTCTGTGGAAGTGCTAAAATTGTTGATGGCTGCTGTAGGGACATAAACTGTCACAAGAATTTTTCAGTTGTCCTAAATCCCACAGTCTGAATACTGAAGAAGAAAAATTTCCATATGTTCCTGTGTTAGCATAACAACCCACTTAAATCTGAGACAAATAACTTCTTCATTATGATATCTGGAAAACAATTTTCAGGTAGTTCATTATTTTTCTTTTTCCGCACATATCTTTTCTGTTTGTGCAAAATTTAGGCTCCTATCTCAAGGACAAAAGAAATTAATTGAAGAAATTTTAAAGAGTTTTGTTCATAAATGTAATTTAATAAATTTATTTGCAGAATCATCTCATAGCTTTGTAGAAACCTGATTTTAAATTATTAAACTAAATCTAAGCAAACCACAGGTTTTTGTGAAAAATTTTAAATTCACTAAATGAAGAATCTGAAAGAAAAAGTTTTAAAAAAACTAAAGGTGTTTGCAGAAGGAGTCTTACTTTCAGAATTAATAACAATCTTTTCTGACAAAAGCCTTTAGTTAAAAGACGAAGTCTATACACTATGCACACAGCAAATGGCTTTATTGCTGTTTTACATCCTACTTAGGAATGGTGGTCATGAAACTTTACTGTTATCAGCAGTACTACCACCAAATGAGTCCTTGATCCATAGCACTTAAATTCTAAGTTTAAATTGAGACAACAGAGAGATACACAAAAATTCGCAAGAATACGATGCCACTATCTAAACTGAAAAATCAGGACACATGGTAGAGTATCAAGAATCATCTACTCTTGAGTGTTTCATTGATTTCACAGAAAGAAAAATATTTAGTAGAGATGTCAAAGGAAGCTTCCAAAAAGCATGATGGGAGTTCAGAAAGAGTTTCTTCCAAGAAACACAGTTTTACAGAAAAAGGTCTTATAAATTTTAGATAGAATCCATATGGGCAGATTATGGTAGTTCACATCAAGACTGTGTCAAGGTAACAGTTCTGAGTACCAGCTATACTCCTTAAATTGTTTTAATGTTTCTGAGTATGAGCATTTTTTATTTATTTCATTTTTTTTGGTGAGGCATGTCACAATTTGTCCTAGAATATCATTTACATTTCTGTCTTAACAGAAATTCTAATGCTGTTGTGTTCCTTCCAGTTGCTGATGAGGCATTATTGCACCCAATCATTGTTAAATCTTATATTTTTTTTAGATGTGCTTGTACTCCTTGTAGTTCATTGGCAACTAATGAGAATTTGGTACTAAATATGTAAATATTATCAAACTTTTTATTTTGTGTGTGTGTGTCTTCTCTCCCTCTGGCCTGCAAATTTGGAGAGGAAAAAAAGGTACTGAAATGTAAAGCAAATAAGTATTTGAATACTGTGAACAACCTGTTTTTCAAGATATCCCACAGAATCTACGTTTGATGTGCTGAATGAAAGTGATTTTTCAATCATATTGTGTTGAAAAAAGTTATAAAAGCTTTTTCAGACTTCTACAATAAAGCCATGTTTAAGTGGCTTTGAGTTTTAACTTTCACAATATTAAACCATTTTCTCAATATCTCCAAAGAGGGGAAAAAAAAATCACCATAGCATATATCTGGGGGGACACACACACATTTAGAGACTCTATCTGTTTAATTTTCAAGGTAATCTTTATAAGTCTGTTTCTACTAACTGATAAGCCTTTCAACCTTTCTTTTTCTTTTTTTTTTCCCTGTGACCAATTCCTTTAGTTTTTCCATTTATTACCTTTTCATTTTGGGAAGACACCTACATTTCTTAAAAATATTTTGTGAGCCTTTGATGCTATTGCAAGGAATAGGAGACTTCAACAGAAACATCATATGTTCACTTTGAGTTGGATTCTAAAGGAATAAAGTTCTGTTTTTCAAAATTGAATAGACTTTTCTCCCCTGAAAGTTACAATAACTTTATTTCCCTGATTGGAGAGAGACTATAGGAGAAACATGAGGCACTTTAAAGGAAAGAAGAGTTTCTTTCAATGAATAATGCCAGGCTCTAGGAAATCTCTTATTTTATCTGTTCTCTCTTTTCAAACATGTAACACTACCTTGAGTTAATTTTTCAATAAACAAAAAAGTATTTATATAAGTCTCTATTTCATAAAGTATGCTGGACAAATTCATTTGGAGAAATGTCAACATTGCTGTAGCTTCCAAGAAGTGACGCACATTTATGATTTCTAATAGTGATAAAGGAAGTGGATATTTTCATAAAAGACAGAGTTTTTCATTTCAACTATTATTAGAAAATATATATTGCTCTAATGAAATATCCTTTAGAAATCTTTTCTTTTTCAAAGCAAGTGTAACAATACTGGAAAAAAATATTATTTGAGAAAAAAAAAAATTTTTTTTTAAAGCTTCATTTTAACCGTCAGGTTGAAAAATCCAGCTTTCACATTATTAATAGTAGTGACTGATACTGCATTTCTCATGTTGCCCTATGTTGAGTTGTGTGCTGATTTCTGCAAAGGTCAGGAGACACATTTCTTTCCACCTTTTAGCCCACTCTTCAGCATTTAATGCTTGGCTTGAGGCATTCACCAGACTTTTGCCTTTCTCTTAAACATCAACTATTGGTTACTGCCAACAGCAAGATGCTTTCTTATCTTGTATGGCAAATTGTGGGTTCTTTTTCTCCCCTCACAGGCAAACAGATCTGTTTGAACAGATAGATAGTCCTTGAAATGAAATGCCATTCACAAAACATTTTTTCTATCACAAAAAATTCTGTCTAATAAATAACGTGAACATTCAGAAATCATTTTCTTTCTCTGAATAATTGTCTTTAATTTTACATAAAATTTTGGGGGAAAAAGAAAGCAATGCTGTTTCTTCAGGTAGTTCAGGAGACAAAAATATCACAGTTTTAGGCATTATTCTGTAGGCCTTTTTGTGGTGAGAGGGAGCAAGTATTCTAAGTGGGTAATTCTGTCTCTAGGAGAGGCAGGGGATGTGCTGAAGGCAGAGAAGAGGGGAGGTGTTTGATCTTACCAGTTTGGCAAGCAACACCTCGCCGTGTTGAGCAACTACTGCGCTGCAGAGATACAGCTACTGTTACGTCTTCCAAACCTTAAAAATCCACAATGGTCATTCAAGACCTTTTCTGTCAGCAACAGAATCTCATAGCTCTTTCCGGGCATTCAGTAGGATCCGGGAATGGCAACTCTCTACCTACAAGAGTTTTCAGAGTCCTCTTCTGTGGCAAGACTTTACCCAGCAGCTGAGAGAAATGGTCATAGCTGGATCAAAGCAATCCCTACAGAATGTTGCCTTTCCAGCAGCTCTTGCAGCCTCTGGTCAACTGCAAGTCTATAAACCAGAAATTACACCTGGTCTAGGAGATAAGATCTTGCCTGCCTGATTCTTGAGATCTCTCAGCATCCACTGAATTCACAAATTGGAACAGAACAGAACAAAATCTTTTCAGCTGGAAGGGACCTGCAGTGATCATCTAATCCAACTGCCTGACCACGTCAGGGTTGACCGAAAGCTAAAGCACGTTGTTAAAGGCTTTGCCCAAATGCTTTTTAAACACTGTCAGGGCATCAGCCACCTCTCTAGGAAGCCTGTTCCTTCCTTATTTACTTTGTTTCTTTTATTTCACTTTAGGGGACTAGGCTGGACTTGACATTTCTTTCTCTTCAGCAGCCGCATC
>JAOXJM010000012.1:27406195-27435864 GCA_026413425.1 Tringa solitaria
ATTTTGCAGAATTACTTGCCATTATTCATCATCAAATAGATCAGATAAGCATGAGTTTGGTTTTGCTTTTGCTTGTTTGTTTTTTTTTACAGGAAAAGATACTCTTGTTTTGTTTTGTTTTGCTTTTCCTCTGTCTATAAAATCATAATGGTTACAATTTTGCTTTTAAGGATGTACAGATTGTCCTGCTGCTGAGGTCAATTTCCCTTTTCTGAAATCCCTGGCATTATGATGAACATGTCTTTTAAAGATAGTTAATATATCTGCTGCCATGCAGTATAACAGTTTATTCACATTAAATTACATACTTTTGTCAGTATCTCAGCCACTTCATTGTCAGACAGCTCCAATAAGAAAACTATTTATTCTCTTCTCTCCTTACTTCAATCCCTGACAGCCTCATTCTTAATACCTGAAAAGATGAAGTAGGAAGGCACTTTTCCAATGGTCTGGTTAGACGGGTACAGAGAAATTATCAGGCTTCAACTTGACAATGCCCTTATCTGATGTAACAGCGTGCTCCATTCTCTGCTGTTGGACCAACAAAGCAAATAATTTTTTTGTAAGGTTTCTGTCTTTGGTACTCAAGACTAACTTTTGCTTTTCGAAGCAAAGGGCTGAGTCTGGAGGTGGTGATTGGCTCCTCCAACAAACCCCCTTTTGCAAGGTTTGACCCCCATACTGGCGCTATGCAGTCGGTGAGAAATTTGACCTCCCGGCCCCCAAATATTTGAATCCCCGTTGCATACAGAAATTAGAATCAAACAGATATTACTTATGAATGATATAATAAAATGAACAGCCTCTCATTTCTATGGGCAAATAATACTCTCTCCCATTCTCAATCTAAATCAAACTGCAGAGTTACTAATAAAAATAAGTCATGACTCACAAAGTTAAGTTCTTTTGCATTAATCTTAAACTCTTTAGGAGTTATTGGAGTCTCACATCATTAAAACTAATGTCACTGGCATAGTCTGCAGTAACTATTAAATTTACAGCTGAAAGATAAGGCTCATATAAAAGAAACATTACTTTATAACTGTACTAAAGATGAAAATATGTAGATAATGTTTACATTGCACAATTGAGGCAGGTAAAGGTTTACAGGGAAACTCTTTGTGCTGTAGGAAATTCATTCTGTAAATAGTCACTGTTTTTTTTTTTGGTCACATTATTTTATCAAATAATTCTTCAAGAGGCTTAATTATATTAAAAAAATATCTTTCTATATAGACTTCCAATGTTTTTACTCATTTTATTATCACTTTTTGCAGCAGTCAATAAATACTGCATAGATTCATCTAACAGTGTACAGCGTATTTAATTGTGTTCTACTAGAATGACCTCACCAAATTGCAGCAAGTGTGAAATCCGTCCCAGGTCCACCACTAGACCACAGGCAATAAGATATTGTCCCTGGATTTACTGTAGCTCGGGGTTTACACCAGTCTAAGGAAGGCAAAAAATCCATTCAGAAACATAGGGAGGCCAGGGTTGTTGGCCGAGATGACCTCCGAAGGTCTCTTCCACCCCCTACAATTCCATGATTCTGTCAAAAGTTCTATCATATTTAATGGGGGAGAAAAGAAAAATAAATGAAAAAATAATTTTAAAAAAGGGGGATCTTTTCTAATAGAGTAAGAAGCAGCAGAGGGTTTTACTCCAGTTCTTGTATGTCCCACCTCACTTTGGGTGCATGTGTTGGACTCCACGTGGGCTAACTGGGAACTACTGCTCCAAAGATTTCTCACCTACCTCTGAATATGGTCTCTCTTTTGGCCTTTGTAACTCATGGAAGCCCTAAGAGGGGACAGTGAAAGGCAGCAGCCTTGATTTTACCTGAATTGCAATGTCTCAGCAGCCAGTGAGTGGGCTGGGCTGTTAAACCTATAAATTTAGGTGAGTTCACAAGGCTTGCAGTCACTGCCCAAGAAATCTGAGATTAGATTCCATCTCCTCAGGCTCTTTCATGGAACATTTTTTACAATTTTTTTGTTTTCATTCCAGTGGAATATTTATGAAAACACGCTATTTGTTTAACTCAATATTATTCAGAAATTAATCTGAATTTGTGAGGCTTAGTGATGATTTTTCAGAAGACTAGCACAATACACATTCTATGTGTATGAAAAAAAAATAATCAAAGCCACTTGGATTTTATTTTAAGAAAAAGTCTTAATATTTTGTAGTAGAATATTTAAACTAACATTCAGTTTTTTTCATTTTGACACCCAAATCCTTCAAATGCACACAGAAAAATATTCATAAAAAAATCTGGATATGCTCTGTGTGTATTTAAAAAAGCACTAAACAGAAACAGACACTGAAAGTGAAATTATTTACTTCAGATTAAACAAAAACTTTTATCTAATTTGAACCCTTTTGGTTAGAAAAATAGAAATTATTTTCAGTCAACTCCCCCTGCCCCCCTTTCACAGGATTAGTTTTTAAGGGAACTTTGAGGAAAAAAAGAAAGAGATTTAAGCTAAAATAAGACAACTTATTATTCACATTGGTTCAATGTTACCGAGTTAATTAGGATTTTGAGTTTTGCTTTAGAAGCAAAGAAGGAAATATAATTTTCTAGATAACTACCTTTCAGTTGTTATCCAATGCTTAATGCAATCAACATACTGTAAACCACCATAAACAATATGGGTTATATATATAATTTTTTCTTACAACTATTTATAAACAGCATTTGAAATCAATACTACAGGCTTGACAAAATGTTTATCTTATATCCCTATGTTCAGTCTAGGAAAACAAGCTCTTAAAAGACTTGATTCAATTTAGCTGTACAATAGGGACCTGTTATTTTTTTATGAATCGGGTGATGCTAAGCAAGTTAAGAAGCAAATAAACTCATTTAAAGATGCCTTTATGTTACATCAACATCGGAATGACTGGAAAATCTACCATATTAAAACAATTCCTCTGCCTTTTATAGCTTTGTCACTGTTGAAAAAGAAAAATCTACTAAAATGGCAATGATCTATTGAGGACTAGAGCACAAACCAGCATATCATTAGTGAAAACATTTAGGAAAAGATAATAGCACTGTCTTTACGTTTAACTTTCCTCTTTGAGCCCAAATCATTACTATTATTCTTTAAATTTTTTGGGAAAGGGGATTGAATTGCTTACTTTTACCAGGAAGCTGCCATTTTTACAATTGCTCCTTAAAATAAATAATAATCAGGAGATATAATCTTATTTCTGTTTGTAGAACTCCTTAGACATATTTATTTGCTTTATTTTAAATATGAGCTCTTTTAGGAGCTCATCACCAGTTTAACCATATTTACTTCACATCTTATAAAACTGGGCATATTTATATTTTCTAATACACATACACACTTTCAAAATTATGAGTCTTAAGCTTTTGATGCAGCTGTTAGCATTATGCTAAATTACTGTGAAAAAATGTTCTTTCAGATGAAATAGGGTTAAGTTTACTTAGACATATGGTAGAATACACAGTAGGTCATACATTGAATTTCTGTAGCTCTTATCCTTTGTAAATATGGACTTAGGTATATAAATGTCTTGTATATAAATGCATCCCTTTCTAATGTTTAAAAGTTGAGTGTCTCTATCAAATTTCCAAAATGATGTTTAAGATCTCTTGGCTAGTCATATGTGTACAGACGGAGACCTTCCAGAAGAATTTAAAATTCCAGCACAGATCACAAAGTTAACTACTGAAAAAGTAGTAATAACTTTCACTTCTCTATGAAGGTTATGATCAAGGAGAAAGTACCAGAAGGAGTCCATAGCCATCTTTGGCTTTGTACATCCCTCCAGAAAGCTGATAGTTGAAAAAAATCCTACTTTTTTTCTTAGTCCTTGTCTCATAAATCATACAAACGAACTTTAATTTGGCTCACTAGGGCAGTACTTGCTCTAAATTGTGATAAAACTCAGAATGGTTTTGTAATAAGTGAATTAAATATTTCATTAGATATTTTAAAGGGATCCATAAAACTTTTCTAAGATTAGCTAGAGTTATGTATATATTAAGTCATATACATTTGCTTAAGCTGAAGAGAAATAGGAAGTATCCTGGATTTCACTGATCACTATAAAAATAGTCAAGGAAGATATTTTGTTTGCTTTGTTAATAGGAATAAGGAACTCAGGGCTCTATAAAAGATGATTTTTTCCTATTTCTAAAGTCAATTTTAGACTGCTTAGAAATTAAGACAGAGGGGAATGAGCAAATATTCAAACCGTTAATTGTCTCAATCTATCCATTAATGGAAAGTTGCATTAGGAAAAAAACAAACTTTAAAGAGCTGAAGGACAGAAAAATACAAGCCATACAGTGTTGCATTTTCCTGGGCTCAGAGGAAGCTAAAAGTACAGAGTGCGTGGGGCAATGACAGTGTTTGGTACTAGTTGACAATGACATGCAGAGCATCCTAAGCAATAGTGTTTATCTCACAGAGCATCTGAAATATTCATAGATTCCAACAGTAGAATAAATTTATTGTCTGCTATAAGAGATATAAAAGGTTGATAAACTGCTTTTCTGACCTTGGAGAACTTTGTTGGCACATTAAGGGACTTTGATACATAGCAAGGTGCAGACACTCAGTATGATTTGTTAGGTGCATTCTGCTGGGACTGCACTATCAGGTGAATTGAAAACAAAAAAAAAACCTCTCTCAAGAAAGCAGTATGACAAAACCCAAAACAGTGGATTCTCTCCCACTGTCCCTGTGGTAATCACACAAAAAAAATGCAGAGGAAATGCTGAAAAACTTATTTTTGTTTCCTTTTTTTTTCTTTTTTTTTTCTTTTAAGCTGCTAACATCTGGAGAAGGAGAAATGGAATATTTTATTCTCTTTGTTTTTCTGCTGTTTACATACTTTGTACTCTGGTACCCATGCACCTGACCCATCCTGCTTCGCTGACCAAGTATTGCTCTGTACCGCACACCGGGGTTCCCACGAGTGACAGCGGGGCCTCAGAGAGTCTACACCTAAATATCCAACAGGGGTGGGGAAGGAAGAAATTGGGAAAAACATGGTGGAGGAAAAAAATGCAACACACTCAAAGGTTTCTTTTAATGGGTAAGGAGAAAGAGTGGCATTGGTCATTGGCAACACAGGGTGTTTCAGGGCATTCAACTTAATATCCTCTCCTCTCTCTATGGATTTAGTCTGCTACCTTAGTCTCAGAATCTTTGCATTCTCTTTTGACTGGATAGGCCAATATAGCTTACAAAAGTGGTTAAATTACCTATTTTTCTCAAGCTTGGGGATTCAAGAGTTCTAACTGCAGAGACAGTGGCATCAGCACACAGGGCCTCCAGAGATCAGCAGTTTGCCGCACAAAACTGCCATCTGTAACTCTAAATAATTAAATATAACTGATAATCAATCAGAAGCATATGGTTAGCATAACAGAAATTGAACTGTCGCTGAAGTCAGGGAAAAAGCTGCTTCAGTGAGGGTTAGGAAGATTGGATTTTGGTTACCTGCACAATATATTGCATGTGAATAAAAAGAGGATTTTAGTTTCCAGTATAAGTAGTCTATTAATCCTGATAAATGCAACCATCTTTCCTACAGAAACATTTAACATGAGTTTAGTGCTTTTACCTCATTCTAATACTGCTGTCATAAAATAGCACAAAAATAATGTAGCATCTTAACAGAAAACCACAGGGCCATCTTGTACAGACTATTGAGAAAGACTTATTGTTTTCAGCTTGAAAACATCAAGAAAAACACAAGAAGGTTAAGGGCTGAACTGTGATCACCTAACTCAGGTAAATGAAAGCAAAGCAGACAAAATGATCCTGCTTCTACAGCTTGTAAGAAACTGCTTGGGTAAACATGAGCAAGTCAGCGATGATTCCTTTAAAATAATACATTTTAAATAAGCAACAGTTATTGGCCTTGCTAGAAACAAAGGACCAGGTTGTAATATCTCGTTCTTAAAGTTTTCTGGCTGAAAAATGCATATGTGAAGTCCTGTAGGTTTTTTATTGTCCAGTTTGAGACACAGCTTCACCACAACAAGCACAGGAATATGTTGTCTAAGCTACATGAATCAACATATGAGGTGGGGAAATGTAAAGTCCTACACTGACTCCAAGACACAACAACAACAAACAGTAACAGGAGATACCACAAACCAGGAGGAAAAGACTTGTCACCCCAGTCCCTTCCTTTACAAGGAGTTGCTTGTAGTCCTAGCAGCTGTTGGCGATGGCTGGCACACAAGTATTTTGATGCCACCAGCTCATAAAGGCACAGTTTTGGCCACATCCTCCTTCTACCTTCCTGCTTTCCCTAGGAAGAGCCTGGTTTGGTTGAAAGAAGACGTTTGCTCTTTCTGCCCTGAACTGTTAATCATAGAATCAAAGGGTTTGGGTTGGAATCATAGAATGGTTTGGGTTGGAAGGTGTCCGTGCTGTCCTGGGCAGGGACACCTCCCACCAGATGAGGTTGCTCAAAGCCCCATGCAACCTGGCCTTGAACACCTCGACGGATGGGGGATCCACAGCTTCTCTGGGCAACCTGGGCCAGTGTCTCACCACCTTCATTGTAAATAACTTCTTCTTAATGTCTAATCTAAACCCACCCTGCTCTAGTTCAACACTATTGCCCCTCGTCCTATTGCTACATGCCCTTGCAAACAGTCCCTCCCCAGCTTTCCTCTAGCCCCCCTTTAGGTAATGGAAGGAGCCATAGGGTCTCCCTGGAGCCTTCTCTTCTCCAGACTGAACAATCCCAACTCCCTCAGTCTTCTTCTAAAAGATGGGGGAGGGGGGGTACATAGCTGGAAAATTTGGTTAGCCCTAGCGGCAACTAATAAGTACTGGTGTATTATTTATGTATGTAAATACACACACCCCCCCAGCTGCATAAAATAAGAATTTATTCACTTTGAGAAGTCTGTGTTCTTAGGCACAGCCCTAGTAATATTGCGTGCTTGAGCCCCCAGCGACTGCAAATGCCAAAGGGCTAGTTGTGTATGCCTCTGACAATGAATAATCAGCAATGGATTGACAGTAAGCATAGGTAATTTTGATTGAATAGACTCTCTAGGTTCACATGGACAATTCCGAAGCCCATTATACTTGTTTAATGAACATGAGTAGAGTAATAGAGATCATTCATTAATTCACTACATTAATTGAAGCCAGTATCGTTACCTTTTGTCTTTGTTTAATTCTGCCATTATCTGACCCAGCTCTATATTGTTGATATGTTTAATACTCTGTGAACTGTTTCGTGTTGACTCTTTGATGTATTATAAAAAATTCAATACAATTTCATTAAGAACAGGACTGGGATAAACAGTAACTCCAGTTCTAGTGCTATCTTATATTTTAATTTTCAGTGTAAAATGTTCTGCCTGACCTTTTAGAAAGCTCTATTACATTAAACCAGGATGCTTTATTTCAATTGGGCTATGTTCATATTGGCATTTCTAATAAACCTTGGAAAAGGAAATATTTATAATTTATATTTATAATTTAAGCTTGTCCATCACCAGATTCAGATGAATCACCAGAATATATATCTTTCAAGTAAAAGCAAGAAAAAAGGCTTACATAACTTCACAGCCTTTCATGAGGTAAAATGAATAGCATTTTTGAGCCATTTAGACCTTGTCTAGGTTTCTTTCTTTCTCTGACACTTTGGGTTCCAAACCTGAACTTTGGTGGCTACTGGGATAGTATTCGAATTTGCTCATTTATTCATTTTTTGGATACTCCTGAGCCCTGTCTTTGCTTTAGCTGAAAAGACTGATGGCATGTTAACACTTCTGAGGTTATTTGTTCTTAAGTACATCTTCTAGGTTATATGTCATAATGACAAGCAGCCAGCTTTGTAGGTGCCAGAAACATTACAGCCCTGTAGCAGGGTTACAGTTCATAGACTAAATCAGCTCGGAAGATGTATGGGTGGTCCAATGATTGCTGAGTGCTCAGTCCAGGAGTTTAAAAGGGAGAATCAATGAGCCGCAACTGTGTAAAATAGGGGTCAAATATGTACAGCTGAGGCTCCACATATATCAGATGGGGCTATGTTTTATCTTCTGGTGTCTAACATTTGTTACTGGAATGTGGCTCAGAAACACTTTATTAAAAGTAGATTGGTATTAATTAATTCAGATTACTGTCTGCTCTAGAAGGCAGGAAGAGAGCAGTACAGTTTTGAGCCACCTTCAGCATATTGCAATCTACCTCAAAATCTAAGTATCAACTCAAAATTGCCAAGCTGATACTGAATCCAAACTCTTCTCTGCTGACTGCCCTTTGGTTTTGTATCAGTGATTTTCTTGCCATCACAATCTGCTCCTGTAGTCATGAAGGAGCTTCCTTCCTTTTTCATCTGCATGACTTTCTACTCTGTGTTCCACTGGACTGTTGAATCTCTTTCAGGTCTTTATAACTGCTTATGGATTGATAATTGATATTCTTTCTGTGGGCTTGATTCAGCTCAGACATGAAAAGAAGCCTTGTACTGATTTAGAGAGACAAACCCACAAATTCAGGTGGACCAGTGAGAATTCAAAGACCCTCATCAACTCAGCAAATCTAGTTTACCTCCAGCACAGCAGAAAGATTGGAAGAAGCACAAATGTCAGTTCAAACCATCACATCCTTTAATTTTCACACCCTGACAGCTGCTCTCTATATTTATACAGGTTGATAAGGATTCTTACAGTGACCCCCTGTGGGCTTCCATCCTCCACTTCCGGAGCAACCTAAACTCCTGCAGCATCCTTACCACTGAGTTGCTATTTTCCCTACCCTAGATTGGAGATGATTTCAAAAAGGAATTTGATCTCAGACCTGCTTTCAACATACAGAAGCCATAGCCCATGCTACTAATACATTTTTGAGGGAGAATATGTATTTCCTTTGCAATAAGTCTGCTAGAGGTGGTGGTGGTGGGAAGGGTGCTTTGAGGATGCACAACTGCTACAACGAGAAAGCTTGTGCGTGTCTGATCCTCCCATTCACAGAATGAGGACTCCTACTGCTGTCCCTCTGAACATCCATGAAGTCAAGGTTTCTGAACTAACATTTGGAAAATTGAGATAAGAAGAACGTTAAATGAAGGAATGGAGAGAAGGAGTTGTGAAAAGTTAGTGTTCTAGCTACTTATGGTTTCAGCAAGGAAAGGAAACTCAGATAAATGTGGATATAGAAGTAAATAAAGCCTTACCATCAAGGAATAAAAACAGCAGCTAGAAGATACTCGTATTGATAAGAACAAGACAGTATAATTTTTGAAAGGATTTTATTTAATCTAGTAAGAAAATTAGATGTGACTGTTAATGTTGTAGGCAGCTTAGAGTTAGGAAGGAAGAATGCAGATAGAAGGGGATTGCTGAGAAGGAAGTGCAGGTTGCTTAATTGATTTTAAGAAGGACCTGGGTAATTTCATTAAAATAACTATAATTATGGTATGACCACCATAAAAGAGACTAGATGCCCACGTCTTGTAGCCCTTTTTTTAAATGATTTGGTAAAGGAGAAGCCATCTTCATCGGTATATGAAAGAAAATTTTACATTTCATTTTCTCTTGTTTACTTTATAAGCAAATTTTATAATTGGTCAAAGCCAGAATACTTTGTTGAAGCTACATCGTTTTATTAAATTCCAACTTTTATTTTATTACATTTAATTAAATAATCTCTCAAGATCTGAATTTTAAAACATGCAATATTTTTTGTTTTTTCTTTATAATGGCTGACAAACTTATGGAAGTGGAATAATTTTTCTTTTGTTTTGTTTTCAGAAAAAAATCCAATAAATCAAATGTACTGCAGTGTGAAGCAGTACAGGTGAGAGCAGAAGAATCTGGCCTTATCCTACCCCTTAAAAAACTGTAAAAAATTTGTGAAAATAGTCCCCTGATCATTAAAAGTAACAGTTGCTACTAAGTCTTCAGCAGACTGTTTTAAGAGTGTCCATCTTGTTTTCATTATCAGTATTAGGACTCTGCTCAGTGCTTAAAAGCTGTATTGCTATTTACAACACTGGAATGTGCAGTAGTAAATGTACCTTTTCACCCATAGTTAATCCGCTCTCACTTACAGTGAGGACTTCATTCAAGTGGATCCGAAAAATAATTCTGAAGTATTGGAGATAGATTTTATTTTTGCTATGGGCCTTAAGGTTTAAGAAAAGAAGTGGATGGATAATAATTCTGCCATTAGAATCTTTCCTAGCTCATTTTGTTACTTTAGCTCCTAATGACATTTTATTAATATGTAGCTTTCAGCATGACATAGAAAACCATTATGCCTTTTAGCATGGGGTAAACAGTCTTTCAGATTAAAAAAAAATAAAATAAAAAAGAAAGCTTTTTTATTAAGCCAAAAAAACCAGACAGCCAACCAGGTCACTAAATGTCAATATCCTTATGTTATTTCAATGTGACTATGCTTGCCCGGAATGAAGAATGAAGTATTCTATAAAGTGACCGGGGGATCAGGCTTTGACTCTTAAAAAATGCTTTTCCTTCTGCTGGTGTGTCTCAAAAATTTAATCTGCTTCATGAGGTCTTTGAGAGAAATTTCATCGTGAGAGATGAATCTAAAAAGCTTAGGGAGGTTTTCAGGTACTGTTCCTATTCGATAAATGGGTATTGAGATAGAGCTGGTTCGATTCGCCACATGTAGCTAATTGTTGCATAGTTAACCACTGAGACTAAGCTAATAATTTAGCCTCCCTCTGTAGCAAATCAAGATAGAAAGATATTCCTTCCAGAGAGCAGTTTATTTTCACTATTTTAAATACCTGTTTGTGGATAATGAGCTTCTGGAAGTGCTTTCCTCTATTACTCAGTAGAATAGAAGAAGCCTTGATCTAAATTAGTCAATTCAGATTATCTGATGGCTGCCAGGAGATGAAACTCTCCCAGAAAAACCAAAGCCAAGAGCTTGTAAGATGTATAATTCCCAGTAAAATCAACAGATTACAATAGGATAAAAGAACCAACCACAGTTTCTGGACTACAGAGCCCTGCCTACAACAGCAGTGAAAATATAATGGTGGTTTGGGAAATTAAAATGGAACTCTTCAGACCAAAACTGGCAATCTAACAGCCACACCAGCTTCTCTGTAGACTTTGTAATAGAAGTCTAACAGATCTATATAGGGAAAAAGAGTTATAGCATAGCAATTATTTTTTCACCTCATTAGGAAAGAGATCTTTTTAAAGACTGTGTCAAAAGCTAGACCATTCTCCAGAAAAAAAACAGGCTGCCCAGGGAAGAGGTGGAGCCACCATTCCTGGAGGTTTTTAAAAGACAGGTAGACATAGTGCTCAGAGATATGGTTTAGTGGTGGTTTTTATCAATGTTGGGTTGACGGTTGGACTAGATGATCTGAAAGGTCCCTTCCAACCTCGGTGATTCTATGATTCTCTGAAAAGCACCTGGAAACAGCATTACATTTAAGAGTATGTACATGAAGGTCAACGTGTCTGGATTTTTTTCCTGAATATGGACCGCAGTGACATCCATTTGAATTAACCCCAATAATGGGCTGTAATTGTGTATAAGATATTAAGAGCAGTGCGCAAAACATGTGCTCAGTAGAAAACCTACCCAGGCAAGTATAATATTTTCCTTACAGCAAATAACCCAAATATCATTGATTAATTAAAAGAATAAAATTTTTCACTTGTCAAAGAGAATCCACTATTTCTTCTTTTAACTGTAGCAGCCTTGTTGCACTGTTAACTTTTAACAGTTATTCAGTCCAGCTCCCGGTTGAATCAATTCTTTCAGCATGGGAGAAGGACTGAACCCAGCTGCTTAAATTCCTCCTATTTTCACTTGATCTAAACTCTCACAAAATCTCTACTGTTGCAATTTAGAAGCACCCAATTGATTAAACCATTTTGCACTGGATCTTTGATAAGGACCTTGGAATCTGGCTCAAGGATATTCAAGCTTAATGCAAGGCATTCAGCCCAACAGGCCAGAAGTTAAACAAAAGAGCCAAACTAATTTTCATGCAAACTAACAAATGAAAGGGGTTCTTTTCAGATCCTGAGTAAAGATGCTAATTTTAAAAGCCTACTTTTCTGATAACTCACAGGACACACTGAACTTGTCAGAATCTCTGCTTTCCCAGTCTCTGAAAATTAAATTGCTATTACTCAGTTTAAATATCAAATCACATTTTATGCTTAGCAGAAGTTAGAACTTGATCACAACAGCTTATTTAATATAAAAGACATGAGAAGGAGTCACTAGCTCCTATACTCTAAGATGCTTTATAACACAGTCCAATTTAAATAATTCAAATTCAGTGCTTTAGCTAAAGATTAAGTTTTATGGGACAAAGGAATTTCTTTATGCATATGAATAGGAGTGAGTAAAGATCATTGAACTCTGCATTTCTTTCTACAGTAGCCCTAAAATTCCATATCAGGGCTATAAACATGATTTTCGGTTATGCATATTTAAGGCGGAATTCACGTTTCTGACTGATAAGGCTGTGGTTAGTGTGGATCTGTCAGAGTCCCTCCACCTTGGGCATCTCAGCAGATCCAGGGACCCTTCCTTCTTGGAAAGATCTCACCAGTAAATTCATGTATATCCACTGGCTGCACTTCAGTGCACGGCTTCTGTGTGAGCTGCGTTTGTAGAACACAGAAAACACAAACAGTTCTGTACAACAATTCCTTCCAATCCCCCAATATTCCCCAAATATTTTTCCCAATGACTTCATTTACACGTATACATTCCAGTATAAGAGTAAACATGTATGTTATCATGCAGATTTACAGAAATGATAACAGTGGTTGCAGCCAGGCAGGTATTCACAAAAATACACAACAAAGTGAGGGAAATAAGCTACTCTGAAGACATGGAATTAAGCACGAGCTTAGTGTCCCAAAAGACATCCACAGAGGTATGCCTGCTACTCATTTTCTGAAGCTGAAGGGACAAGTCATTTCTAATCCCTCTATTGACTGCCATCTAGGGGCCCTAAGAATTTTATAGTGCATATCTTTTGTGCCATCAGCTGCATTACTTTGTGTGTAGGGAATATAGACAGGAAATTTTCCTTTTCTGTCGTCTTAATGGTCATTGTTCCAGCAGATGTCTGAGGCAGAAGCCTTATAATTGTAAAGCTAATCCTGGATAACAAATAAAAGAAGAAACTGGAATATTTATTTAGAGTCTTATCTTTCTTTGCAACCTGCATACAAAGTAAAATTATGACTTGTGTGAATAGTATCACCCGTGATTTTACACAGTAAATACATAGTACTGAGGCATTAGCAGTCAAAGAAAGAGATGGGTTTTTCCAAATTCTGAACACTCTACCCTCTCTCTGACTTGCCCACGAGTTCTAGGCAATTTCTACTTGAGAAAAGTGTCTCGTGCTTTGTTCTTTTGGTGTAACTTTCATTCACTGGGCTTTGAAACACCAAAGAACTCACTCATCCAACACCACAGTACTTGCTCATCAAAAAAAGAAAAAAAAGGCTTGATTATCGTTTTACAATTTTCACATTCATACCAAACTTTTTTGGAGAAGATCCTGGAGTCTTCTGGAAAACATGTAGTACTGTCACTTGTTTTCTGAAGTTCATTGCATCACTGAGTTGCTCCAGGACTAATTTCCCTATGCATTAAGGAGCTGCACAGGGGTCTCAGTTTTCGTCAGGGCAAGAGGAATTGTTTTAAATTTTTTTCTTCTGTGCAATATATATTTGTCCACTCACATACTTATGTATCCTGCGTGTAGTTTTCTTTCTCTTAGGGAAAGGCCTGTCTGTCATGAGCCATGAACTTTAAGTTAGCAACAAATGATGGAAGTTACACAGAATAGCCTTCTGTGTTCATTCAGAGGGTCTAAATGTGTTTGACACTGTACCATTATTTTTATATAAACCAGTTAGCTTTACAGTGGTGAAAGCCTTGTTAAATCTAATTGTCTGACCTCCTTTTTTTTTTTTTTTTTAGATCGTATACAGGATTTAATTTTAATTGGTTGTTACATGGCAATTCTGCTGAGGCCACCCAGAGATCTTTGTAAATAACATGTTACATCACAATGTTGTTCTCATTTCAGTCAGTAAATGCAATTTTAATGGAAGCTGCTTATTTATTTTATTTCATTTTGAGGGAAAATTAAGTGGAAAAAAAGCAAAGAAAACAATGATGGCTTTTTAAAGATCTCATTAAAAAATAAGCATCTTCTGTTCTACCTACCTCTGTAACATAGAAGACAACATATTTTAAGTGAAAAACTTAACCTGACTTCAAGTCCTTACTTTCCTGACCAATAAATGACCCCAAACACAGAGAAAAATCCAATCAAGACTTTAAATATCACTGTATTGATAAATACATTCTAGAAAAAAAGCATGGCTTTTCTCTTATGGCTGTCTGCTTTGACCCAGACAGAGAGTGATGGAGGGAAGCAAAAATGGTACCTTCATCATTCCCAGAATTAGTGCAGTTGAAAAGATATTGAGCTTAATTCTGCTACTTTCAACTTTTTACCTTGAAGCACAGAAACCCACATTGAAACCAACGGAGCAATTCATGGAGTAAAGTGAAAATTCACTGTGAGTGAGAATGACAAAATCTGGCACTCGGAAAGAAGTGAATAGACATATGTAGGGCTGGACAAGACACAATGCACTGCTTGAAGCCTTTCTTCAGTAAGGGTACAGGTGTCAAGCCATACAAACCATTTTCAGTGAGAGAAGTTGGAATGAGGACTGTGAAATGTTACAGCACCCCAAAAGTCTTTCAATGTGAATGCATACGCCAGAATAAAAAAGAAGTCAGACACTTTTTTTAAATAATTTCTGAGTGACTGCTAAGTTTTTTACATGGTGTCAGATTAATACCTAAAGTCAGCTATTTTCTTACAACAGCCACAATGTCAAGAAAGAGCAATCTTTCTGTAAGGTATGAGTGTGGAACTAAGAATGACTATGACCTACCAGGGCTACAATTTGTTATGTTGATTTAAGTGAGACATTGAAGTTTCCATCTTCAGTTTTTTACCCGTAAAATGAAACTAATCATACTTTTTTATAATACCTCATTCCCTGCCTGACTTTTCAAGAACAGGAACTACTCCATATTATGAACCTGGACCTGAGTGAGTGAAACTCCTACCTGGAATATGTAAACACTACTGTAACAAGTCTGATAATCTTAAAACATTGGTCTGTGAAGACATCATTCATTACAGCACAGAACTAAACCACAGAAACATCAGGATATTTCTGTTTCACCAACTTCCATGGGCTAGAGACATCTCTAAGTGCATGGACGATTATCAGAATAGTGCCTGTTTTCCTGTACTAAATATATCTGTGACCAAAATCATAATTCTTTTGTCATGCCTCATAAACCACTCCGTGTGTATATGTGTGGGAGGGGAGGATTACTACTCAACACAAAATTCAATTGTCCAGACATCACAGTGCTCATTGTCTGGCGAGTTGGGCAAGCAACAAATGGCCCCTCCCTTGAGGACCTGCTGACAAGCTACACTATGTTTGCTTTTCTGGGCCATTTCACTTAAATAAAACTTTAAGCAGGTGATTTAGTTCCTTAAGTGAGTCTCAGAGAGAGATTATTCTGGCAGGTGGTCCTCGTTGCCAGCATGCTTGATTGGTACAGTAAACCTATTCACTTATATTTGTGGATAACTTTCCAGTTTCAGCCTCCCTAGTGTACTGCTCTTTCAAGCACCACTTTTACACCCTCTTATGCAGATGAAATTCAAGCTGGCTAGGACTCCTTTTGCACTTAATTTTGACTGCACTGTAAATATGTGAATAGAATCCTACCTAATGACGAAGGCAAATATTCTACTTCAGATTCCTTAAGGGTTCTTCACCATCAACAAAAGGCAGCAGATGGGCCTGTTTGCTTTTTTGTTTTAAAGAGAAGGAGAAAGGAGAAGAGATCTTATGATATTTTATGCTGCATGGTGTGGGGCATTCTGGGCACAGAGATCTGAGTAAAGATTGCCTCAGGCTTCTGTGCTACAAATACAGCTTGCGGTTGTGTAAGGAAATATTTCCATGTGTGACTTTTTACTTTTCCAACAGGAAATATTTCCAGATGATTCCTTGCACTGTTCCTCAGTCAATGTTTCAAATATTTTGAGAAATGTCTGGTCTGTGGATTGCTAAGCCCTTAAACCTCTGATCCTTTCTGTGTTTGCCGAAGCTATTTGCTTCAGTTCAGCTCTTTTTTATAATAAAACCCCCCAATCTCTTTGAGACACCATGGTGTGATTCACCTTGAGAGAGGAATAAAAGAGTTAAAACTCAGACACGTGACTGAGTGCACTGGACTAAGTATCGATGCTCAAGGCCTGTCAAAGATTGAGCTCTACTCTGCATTTGGCTTCTTGCTTGTTGGGTTTTTTTGGTTTATATAATGATATTCGTATTCATTTCCACAGCATAAAGAAATTCATTGGGATTTACTCTCAGCTAAACCATGGATCTGCTACGGTTTTGTTTGTTGATGCAACAGATGCTTGGGGAGAAATAAAATGTTATTACTCTGACAATGAAAATACTGGCTGGTCTATATTATGCTATTCAATATATTTTATCGTGATCCTGGATGTACTCCCATATAGGATCACAGCTTTTGTCTGATATACTCCTTTTTCTCAAACAGTCATGTCCATTGTCAAAGGTCAAAGGCTAAATAGGCAGTAACAGCAAAACAGCAGTGTCTATATGTCTGCCTAACCTTTAAATGTGTATTTAACTCACAGGCAGAATTTAAAGGAGCTTAACGGAGTTAGATACCTCAACTTAGTTGTTATTCATCTGCCATTTTCCACCACCTTTTTTGCACAGAATCTCCATAACTGTAATGTAGATTTTCTGTCTGAAGTTAAGTCTCACTTGATATGTTATGGTGTACAAAGGCCTATAGGAAAATACAAATGAAAGTAAAATTCCCATGTGCTAGAGATGGTAAATGCTCTCTCATCTCTTTCTATATAAAAATGTCACCCTCATATTCGTTATACATTCTTTTTCTTACTGCCATGTGAATGACAGGAAGACTTCTTCCCTGTTCAGGAGTGGTCTGGAGGCCTTGAGCATATAGATAAAATATAGGAAAGGAGGGAGAATAGATAAAAATGAGAGAGGAAAATCATAAGATCCAGGCCAAAAAAATTGAGTTTATTTCTACAAAATTATTTACTTTTACAGTTTTCTATTGAGAAAAAAAGGTGGGTTTTGATAAAAAGAGAGCTTTATAGAGTTTCCTTTTTATTAAAAAATAGAGATAATTTTCTCTGGAATGCATAACCTTCTATCTGAAAGGAATTTCAGTTGAAACCAACTTCTACATTGCAAAGAATTTTTGTACAAATTTTTCTAGCAGTACCAAATCATAGTTACATTTTATCTTGTATTTGCCACTCCAAGTTTATTCCCATATGGTAAAATATCACCTGTCACTATTGTAGCTGATTTCTCAGTGAGTGACTTGCCCAGTGTCAGACAGGAAAGATGAAGCAGAACTAGAAACAGAAACTATTTTCCCAGTCCTGAGTTTGGTAAGTTTATTTTCATCTCCCTGATTTTATTGACTGAATTCCTATTGGCAATCCTGTCCCTGCTCAGTGTTACCTTTAAATGAAGAAGAATTGTAACCTCAGATATCTCTGGCCGCACTCCCACAAAGACTTTGCGATTACTATTTTCAACAGACTAAAAACCTAATTTTCTGCTTAGCTGCAAGTTAAAGCAGAATGTTACTTGTCATAAGATGGGCAAAACAGCTGAAGAACAGGATGTTCTCTGGTTGTCAGGGTAAGATGCTTGTGTTTCTGCCTTTCTTTCGTTTCTCCTTATTTAGACCTCATGTACGTAACCGTCCAAGCAGGAGGTGGAATGGTTATTTACGAGAAAATTGAAAGAAGATACGATGCCACCATAGAAAAGTAGGGTTCAATGATTTCACTTAGAGCAGAGGATCGGAGAGTCACCAAAGCAAAATCCTCAGCCCCGGTGTGATCTTCTACAAGCAGTGACAAAGGTAGAAGTAATAGCTGTGACAGCAGGGAGAGGGAGGAGGCCAACACTGGCTCGCGGTAGCCTCCTCATGCATCACTGTCAAGCAGCCTGGAGAGGAAAAGAAGCAAATCCTCCCTGTGAAATTGTTTCTCAGATTCAAGCCGTGGCAGCAGCAATGCAGTCTGCTGCTCTCGTAGAAAAAGGTGTCAGCAAAGGGAACAAAGGTAGCCCCATGATAATAGCTACTTGCTGAACCCATTTAAAAAATATCCTTGCAACGTTAGTAAAAAAGCTGCACGGCGTAAAGATGGGAGAGAAGTATATTAAACAAGCACAGAGGTAAGGCATGAGAGAGAGAGAGAGAGACCAAGACAGTGCTTTGGAAAAGAAAACATTTGCACTAATGTTTTGGATTGCCCGTAACTGCAGCTCGGGCAGTGCTGTTGGTGCCAGGCGTTACTCAGCACACACTGTGAGACAGCAAGAAACGGACCTCAGGGGGGGTCCCCGTCTGTTGTTAGGGACAAAATTATACCCTACACACCAAATGAGAAGCTGTCAAAAGCTGAACAGCCTCACTTATAAAAATAATCAGCACTTAGAGTACTGTGAACATTTCTATGGGGCTCCCAAGCAAGTCTGGGGAAAATCAGCACTGGCCCTGGGCTCTCCGTAAAAGAACATATGGACTAACGTGTCCATATTTTCTATATGTGTATATGTTCTATATGTCTGCATGGGTTTCTGTTTTCTTTAGGCCTGACAGCAGAGGCTGTTCAAGTTCGGACGCACAAACTTGCAGTGTCATAGAGAACGATGCAGTGAACCAACTTCATCATATCTGTGGAAAAAAAAACCAACTGGTTTCCCTAATTTATATAGATATAGGACCTCCATGCCTTGTTATTAACAATTTAGAAACGGGCACTTGCTCCGAATCTGCCTCATCTGATCAATATCCAGCAATTCTGGCTCTAAGATGAAAGAAGGATGTGATCCAGTGTTGTTTCCTGTGTGTATTAAAGTGTCTGACATCTCTGAGATGAACGAGGCAGACCATTTAGTCCATCTCAGCATGTCTCAGCTATGTAAAAGGATCGTTCACTCCATGACACTGTAGGTTTTAATTTGATTTTATAGTTTATTGCTATTTATCACCATTCAGTCACCACAACTGCAATGTGTACAAATAAAGGCAAGCGCTTAAAACATCGGCTCAAATAGGATCACTAACACTATGCATTTTTTACTGCCCTGTGTTTAATACTGGCTTCCAATAAATAACTATTGCTAATAATAAAAGTAGAACTGCAATTGAAGTAAATGTCACTCCCACTGAAATATAAATGATGTGTTTATGAAAAGACTATGCTGTCCTATGGGACAAATTATTATATACAGTAGGCTGGAGAATAAGAGTGTAAACTCCATGGGGGGAAAAGTGGCAGGATGCCTGCAAATTTGAAGTATGGAATTGCAAAATTTGGCCAGAATTCACTATTAATATATTCATTATGCTAGTGCTTCTTTGTATGTTCTTTTCTTTCAGAGATTAACTCTATATGCTCAGCTCACTTGCTTAATCATTCTATTTTTGTTTCTTTTGTTTCTTGTGGTTGGGGGAACCTGAGAGTTAAGTTCATGAAAGCTCCTCCTCACTCCTTCAGCAAATCAGTAAACTCACTTGTTGTAAAGTAAAATTTTCTTTATGTTCTTCTACTTTCATAAATATACACCCAGATGAGCAATCTATTCCAAAACAAAAGCCACATCCAGATTTATAAATCTGTGCTCATAAACTTAACTTCTTCCATCGGTGCTTCAATCGATTCTGATAGAACCTCACGAGAAAATCTGAGTCAGCTGACCAGAACTCCTGCTATTGCTTTTGTGGGACGGGTTATTAATTTGTTATTAATTTGTATTACTTTCTTATGCTGCAGATCTTTTCAAGAGTATTCAGTCCAAGCTGGAGTAGCACTTCAGATGTTGGCTGGGTTGCCCATTCTGCCAAATAACTGTAAAACCCTGACACTAATGAGGTTTGTATACCTTTCTGTACACTTCATATACCTGAAAGAATCAAGCTGTAGCTACACTTGTAAATATACATTTTTATTATCAAGAATGGCAATGATTTTCCCAAACACAAATCCAAAGAGCAAAACCCTTTTTGCTTTTCTATATCTGAAAAGAGAATAACCATGAAAACAATTTAAATGTATAGTAATAATGAATTTGAATAAAACATTTAGCATTCCTTTAAAAAATATAATCATAAAAATCATAATAATTTAAACTATTATCCATCTAGTTGGAGGAGATTGGAATGGAAGGAACAGTAGAAACATATTTAAACTGTGATGATTTTACATGTTGTGAACTGAAATAGTTATGTTTTATCATGACTATAAAGGGTGAGGGTTTCTTTCCATTTTACTTTCTACAGTGGAAAATTTTGGGAGTGAATAAGGTATTATGTGTTCATTAATACAGTCTTTATTGAATATTCTTAAAAGCACAGCTTGAATGTGAGTTAAAAATATTTTCATTCAAAATATTAAGAAATACAGAAATACACAGCACTCAGAAATATTTCTTTAATAGCATGTTCTGTAGCTGAAAGACTGCAAAAGTACCATGTGATAAAATTGCAGTTTCCATGGTAACCTTGATTGTTTTTAATAGCAAGGAACTAAGAGACATAAAACATGACTTGATTGGCAGCTGCCCTAAGGCTGCACCAGCTCCTTTAGCATAACCAAAATGCATTTTTGTTTATTAATACTAAGCAGCAAGCTACTTTTTTTTCCTTGCTGTTGGTTTCACCACTACATTTTCATTGTCTAGTGTTTTGTAATAATTTCTAAAAACGGTCCTGACCCTTTATAAAAAAAAATTAGTACTCCCCTGAGGTATAAAAGGTAGAAATGCTACCGCTTTTGGCTTGTGTTTGCAAAAGTTTAGAGATGTGATTCCTGTTATTCTTTCTGTATTAATAATTAATTTTTTTGTACTGAAGGTTCCCCAGCTTCAACATCTTTAGACACAGGAGGAAATTTGTATCCACTTTTGAGCATAACAATAACTTACACTCATCACTTCTTATTAGTCACTCTCTCTTTTCTGTTTGATCCAAATCTCTGTTGTCCATATGGTGCTGCTTGATTACAATTTCTTCCCTAGGAACATTCACATCAGAGACGAATGAGTTGTTTTAATAATTGCAAGTTAATTGTAACATTGCATTGCTAAGTACTCTATGTTTGCTCTGCCAGGGTATTAGGCAACAAGATATATGAAAGAAACGGTGTCTACCCAGAAAATAGATGACACAGGAACAAACTCATTCCTATAAAATCTGTCTAGTTGAAAATGCTCTCCTGATAATAATTTGAGATATCTGTATTTTATCTATGTTGTTTCTGGATGTCTTTATTCTGAGAGTAGACATCTGAAGACACTTGCAAAAGTGGTGGTGTTGTGGTGAAGTGGGATTCCAACAGACATCAATACTTAACACATTTTTTGCTAAATGGTATTATAATTTCTAAAATCAGGAAGTTAGGTTTCTGACTGAGCTTAAAAGCAAAAGGGAGAAAGAGTGAGAAGGGCATTTTGTACTGCTTTCTCTACTATTTCTCACATGTAGCAGAGATCCCCAATAATAATTTGTTTCCTTCTTTATTCTCAAGTTACTTTATAGCTATAGCTTTGTGCAATCAAAACTCTTTAAAAGTAGAACAGCTTTGCCATCTGAGTTAATGACATCATATGCTGGGTTAAGAAACTGTGATATGAGTTCCACACCATCTTGCTCTGCCTAATAGGGTGTCATAAAGTCACCTTTGTGATAGCACTTCTCTTGTTAAGTTTCACTGCTTACTTTGCTGTATCACTAATCCAATCGGGTCCACTCCTGCAGAGTCATTGCGTAAACTCTCCAGATGAAGGAATTTGGAATGAAACATCAGAGTTGGATAGTTCCGGCGTAACCTTCCTGTCCTTTCCTCACATTGTTTGGCTTTTCTTAATCAAGTCAGCTACAACTCCTTTGCCATTTCATGCACATGGGAAGAATAATAACATGTTATTGCGTATACCACCAAAATCAAAAGAAATTCTATGCAACACTCAGTAAATGGAATTATGAGTAAGCAAAAAAAAAAAAACAAAACAATATAAGGGTGAGGAAGCAAAATACACCAAATGCTGGGAGTGAGGAAAAGAGGTCACAAGAAAGATAACATTAAAAAATACTGAAAGACTGTTTTAAGGGCAGTATTTGCACTTTGCCATGCAGTCACTTCAGAGCCATCAGTGTAGAGTCTATAACAGCAAATTAACTGACGGCGTCATCAGATTTGCTATAGATATGGAGAGCTGTTCCACTTTGTGTTAGTGTATGACCAAGAAGTTTATGATACACACATCAGAGTTCAACTGAAAAAGATGGCATGGTAGTTCATGGCCAAACTGGTCTTGAGCAATGAAGAAAGAGTTTCTCCCCATTCTGCTTATCCACTGTTAGAGTATTCCAAGCGGCGGTGATAGTTTTCAGAGTATTCTTTTGGCGAATACGGTAGGAATAAGGAGCATTCCAGATATCATTAGAAAGTTGCATTTAGCATCATGACACAAGCAAGTTCATTGCTGCAAAATGATGTCTGGGGCTAGAAGCATCTGGTTAAAAATAATCAGATGTCCATTTTGGCCGGAAAAATCTTAGATCACCAAGGATTGTATTACTGTCCCACATTTGCTAATATATGCACATTCATCAGATTTGTGTCACAGAGCTTACACTGACCTTCACAGTATCTTTTGAGAAAACAACAGGACTTTGACAAACTCTGAACTATTAGTGAAATGAACTTTGTAGGATACTGTGCAGTCTGGAACTACTTTAAATAATGGACACTGTCCTTTTGAGTAGTTTCTGAATTCTCTTCACGTGACCGGAATTGTGCTTTTCAATATTTTCTTGATCCACAGGATTAAGTCTTCAGTAATTCTACTATTCACTGATGTCTTCGGTTCATGGAAACTTCCTTTTTTATTGAATTCTTGACATCTTGGTATGTATATGCTTCTGCATGATTAAGAAAATCCCTTGTCTTTCTAGACGCAACAGAAAGTTCTGGTCTCAATGTCCTCTCCATGGGGTTTACATATGTATGTGGTTGTGATCTGCAAACTCCCAAATTCAGAATCAAAATTCGGAAATAAAAAAAGAAATATGCGAAATAGTGGGTGAATTGAAGAAAACTTGATCAGTGTGATCTGTTCAGTCACAAATGAAAAAAATAGTACAACAAATCTTTCGCTGATTAATGTATTGGTTTATCACTGGGAAAGTAGTTTCACTGCCTTGCTATTTACCATAGAATTTTTCTCTCCTCTTAATGACAAATTACAGCAGGTGAGAGCTCTGTTAGTTGTCTGGGAATCATGTCTCAGTCTAGCCATGCTTTCTGAACAAAAGTTATCCTGCAATTAATCTGTCAAAGGATGGGACAGAGTGATTATATGATATCTGTGGATAGGAATGTGCTGAGTACTGCTATTACACCTCAATCTTTTCAGGTAGTCCACTATATATATGTATATATACACTTAATAATCAAATATATGCACACACTATATATATACTACATATATGCGTGTGTAAATGTATGTCTGTGCATGTTTCTGTGTGTGTGTAATGTGTCTACACCCTTTAGAGCAATGGGCAGTCAAGATCTGTAATATTTCCAAAGGTCCAGTGGTTTAACATGTTTCCTTCAGACAGGACCATTCTGAAGAAATTGACTGTGAAATAAAGAAACACAAAATTACTATTTTATTTCTGAAAGAAGTTACAGACCAGGGAAACCCTGGTGATTACAGTCTCAGTGTTCTCATCACCCATATGAACACTGGTCTCAGCTCTTTGTGCTTTATACTTTAGTCCAAACAACCCTTTTAGGTGTCTCCACTGACTTTTGTGTCATGGTCTTTTGAGCTTTCCAAGCAGATAATGCAGTCTCTTCCCACTTCCACTTTTCCACAGGAGAATTTCCATACAACAGCCCCCTCAGCCCCAGATCCTGAACAGAGCCATTCAAACTCAATGGTCCTGTTAGTGGCAAAGTACTATTTCAGTGAACTTCAGTCAGGAAACATAGATGGTCCCTGTGGTCTCAGTCATAGCTACTCAGACACAGGCTGCTCTGTCTGTGTACCCTTTCCCCACAAGTTCAGGAAGTTCAAAGCCATAACCAAACTCAAATGCAAGTGACGACCTCATACAAGCACTTTCCCACCAAATTGGTCATCCCAAGGGAAATGGAACCTACTTTGTTTTTCATTCTTTCTCAAACTTAAAATAATTTTCTCAGACTGTGTCTGATTTGCTATTTTTAAGGAGAGAAAAAAAACCCACACACACACAAAAAAAACCAAAACCAAAACCCAACACCAAAAAAAACCAACCACCCAAATCTAAAGAATTACATCTCTGTTATTTTATAGAATTGTAGAATAATTTATGTGAGAAGACACATCTGGAAATCTAGACACTGGGTGACCTTCCATTTAAAGTAAGGCTAGCTACAACTACCTGGCTGACCAGCCTGATATAACTGTCTCTAATCTCTTCACTGAGTACCTGCAAAGAGTCTGGCTCCATTTTTTAGTGTAACTCCCATTAACTACTTGAAGACTGAAATTAGATCCCGCCCGCCCCAAAAAGTATAATGGAAATGCTCTTTTCCTTATACTTGCTCCAGTTTGTGAGTATCTGTCTTGCAAAGAGTGGCTCAAAACCAAGCATAAACTACAGCTTTGTTCACATTTTCCCCAGAAATCTGCCCTGTAGTAAAAAATCTTTATTCATATTTTCACCGGTATTTTTTGTCATGTAAACTGCAAATGTTTCTAATCCAGCCATGTTTTTATTCCTCTGTCTTTAGCACACAGAAAACATCTCTAATACCCTCCCTCCCCAAAAAACCCACCAACAAAAAGACCTAGAGGCTTTCTCATTACTGAGCTGCTGTTTATTTATACAGTAGGAGCTATATAGCATTTGGGTAAAGTGACAAAGCTACATGATATTAATATTAGGCTGCTCACTGAGCTGTGGAACTGGCCATAGCCCATCAGCTAACTAATTAATGAAAAAACTGTGAGAAGTAGATAGCACTTACTTCTGATATTGCAAAAAGGAAAATAAACAGGAAAGAAAGAAAAAGAAAAATCTTGACATAAATTGTTGCAAAAGTCTTGTGAGGATGTTTGAAAATACACTTTTGTGTTACAGATACTATATACTGCAGCGTACACTGAGGACTGAATCACCCCAATTACTTAGAAATACTGTGCAAAATGAACACCTACAAAAAATTATGTGCTGAGATCCTTTCCTGTGATGCTTGTCTGATGTATTTTCTTCCTCTTCATATAATATATAGATTTGCTTTCTATACATGCTGAATTCTCCTAGATCTACAATAATCCCAGAAGGGTTCCAAAGACTTGAAGTCACCCTCAAAAATTAGCAGATGTTTTCTTTTTCAGAAAAAAAAAATTAGTCAAAACTAGGTAGTAAGCTCAGCTTCCAGACCCATCACTCTTGATGATTTTTTCAGGTGTCTCCCTCAGCAGACTGAAATGACTCCTCTTCCCTGTATCTTCAGGTCAGAAAACACAAAATAAAAAAAGAGAAATTTCATTGCCTTATAGAAAGGCAAAATTGTAGTATGGAAGGGACCGTACATTATATTAACCCAGAGAAACAACGTAAATAGGATGTAGATAGCAGATGAACAAGAACTATTTCTTTCATTAAGCAAGTGAAAAAGACAATCTCTCTTGTAAGAGAGATATCTTTTTTTTTTAATTTTTGTTTAAAACATTTTATTGTTTCACTAATTAGGATGAGTAGAACTATATTTCGTTCATTTCTCCTATTCTGTTTTTTCTGCTCATCATTACATTTTTATGTTAGCAATAATTAACAGATTCAGACATTATGTTTTATTAGGTAAAAGTTTTTTAATGGAAAAAATATCATTTTGATTACATATTTTCCTATGAAACCATGAAATACCTTAGGATAGCTGGTATCCCAATGTGGTCCAAGACTCACTAGATTCAGGTCTGTGCTTTACCTGACTCATTTTGCAGCTTTGTAATTATCACCCAATCACTGAGAGTCTCAATGTGATTTTACTTGAATTTGTGTAAACATGCAGAGTTAAATCACAGAAGAGTCAGAAAGCTCTGTATCCAGAAAGTCCAAGGTTACCACGAGAAAGAGGTTACCACAGACTGTCATTCAAACATCAATATCTCAGTCTGCAGAATGGCACACCATACATTTTATGCATTTAATTTGCATTAATATACTAGTAACATGTTGTTAGGAATTCTTAATTAATCACTAAAACCAGTTTTTGTTATTAATGTCATGATCTGGAATTACTCAATAACTTTTACACCTGAATAACTGATTATCAGTTTTTCTTTTTCATGTGGGCTTTTTCTGACCTATTATCTAACTGTCCAGGCTCAAAAATTGATTTTAAATGAGTGAATCTTGGGTCTATATTTCTGTTTATATCTCTGCTTAAATCTGTTTTTTAACTTATCATTGACAGATTTTAATAATCTAGAATTTTTTACTGTGTTGAATACCCGCTTTTGTGTAATGAAGCATGTCTGTAAGTTCTTAGTCTGTACAGCTATTTATCCGAGAATTTGAAATAAAGAAGAACACTTACTAAAACCAATGCTGGCACAATATTTCACAGGTGTAAGTAAAGACTGTAATGAGAAATTACATTGCAGATATATACCATTATCTCTTAAATGCATAGTGAGAATATGTCAGGGCAAGCAACCTGCCTCGACAGACAGTTCATCACTTTTTTGTTTGTCTGCATTGCACACGTGTGTATGCATGAACTCAAATTTAAAGGCGTTTGGACCTTTTTTTTTTAATGGAATAATTTTAAGTGTAACTGAAATTCTTGCCAGATCATGGTCATTCAGTGAAGATTTTGCAAACAAATACTTTCTCAAGAAGAAAAATTCTGACCAGATCTCGAGAGGCGTTCATCATCCCAGAAGAGCCAGCGCTAGCAGGGATATCCATTTTCCCCTTACTCAGATCAGGCTCTCGAGTTTCTAGGTTTGGTGTCCCAGATGAATTCTTAACTACTGAGATGATGGCTGGATTAAGTTGCTATCTCAATTTGCTGCTTTCTTCTTTCATGAGCTTGGTAACATTTTTTTGCATCTTTAGATATCTAACAACTTCCTAAGCTAGAAAATTTAGGAAAGTATTGTGTAATGACTTGGTTTTGAGTCTTCACGCTTAATGTCTTTAAATACTGGCCTGAGAGAGACTGAAGTTCAAGTCTGTTTCCTGAATAACTGTCACAGCACTAAATAGTGGACTTGGGGAAGAAAAAGACAAGCAGTACTTTCATCTTTTTTATGTGTTTTTGAAATGAAATCCAAACAAGATATTTTCAGGGCAAGATGAGCTAAATATTGAGTAGCTAAATATTAACAAAGGTCTCTTATTTTTCTACTTGATGGGCAATTAAACATTTTCCAGTCTTCATTCAGGGCTTTCATTCTTGGAAAGAGAAGGGAGTAAAATAACAAGAAGATGCAAGCACAGACTGTTCTCCTCCACACTGCAAGTCCAGATTTTTCAATGGATGAGGATTTTGTAACTAGTTAATACAGACGAAAAGGCAAGTCTTTAAAAAGGTCTCAGCTTTGAATAAGACACTTTTCCAAACATGTTGACCATATTATTCATGTGCACCCAGGTTCTCTAAAGCCATCCTCATCAACCTGCTGGAGTCTTCAGAAATCCCATGCAAAAAATTGAGTAATATAATTTTTTTTATTATATCCAATTTAATAATGTTCAGACCCTAGATGGTCCCATAGCAAAAAGGAGTAGCTAAAACACAAAACCATCTCATAGATCTGAGAACTGAAAGAGTCTGACATTTTTCTTTTTAAGTAAATACCATATTTTAATTGCTGCAGCCCCAAGGTAACCATAAAGTCGTTCACTGACAGCTCATGCGGATTTTATGAGGCTGTTTACTCTGTTGTTCATGAAAAAAAAGTTTGTTTGGCAACTGCTGCTGCTCCTGACGCTTGCATCACCTGTAAGCTGGAAAGCATCTTCCTAAATAAGGAAAAAAAATAAGAAATATTTTACCTGCAATGACAAACCTAAGAAAAGGAATTCCTTGTATACAGCCAAAGCGAGGAGTTGTTAAGAGTATAGAGATGGCTCCTGTATGAGTTGTTGCCTGGTTGTGCCAGTCACCACCCATTTTTAGTGTTATTTTCTTCCATTTAAGAGGATGGGGACATCCTCCTTGACTGCAAAGATGGACTGTGGGTACTTAATATCTTCTTCTCTTTTCTCTGTTTGTAAAACAAGATTAGTGCTATCCTCAAGGTATTTTTATTAGCTTTTTAGGTTTGCAGAGCTTTTTGCACTCTAGTGGTGTAGGCCTTGTTATATAACACAAGATCATGACACCACTGAGCATATATATGCGTTTTAATAAATAGCATGTTCTAGTGATTAATATTAGTAAGAGCATCCATTTCTAGACAGTATGTTTGTCCTCCTGTGAGTTTTGTGAATGATATTAGCTAAACGAAATCTATGATGTAATTTGTACTCTTTCTGGAAAGAAGTAGAACCAAAAATATTTCTGAACATGTGGTATGTAATCTTTAACAAACAAGTATTTTTAGAAGGTATATGAACACTGCAGCAGCAAACAGCTAATGATAACCCGAAGTTCTGTATTGACATATTTAGGTGTCTAATGTAATAGGAGCATCTCATTCTATAAGGATTTAAAACAGGTATTTTCATATTTCATTATGTGTTTTTCAAACTAGATTTGCTATCTGATGTTTCATACAAACAGTAATATCTATTCCAGTTGTATCTGATTGTTTTGCCCTGGTTGCTTCTATTTCCCACAGTTTAATGGGACCTAGATCTATTATTACTTAACAGACTAAGTATCATCCATACCTTTCCACTTAAAAAAATACAAACTTCAGCTTTCCTAATCACCTGCAACCACTGTCACTTCTAGCTAGCAAGCTGAAATACCATAATTGAGGATATTTTCTAAGGCATAAGAAAACAAATTACATTCCATTTAGAGTCAATTTGAAGCCTTTCACTTATTCCTTTAAAATCTTCTGCTAATGTATATATTGGGCATTATTAACTCACACTCTTTTCTATTTAATCCTGTGATGATCAATTAACCAGGAAGGATGTGGTAAACCCCAACTGTATGGAGGAAAGGACATATTGTCCTTGCAATATAAGAATCAAACGTAGGACTATGTACATGAAATAATAGATGTTACCTTTGGTTTTTCTGTCGTCTTGGGCCTGATTCAGAAGGGTATATAAGCACATATAGGTTTTATGCACGTTTCTATCATATTAAAGTCAATGAGGCATAAGTAAATCCTTAAATAAAATTGAAGAGAGGTTCACTTATGAGACTTTACTTTTTCAGTTACTCTTTCAAAAACAGAAGAGAAAGAAAGAAAGAAAGAAAGAAAGAAAGAAAGAAAGAAAGAAAGAAAG
>JAOXJM010000012.1:27452847-27502640 GCA_026413425.1 Tringa solitaria
AGGAGAAGGAGAAGGAGAAGGAGAAGGAGAAGGAGAAGGAGAAGGAGAAGGAGAAAGAGAAGGAGAAGGAGAAGGAGGGGGATGATAGAGAAAGAGGGCTAGCATAGAAATAGTAATAATTAAAACCATGTGGAAAAAGAATGCCACAAATTTTTACAGGGGCATGAACTGTACACAGGGTAAAGGATAGGCATGATATAGAGTCCTGACTTCTTCCAGTAAACTTTTCAATGCTACTGAACTTCCCTGACGTGGTTTTCAAAGAGAAGACACTGGTCCTCATTCAAATGAAATGTGTGTTTTCTCACTGAAGGACTTTCTCGTCTGAAGGAGCACAGGGTGAGAACGTTCCAGTGTACCTAAAGCAGTAGTACCTAAAGTACTTAAAGCAGAAGTACCTAAAGTACCTAGTGCTGCCTGCATAGGTTGCAAATACAGGGGTAGTAAATAAGGCCGCGTTCTGTCCATGAAAGTAGATTCTGACTTACAAGGCAGAATGGTAAACTGAAGTTTGTTGATATAAATAACTTATTTCCTCAAGTATTGTCCGAGTCCACAGCACTTAGAGGTAACGTGAGTGCGACCTCTATTTGAGCTCAGGTTTAGTAGAACTGTGGTAGGCTCCCTCTGATTTCATGGTAAATTTAGAATTTGCCTAATACAAAATGGCAAAGATAAGTTTATAATTTTACCATCTGCCATGTGTAACTGATTATATAAAGACAGAGCATCTGAAGGGTAGACAGTGTGTCAGAAAAGGCTTTGATAAGAGAATATAAAATGTAATAGATGGACTAATTTCTCTGATGTACCAAACACATAGTTTCTTTTATTTATTTCTACTGTCCACGTGTTCCTGAATTTGTGTTTGTTTAAACGAGCGTTCCACAAATACTTTCTGACAATCCTGAATTAAATAAATCAAAGTATCAACCCCAGAGGTAGGGTTACAGGTGCTGGAGCAAGCTAAATCTGAATCAATAGCCAGAGAGAAGGGTTCACTCATTTCTTTTACAGTTTCTCATGTGGCCAGTAGAATCTGTGTGTGGCTGATAAACAAAAAGCCTGAACTGCTTGCCTTTTTTTTTTTTTTTAAAAAAAAAGAAAAGGATATAAACATTGAAAAGAGTTTTGTGGTAATTCATTTGTCTACACTTTTCAAAACTAATTAAACACAGAAACTTTCTATGCCATATATCAACTGGGTTTTATTTATTTATTTATTCTAGAAAACACCCAAATCACATGTCAAAAGCAACAAATGATAAGTAATAATTTAATGTTCTATGTACTAAATTTGAAATGCACATTGATGGAACACCAGCAAGTTTGACAAAATGCCATGGCGTAATTATTTGCTAATTAGCTAGTGTAGTCAAACATGTAGGATTTACTGCTACTTACATGACTTTTCATTGTAGAACTCAAAAAAGGAAATGATAATGACTTCATGCTGTAAAGACAATTCTTTTTGGTTTTGGTTCATCTGCTTAGTTTCAAAATGGCATTGTATGCTGAAGCACCTCATGTTTAGCCTCATCTTTTATTTCATTTTGAAATCTCTCTCCAGGGTATGAAATGCAAAATGACAAAGACACTAAATTGAATAATAAGTGTATTTTACAATTATGTGTTACTGTGTGCTCACCAAGATCCTAATGCCAACTCTTTATTTTAAATCACATTGATCTGTAATTACTACAAACAGTACATGCTTTATACTACCCAGAATGTGTAATAGAGATAATGATGTCCATTTTCAGAAAACAGGAGAAATCCCAATTAATAAATAAATTAATAGGTAATTTTTAAAATACCACTTCCAAAAGGTATAAACTGCAACTGGGTACAGCTATCCCTGAGGTGAACTCATTCTCTCGCTAAACAATCTATATCAATTGACATGGTACTTCGCTGCAGACAAATTGATATGCCACTTTGTGTGAAATATTCCTTGCAATAGAGCAGAGTGGTATTAACTTCAATGCTCTTTATACACTGAAAAATAAGCAGACTTGTGAACTGACAGCCACACTTCTATCTAAAGGAGATAGACATTTGTCCATCGATATTAACACTGGGCAAAAACTACATATGACGTTAAACATGGCAGTGGAGCTGGAACAAAATGCTATTTAAGACTCCTTCCGACCCAAACCATTCCATGATTCTAAACAAACAGCAGCCTGTTGTCTAGAAAGGCACTATGATATCGGCCCCCAGAAGATAAACTTTCCGTGGACTGATTCCTAGAAGGGCGAACCACAATTAATTATACTGACTTTCAAAGAACATATGGTTGGAAAGTTCTTCAAGCTGCGACTACCTGCAACTTAATTGTCTTGGCTAAGCTTGAGGCCTGGGATGTTTGTCTAGACAATGTAGAAAAAACTAAGAATTGCTGTTTCCTCCATCAGTTTTGAATGGGGAAAGAAAATCACTAAAAATGGAGGCAGGGTGGACTGTGGATTGTTGTCTGGAAAAGCTCTCGGTTTCCATAGCGCTAATGCAGATGATTATACAGATTACAAGTCTATCTTTTAAGTGTCTATACTTAAGTAAAGTGAGTCCCATGTTCAGCGTCTCATGATTTTGAAATGTCTCCTCTAACACTTCCTCAAAATGTCCACTAAAAATATCACTCTGTTGATTAATTCTGAAGCCTTTGAAGTCAGTATTTCACAGCACTGAATGTGTCACTTTAATTATAAAATTCTATTTTTGAAAGGATATTGTTTTATTACAGCAAAACACAGTAAGTCACTGCTAAATGGATTTGAATGCTCTAAATGTTGTGTGGACTCAATACTTTAATACTTTTGCTTTTTAAATTGTGAAAAATAGACTTCCTACTATAGAGCTGGTCACCATCTTTGGCTTTCTAAGCTGTGAAAAATGTAGAGGATAGTTCTGCTATTGAACGTGTTTGCATTTTCCACAGCAGGATAATACATTTTCCTATTTATAAACTCAAGCAATTCTACAGTAGTTACCTTAACCTGCCTACACAAGTGAAAGCTTATTTCTTTGTGCTCACCATGGTGTGGCTCATTCCTTGATGCACATGGAAGGACATTGTAAATAACATTTTAACACCCACGGCCCAGTTCATATTGAAGAGACGCAAGGTTTGGCTAGCCAGTTTAAAGAAGAAAAAGTCAATACATACATAAGAAATTATAGTCATGTCTGTAATCTGCCACATACAGCAACAAGGTGTTAAAAGTTGAGATAAAGGAGCTAATATAAAGGTCTTACTCAAATTATTGCTAGTTTTATTAATTGTAAACAATTTTTTTTTTCATGTTTCTGCTCCTTTCTGTGCTTTCTGATTCTACCTATATTACAAAGCCAGCAATGTGAGCAACACACTGATTTTGACCCCAGAAGACCTGAGCTGAAGGCACACAAGACGCGAGCTGTGCCTTTCACTCAGCTCTGCTGTGAACACGTATGATTTACTATAGAACATACGTTTTATGACACCAGTCAACAGGTAACTCTAGAAAAGAAAATCAAAAGTGATATGGGAAAGAAAGTGAGATGAAGGTTACCGGATCAGTCAAAGCAAGCATCTCTATTGCTTAATGTTTGAAAGACAGAGGGGTAAAGGGAAAGAATTGTTTTGTGATGTTTGAGTATCAATAACAATATTGAGGACAGCTTTTGTTATAACTCTGTCACCTAAAACTTTTGCACTAAGGAAATAGAGGAAAACTACCACTTGAATTCACATGAGGAAAACTACTACTTGAATTCACATTCTTGATAGCAGTTCTGTATGGACTTCAGAAATTAAAGTGTGTAAATGAAATTATGTTTCATATTCAGAAGCTGAACTATTGGAAGCTTAACTTACAACCTGACTTTGAGCTTGGCCCAGTCTCCAGGCCTCACTGTTGTTTTCTTACTGACTTCTTGATAAAATAACGCGTATTAACTAATTCCTGTTTATACCCTTCATGGCAACAAATTATCAGGATGAATGATCTCTGGAAAAGCAATTATGAATAAGTTTTAAACTCTTCTAGTTCCCTTGAACTGAAGCAAATAAAAGCTAGGGCAGTCCACACATTTTTAAGTACTAAGAAAGATAAACTTAAAACGCATCTGGCCCAGGAGCTATATAAATTACCTGAAAAAAGGCAGTTGTAAAAACTTAAAAGAAAAATGAAATAAAATCATAGCTATTATGTAAGCTTTTCTAACTCTGAGAGAGCTAGCTCTTTACAAAATAATACATTTTTTGATATCAAAGCATTTCAATCTCAACTTACTTTTAATAGATGGCTTTAGTGACTGTATTTGTGATGGCAGAAACCTTAGAGAACACATTGAACCAATGCTGTAGCTCATGAAGAAACAGACGCAGTGTAGTGTATCATGACAGACTGAAATGGAATTCCAGCCGTGTGAAGGTAAATTTTCCAGCTGTGCTAGCACAGATTGGAATAACTCACTCATGACTGCTGCAGAAGAGAGTGTCAGTCTATATCTCAAACCGTAGCTATCAACCACTTTGTACCGCTGCCTGCAGCAGACAGGGAGAGATTCTGGAGTAACAAGGTGAGATTAATGCATTTCTGAGAAGTAACTTACAGTTTTATCATATTTTTTGAAATCTTTATTTTTTAATTCCAGTAGTTTTTGCTCTGAGTTTATGAACATGTAGGTCTTTTGGTTTTAAATGAGTATACTACTTCATGTACATTACTCATTGCCATGACATTCTTTTTTTCCTTTTAGAGTACAAGCTGTTTTATGAATGTTCATAGTGAAGATTGTGCTACTATCATGAGCAATTAATGAGGTTAGTGATGTTCACACAAAACCTTAGAATGGGGACAGAGCTACACGAATATTTACATTGGAGGATACCACAGGATGATTGTAGGAGGGCATGGGAGTTCACGGAGTGGACTCTTAAAAAAGTCAGTCACTAAATCAATAATGCATTATGGTTTTACTTTGAAAAAGAGCAGGTGAATTTTGTGCAAGTGAACTTGTAGAATCAACAACACTGATTTCCGCTAAGCACATTTTTTTTTTACTATTCACCAGTTCAGAAGTCACACTGAGTCTCTCAGGACTTATTTCTGTGCTTAAAATTCATCAGACATTCAGCTCCTTGGCTTGTGCTTACAGAAAAGGGGACTTCTAAATGGCTTTCCTATCTAATACAGGTTTGGAGCGGTTTGGACTACAAGATCAGACACCAACAAGTCTTTCAACAGGGACAAAGGAACGTAAGATGTACAAAAAATATCAACATAAGATACATCTTATCATCAATGAGTTCAGATAACATTTCTCTCTTTCCTTTCTTTATTCCTGGCCTCGTGCTATGTTGCAATACACAGAATATGAGGCATTACCTTCAAAAATAAAATTCAGTTCAAACATAAACAAAAGAACTGCAGAGATGAAGAATGAGGAATGCCAAAAATCTAATGGTTCCTACAACATATGTAAATAGGAATTTCCATATTAGAGTGCACATCCTATTATTTTCTCAAGGGTATTATCTCCTGAAGGAGCGGTCTCTGTTTCCCCAACTCGGTCACTACAAACTCATGCCTGACAAGACTTTCTAAACTGATAATTTCCTTTGGAGTACGTTAGATTTCATGCCATCTCCGAAATGACCCACATCTATTTAATTGGTGTCTGGTCGCACTACTGCTGGTTTTCAGCCATCAAAAATCATCAGATAAAGTGATCCTATATGAAAACAATGGGGAAATAGCTAGAATATAGATATATTCTCACTAAACATATCTTGCTTTTTATATGACAAATTAGTAATTTCAATATCCATGGAAGTGCAAATATACCAGGAAAAGATCTGCAGTTATTTGCTACAATTTTGCTGGGTTGTATACCTATACTCTGAATCAAACCAGAATATTTTATCAAATGTGAAGGCAAAGGAAAATCTTCCTCTGCTCTTATGCGATAAATACATGATGTGCAGGCAAGGAAGACCCTCTTACAGCTGCTCCTACTTCTCTCCTTATAGCATACACATGTGGGTGTTTAGTGCACTTAACCTTACAGTGACTCAAAGAGAAGTTACACTACCTTGGTGGTTGGTAACTGTCAGTCTCCCCCAAATTAAAGGAAAATATCTCCTTGGGTGATATTGTTCCTTCTGTGCTCTCATCCTTTTTCCAGCACCTATTTCACATACCAATAATCTCATAATTGCTGACTTTCGACTGGTCTCAGAGTGACTTTCTGTAGGAGTTTAAATCCCATCAGAAAAACTGTGCAGCCACTCAAAAATGTCACTCCTTCCTGAGCCAACGAACCTTTTTAGACACCTAAAAGAGAGTCCTAGAATAAGTGACTACTAAACCTCTAAAAAGCTAGAATCCAAAACTATCTTTGCAATAGCAGATAAAGTCATTGAACTGTGTCTGTTTAAACAACATCTATTTCAGTGAAAATTTTCATTAGCTGTTTGGCAAATTCACTCAACTTCTCCCAGCTGCAGGACTGGATAGAAAATGAACTCTAATTGGACTTTGAGGTAGCAAATTTGACACTCTACAGAAAAAGAACTATCTGAAAATTTGCAGCTGGGGTTTAAGTTTGTTTTGGTTTCCTTAATTTTGATACTTCTTTCACCACAGATGTCAAAATCTTGTGTAGCTTTGAAACACATGATTTATTCCAGACCCAACCATCTTTTCACCAGCTGTAGAAAAGTCAAACTGGATAGAAGAGGAGATAGTCATTTTAGTATTTCTCTATATAAATTTAACTCAAGCATCCACGACAAATATTAGGCTCCATTCACAGACTATTTATAAAAAGCAGAACGGAAATTAAACTAAACTGCCAGAAAGAAGAAGGTGCATGCCTGCAGAACTCAAAGCAGTGATTTAAGAGTGGCTTACAGCACCTGGTGACAGCATGTGTGAATAACTATGTCCTGTCTCACTCCTTTGTACTGATATTCATTAACATGCAACATGAAAACAAAAAAATACAGAGATGGAAACAATTCTCAAAAGCCTGGTCACAGAAATGAACCGATGAAATTACTGTGCATCCAGGTCAAAATAATCTGGCTGGCTTGGAACAGGAAACATTATGAAACCTGATGTTAAAGTAGTGGTTCCTGATGAGAGATGCTGCAAAAGCAGCACCTACAGCAAAAAGAAACGTATATGACTGTAGGACAACTTGCATGCTCTGGAAATGAGCTGGATGCAAATGTACATTTTTGCACAAAAACCACGTAGAATTTATACAATAACAAGAATCAAAAAATATATTTATAATAGTCCCAGAGGCCATTGATTTCTAAATACAGTTTTTATATATACATGAGAATTCTTGCTGTCCTCTTCTATGCTTTTCCAAGTTTCATCATGACCCTTTTGAAATGGGAGTGATGAGACCTGAATGGAAGGTTCAGTATACGGGTGCACTATAGTTAGTAATGTTTTGGCACAATAATGTTTCCTGGTTTAGTTTTGTTTGGTTTGGGTTTTGTTTGTTTGTTTGTTTGTTTTTTGTTTGTTTGTTTGTTTCTTCCTTAAAATGTGGCACTCTGGTCGAATGTATTTCAGAGAATTCCCACAGCGATGCTAAAATCTCTTACATGGAAATAACTCATTTAGAGAACAACACCAAATATAGACATAGTAAGATGGAGATCATTACTCTTTATCTGGCCAACTTAGTCTTTTTTGGGCCTACTCGGTAGAACATATTGACATATTGTGGAGTGAGTCCAGCAAAGGGCCACCATGATGACAAAGGCACTGAAGTATATGGCATATAAGGAGAGGCCATGATAACTAGATTTATCCAACCTTAAGAGAGAGGATGAAAGAAGCTCTGGTTAGTATCTACAGCTGTCTGATGTGAGAATATTGAGGACAGGTTCTTCTTGAAGGTTCATGGTGATATTACAGGACACTATGGATATAACTTCTACCAAAGGAAATTCCAGGCAACTCTTAGGAAAGAATTTGCAATTATTGGAATAAATTGCCCAGAGGGGTTGTATAATCTCCATTCTTGGCAATACATCCCAAACATGACTGAACACAGTGCTGAGAAAAGTCTGCTTTTAGCAGATGAGTGGACTAAATGTCTCTCACATATCCCTTCCAATCAAAAATTATTTTATGACTCTATGATTCAGAGAAGAGTAATACTGTGTTTATCTATTCTGCAATGCTAGAAGAATATTCCCAACTTGGTCTATTCATTTTTCTGAAGAATGAATTTCAATGAAATGGAGATAAGATCACATTTATAACAATGTCCAAAACTGAATTACCAGTGCATTCACTCTGCTAAAGGGAAAGTACAGGGTGAGGTAAAAAGAGGAGTAGCTTGCATCTAATTAGTTGATTACAGGTATTGTTCAATATGTGAAAATGATTTATTTCTGTTGTGTTCCTTTTGAAATTAAATAATCTGCACTGGAAGGAGTATGCATTTCAACACACTCATGGGAAAAAATGGTACAGTGTTGTCCATAATGTTTTTTATTTTTATTCTTTTTTTTTGTTTTGGTTAGGTTGTTTGTTTTTTTTAAAATCCAGCCTAATATCTTACTTTCCTCAATTTGGTAGTCATTTTGCAATGATGTTGTATGTTCACTGAACAGTCCTACTTTGTTCCTTTGTGTTCAGTCTCGGGGAATTTCAGTGAGAGAGCTAAATGATTTACACCTTTGATTGCAATTACTAATGTTTATTGTATGGAAGTTATCCACCATCAGCCTAGCCTGTTATCATTTTGCCGGTATATATTTCCTAGATCACTAAAGATTTTTGGATCAGCATTGAAGCTGAAGACAAGTCAAGATGAAAACTAACCCTCAGATTGCAACAAGATGATTTCCATGAGCTGCATCACTGCACAGGAACATGAAGAAGATTTTGGGAGAAAAAGTGGGACCCTTTCATGTCATTTAAAAGCAATGACAGTTTAGTTCCATTGACCTAAATAGAGGATGTCTCGCTAGTGTATGCTAATGCTGAGGATGTAAACAATGAAGAAAATGTATATAAATAATGCCAGAACATAACATGATGGCTAGTCAGGATTAAACTTTATTACTGCCATAATTGTATTTTGTGTTTCAGACAGAATAGCTGGAGTTATAATAGCCCTTAAGGAACATGGTGGAGGCATTAACTTCTGATAAAGAATCTGACTTTTGCACATTGCTTACTTCCTCCTTTCCTCCTCTTTTTCTGATATTCAAAACTTCTCCATGTATTAAGCTTGATTGCACAATCAACATTTTGACAAATCCCAGTTTCTCTCTCTGTTCCCTTTCATGTTATTACTGTCCATATATAGAAACAAGCCAGGAAGGGAAGATAAGTATATATCTATAATTGTAACAGTGTAAAAACAACTTTTGAAACATTAATCACTGACTAATCTTCCATACTAATTTATCCCACTTGTCTAACAGCAGCTCTTCCCTTCTCTGATCTTTCCTATTCTGAGACCAAGGCTTCATGATCATATTCCTGACTAGCTGATGCAGCAAATTGGTATTATCATTACAGTTTCCTGTTTCCCATTATATGAAAACTGCCAACTTTTTGCATGATCAGGAAAATATACATCCTCATTTGGGAAGGGGAAAGAGGAGAGAGTATTCTGCCTAAATATGGTAATGTCATAATGAAACTGTTATTATATTCTGCAAAGCATGAGAGAGAGAAGAGAGATAAGTAAGATAAGAGAGGAAAAGAGCAACACTCTTGAGCGTGAATATTCTTACCTTCAACACAGCTAAAACCACAGAAGACCGAGTCTTGGGACCCCTACACCCAGTCTTACTTCTGGCAGCAGGTCTCTAGGTTAAATAAAATTTGATGGATTTCCTCTTCAACTAAGGAAACCAGGACTTGATTGTAAATGAAGAAATGATTTGACACTGAAAATGTACTGACTATCTGCTGCTTCTCCTGAACCTATGAGATTAAGCAAAGGAATCAAGCTTGTGTCGATAATAGACGCAAGTCCCTGGCACAGCCAGCCCTTAGTTCCTAAGTTGTCTTCCTCTTTCTGTATTTTGAAATCGGGGAAACATTTATCCTATCCAGTTTCCATTTGGTAGCTTCAGAAACAAAAGAACAGATTGTGTGACCCACCATTCTCTACGATGGCCCATAAGTCAAATGGAGTTGACCCTTCTCCACTGCTTTTGGGTTTGTTGTTCATTTATCTTGGCTGTCAGGGCTCTGTATTTCTTGGTGATGATGTGAAATGTGAAAATGCATCCTCTGCTGTGGCTGCTTTTTACTTTTAAAAGGATAAAAATAGATTGAATCTCCTGACTCTTCCAGAGTAAAGAAAGGAAGAGGAACAAAATGATCCGCTGAGCTTTATCAACAGGATGTGTTTTTTTCCATTCCCTCCCGCCAAAAACCCCTAGTAAAATTAGTTTTCAACCCTAGTGAAAAAATAGTTTAAGCCACCAGAAAGGTAATGTGTTCAATCTGTTAGTATTGTGTGCTGGTTCAGTGTATGTACACCAGGCTATTAAAATGCTGAAGGAACTGTAGTATATGTATTTAAAAGTAAAATCTTGCCTTTGCTCAATTTGTGTACTGCCTTTCTGTATTGATTTTATTGATATTTATTTTTTTTTACAATAAATATGTTCCACTATGTGTGTTCCCTCTTAAAAGTCATTCATTGAACAATTTCACCTCCACATGGGTAACACAGAATATTGTGTTGGTTTGTACGTTTTTCTGATGAGAAAAAACATGAAAGATTAGACATTATAATTTCTCAGTACTTCCTTTCTGGAGACACAAGTCTGACTTGTTGCTTCTGAAAAAGAACAAACAGTTTATCAAGATATTTACTAGCATAAAATTTATTGAATAAGTTTCAGTATGTATTTTTAAAAAGGTCGGCAGATGCTGAAATTTTGTTCAGAAGAGAAGCATGAATTTTTTACTCAGAAAAGAAAAATATCTTGGTAGTCAGCTGTACAAAGTTAATAGACCAAATTATAGCCTCGTTTAAGCCACTGCTGGTGAATTTAAATTTAGCCTAAGCTAAATGACAGGAAAATTTGGGTAATACAGCAAGGGGAGATACAGTTCACATGATAATCAACAGAGGAGGGAGATTTTGATGACTGCTGGTTCCATGTAGATGATCTCTATAAAAGGCTGAAGCTGTGGCAGGACATTGTCATCAACACAAGATCCAAAGTATGTGCCCACCCTGAGCTATTGAAACTTCACCCCAGACTTCTGAAGAGGGAAAATATGCTGTTCAACTGCTCTGGACGTGGGCTGTGGAAGTCCCCTCTTACTCCCTTCTTCCCCAATTCCTACATTACAATACCTTTGTTGGTATTGCCTATTTAGTCAGAATTCAGAAAGTTGAGAGTCACTCTCTCAGAATATCATGGTTTAAATTCAGCTCTTCATCTTTTCCCACCTTCTTTATTTATATATGTTCTGCCATTGCAATGATGGAGAACAATTGGCTAATGAGCGCTTAGAGGGAGCTTAGGTTAGAGCCAAAGAGGTGGTTACTGTCACTGTGAAATAAGGAGATCAGCAAACACAGCTCTGGAGATCAGTCCAGTTTTAGAACATTTACTTTACCCTGAAATTTTGATTGCCCTGCCTGCCAGATATTCGGTGTATAGATTTATATAGCACTTTATAGCTATTGGTTAGGAATATCTACCATACATCTAAATCAAGAAGGAAATTCACCAAAGATGCAACAACTCATCCTAAAAGATGGTCTTGTCAGGATTTTTCTGACAAACATTTTTTAACATATTGATATTTTCTTTTAAATCAAAACTAATCAGCAAAATGACTTGGTTTTTTTTCCAAATTTGTCTGCTCATTTTTCAGTATTTATACATGTTTGCAAAACTTTTTTTAACATTTTTTTAAAGTTTCATTTTTTCATTTCAGACAAGCTTCTTGTTTAAAATTGTCAACTTGCTAAGAGAAGAAAGGGATCAATATGAGCAATCAGAGAGAGATAAATTTATAGTCAGATTTCTGGGCAGGTACAATTCTTGAACCATCCAAATTTTCTTGAACTAAAGAAACTGTCTCTCATTCAGGTACCCTACAGCCAAAGTGTTGACTCACTCTCCACCTAGTCTGTACCATAACTTCTCTAGCAGCTGATTTTAATTAGATGCTGAAGTAGTTATCTGGACGTATCTCACTGTAGCATAAATGAGTTTCTGTACTTCATGTCTCATGAAAAAAAAATACACCAAACACATGTTTCTTCATCCTGTCATTGCTCATTTTAACACCTTCTCTACAGAAAAGGGAAAGTATGAAAATAAAGGTAAACTGTGCAACGGTTGCATCAGATATATATATTCACATCCACATCCAAACTAAGGGATGCAGGAAACATACCCAGCAATTCAAAAATCTCATTTAAACTATAAGGACATTGATATTCCCTCATGTGGATTTTATTAATTTTCTGTAATGTTTTTTGTCAGTTCAACAGGCACAATGCAGAAACACATCAATCTTTTTTTTTTTTTTCTGTTCTTTTCAGTCAGGTGAGTTCACAAGCTCATTTTCAGATGGAGCAGGTGGGTGTACATACACTGTGTAAACAACACATTCTTGGCAAGGCTGTGTATTGCCATTATCTCTTCTAGACACCAGACAGAGAGGAAAACCAACTCCTGCTTCTCTTACTGCCAGACACCTGTTCATTTTCCTTTCATTGCATCTGCTTCACCTTCTGCTGCTTTATCAATTGCTCTTGGGCTGTGGCATAATTCTCTCCAGCAGGAACAATTCCAAAGAGTCAGGAATTTCTCAACCTTTCTGATCAAATGTACCTGCGTCATAAGAATGTATCTTCAACTAAGGTGTCACCATAAGAAGATGCCCAGGGAGAAAAACCTTGCTGACTTTCTAGATGCAATAGTGTTCATTATACAGTAAGAAATCAGAACCCTGAGCCACACAGAGGATAGAGTGCACGCCAATAATAGCTAAAGCTAAAAACAGGAAAAAAAAATCTCAGACAAACCCAGTTTTCATGGAATATTTTGAACTCCATGTAGAGAACAGCTTCTAATTGGACAGGAAGGAAAAGACCCATAGGACAGTTAGAGTAAAGTAATCGATCTGCCTTGTCTCTTTGTTGTTGATGCAGGCAGCACATACACATTAATGGCAGCAAGTTCTGTGGGTTTGAATTGCTATATGTTTAATAAAACAGTTCTATTTCTAATTTATGAATCCAGTAGCAGAATCCTGAATCTTAGTTAAGACAATTAAAAAAATCTCAACATTTGAGCAGATGGTGACAACTTGTCGAGCCTATGGTGGCATTGGGGAAAAGGAAGTTAATATTTCGGTTTTGTTCTTTACAAATATACAACATAAAATAATTACGCACTCGAGTTATTAAGGAAAGCATCCCATCCATTTGGCATTTTTGTATGCTCTTAAAGTGGTTGGTTAAATTATTTCAATAAAATTGACTCAAACGTGAAATCAAGAGCTCTACTATCAGGTTTACTGACATTTCTTAATATTTCCCAAGCTACACAACACAGGTATAGAGACTATTTTGTTAAGCAATGGTAGAATAAGTTGTACAATTTCTATTTATATCTGATGGACAAATAAATCTTAATTTAAGTAAAAAGAACAAATAACTCCATATAAAAAAAGGACCAACCCTGTAATTTCTGAGATAGCCACTATTCACAAGATTTAAGAATGTCTGGTATGTGATTATGGTACTTTAAAAAAGAGTAGAAAGCTGGGGATGAATTTGTCTGTTTTCATTCAAACTATGCTTTACGTTAGCTTGTAAGCCATCTAGTGAGTTCAGTAAAATCACTTGTCAAAAGCTGTTGTACCTGTTTAATAAGGATATAAAAATTAAGTTTATCTACTCACTCTGTTTTGCAGCAGGACTTGGTTTTGTTTCCATGAAAGGTTTTGTATTTGATGCACTTTAAACTGTTTTAAAACAGTTGTTAACAAATGATTGCATCAGCTCTAGAGGAAAGAACTTTCATGCAATTTCTATTTGCTAAAATGGAATTTTTATCATGTTTGTGTTTTTGCAATGCAATGAAATACCCTTTCAAAACTAGCTATTTTTAATTCTCCTTTCTCATGGGTTATTGTGGCTGTACAGCTGTTAGACTGATAACTTCTTTTTTTAAACTGGCTTTTGTTTGATGTTTTGCTTTTTAGAAAAAAAAAAAACAACCTTCCAGTTTCTTTTTCTTGTTTAAATTTGCCTAAGCATATTCAGGCCCTCTATGGGGAAAAAAATTTAAAAAGCAAACCATAAAAATAGTATCAGTTCAACCCAACAATTTCATATAGAATACCAGGACTCACTCTATCCTGTGGCTGAGATGCCCAGATGCTACTGGATCTGTAAGTGTCCCCTCACCTGGGAGGAGCCACTGCAGCCTTCACAGCAAGTGAAGACATTAGGCACCATATCCAAAGACCTAAGATTCAGTGTTTTCTTTCCCTCCATCTCTTTGCTTTCCTTCTTTATATTTCTCTGTTGCATTTAATGTAATTTAAATTAATTTAAGAATTATATTTCTCTATTATAATGATGATTTGCATTCACTTTCTTCCCTTTCTAGGGACCACACCAGCCTAAGTGTACCTGACTGAGCCACTCGGGCTGTGCCTCCAGCAACAAAAAAGAGAGGCAGGAGATAAGCAGACTCGGAGAGCACAACGCTGGGTGCTGAGGACTCAGCGTCCACGCTATACACAATTCAGGGGATTCTACCTCAGATTACCTCGAGCCTGACCCTGTAAACCGAGTGCTCAGTAGCAGTTGTGCTTCTTTCAGTGCACGTTGAGATCAGACCTTCCCATTTCATTTCATCCAAAAAGAAACCCAGTGCTTAGAGACCGCTCACGCACAGTGAGCGGAGACGACCAGGACACTCGTTTCAGAAGTCCATTCATAGACTCATCTGATCTAAAACACTAACACAGATGTAACCAGAAGCTGTGCAAGCATCGTTAGCATGGAACTAAGCCCAAGTAGCAGCCTCTACAATCAGGAAGCTTTATTAGTGCAGGTTCTGGCTCAACACTGTGCTAATCACATCCACCTGGCTTCTGGCCAGCACAAAGTGCAGGCAGAGGTCACTTGCCTCTGCCTACAAAGTACCATGTACATATTACCTAAATATGCATTTGTCCTTTGTATGGTATAATTATGTTTATTGCATTACTGAATGAAAATTTTGCTAGAGTTTAATGTTGCCTGGAGGATGACGATTCAATTTTACAGCAACTGTGGAAGGTTTATATGTATTTGTTGTTCTGCATTAAAATCGAATTTGTTTAAACATCTGTTTTCAATTTGAGAAGCGGAGGTGAAAGATCTGAATGATACAGATTATTTGAGTGAGTTAAATCAGGAATGTGAAAGTCAAAGGACTGTGGTCCCCTTCATGAAGATCTTTTTTCCTGATTAGGCAAAGACATCTCTTGAACTCGACCCATCTACACTTCAACCCTATATGCTAAATATTTGGTGGGATTTGACATTTCCCTTTACACTCCAAAATTTTATTAAATTCTTGAAATGTTAAATAGCAGTGAAAATCATAGCAATTTTAATGAAATTAATTTTGTTTAAATTGTCCCAATCAGTTTTAAAAGAAGCCACCTTTAATAGGTTACCTGCTGTTTTAGTGGACTGTCCAAAACTATCTCCAAAGAGCTGAGTACGGTCCTGCTCTGTCTTCATTAACAGAGAACATATGTTGGCAGCCAATTTTTGTAGCTCCCTTGAGTGGATCTGTAAGTCAGATTTCACTGATAATTGCTTTAATAAAATCTATTTTAACACAAAGGGCTTGATTTTGGAGGTAGCCTACCTTTTTCTGTGTCCTGCCGGATGCAGGCAAATATCTGTACAGACACTCTCTACTTTAATAGGACTGCCCTCCTGGTTAAACAGATGCTTAAGGGCTTTATTGGGTCAAGGTCCAAAGTCTAGGTATGCGGGTAAAAGTCTTTAAACATGCTTACATTCTGTATATGAGCAAAAGAAGGAATTATTACCTGAATTTTCAGAAAATGACCATGGTCATGCCCATCAGTTTGCATGGACTAAACATGTACCTATAAATAGAGTCTACACTTCAACCCTGACATCATCATCAATGCTGTATATTCATCATCTGTTTATATAGCAATCCTGTAGCAAGAAAAATTTAAATGAACCCTGACTGAGCTTCTGATGTACCAGTACCACAAGAATTAACTGTCCACACACACACTCTTCGCCTCTGTGGCGTGCTGAGGTCTTGATGGATACAATGTGAGAAGACAAACAAAGGATTTTAAGTGTCTGTGACTGTTGAGTTTGATGAATAAAAAAAATCTTTAATCTCTCTGTTAGTATCTGGGAAAAAAAAAAAAAAAGCTGTAAAGAGAGACATAAAAGAGCAGTTATTAAGTCTAATATCCAGATGTGAGTATAATTTTTGTTTAGGAGCCAAAAGAGAGTCTTAGCAGAAAGATAAAATCTCTCTGTCAACTGACACCTTTTCAGGTGGAATGACCAAAGCTTTCTTTTGTCCTAATGTCTCCCGTAGTGACCTGTGAAAGGGGAGACAGCCTTCTCATTGTAGCCTGCAGGCAATAGGTGGAGGAAAATAGTTTCAGTCCTCTGTCTCTAAACCTTTGTCTACATGACAACTACATGAAGCCAAATGTTCCTAAGACACAGCACAGAAGAAAAAGGAGAGATGTCACAAGACCCTTACTGAGGTTGGACAGGACAGATCTTAATGATTGTCCTTGTAGAAAGTCTACGAAGTGATTGTGGGAAGATGAGTCTTGGCAGGAAGGAGGAATTAAGACTGTTGTTAAGATGTTGGAACACATTTTCTTTCATTCTTTCATTGTGATTCAAAGTGCTGTGGGAGCTTTATTGCCTTTTGGTAAAGGCAGTCATACAGAAACACCCAATGCATCCTCTCTAATCTTCTCTGGGTTGCCTGGGGGTGGAAAACACCATGATTTACACTCCACAAAACACACAGACAGAATGAAGACTTGACGGAAGGGAATCTTCCTTCCTGATAAAAATTATATTTTACAAGCCTCTTTCCTTCAAAACTGTTTTAAATCCATATACACTTAACATAAAGAGATTTGTTCCAGAAGAAAGCTTTCTTTTAATTGCCAAAGCTTTATTCTTTATAGTGTAAATAGTTCATTTTTGTTATTTTCTACTTCCCCCCCCCCCCCCTTTTTTTTTTCCACAAATCACTGCCTTTCCCCTCTTCCTGCTCTCCTCTCATGATGTACTTTCTCCCAGCCAAAGAGGGCTAAATAACCTGTTCCATGCCAAGCAACCCCTTTGGCGAGCATATTGTTGGCCTGTAATTTGTTGAAAAGTGGTGGATTGCTGCGGCCTTTTCAAGCAAACTGCATGAAAATCTCCACAAATGAGCCTATGCCATTAGTAACAAGAGCCCTAAGGGAGTCATTGTAGTGACTGAACGTATATTATGGATCTCTCTCTGTAATTTAATTCTGGAACTGGGAATCTTAGGTACCATGCGAAGAGCTGAAGAACTGCCCCACCGCCCCCACCTCTCTTGCTCACACTCACACGCAGAAGGGAATCCATGGGAGAGATGTCCTTGCAGCACTGAATACAAATGCACATTGGCATTTAGGAAAACTTGTGCTCCCCGTGGGGATGAGGAAGGTGGCTGAGAGGAAATTAGAACAGCCTGACACTGGTGCAGTCTCCCACCCCGCAATACAGGTCATGATTGACAGGGCTCTTGTAAATAGAGAATTCAAGAAGGAGGAGGCTTTTAAAATTACATATAAGGTGATTGAAATGACATTTAAAATGCCAATTTAAGCAAGAATGCATTTTCTGAATTATTCACTTCGTAATGTGCCTTTGCATCTCTGCTGCATTTTCCAGGACATTCATTATAAGCCTCATCCAGTGGCTTATTTAAGGAAATTTGCGGAAGTGGAGTATTTCATATATATAATGGATTTGCATACATAAGAAGAGTCTCTCTACAAAGTACTGAATTGCACAACAAATTTACATTAATATTGGATTAAATCTTTGCAGAATGCTTTTATATGTAAATATGGCTGCCATACAAAGCCAAGTGCACAACTACAAGACAAAAGAGAAAATGTTATTCCATGTACCCATAAAACTAATCTGCAGAACTTCTCAGTGCTGAAGTTGCAGGCTTCCAAAACTGGAATGAAATGATAGCAGGAGCAAATAAAAACTATAAGAACAAATGAGTTTAATTCTAGCAAAGATGTCAGATATTTGTGTGTGAGAAAGTTAATCCCTCCTGGACTGACAACATTTTTTGTTTGTGGTAATTACAGTCAGAGCTAATAAAAGCAATTTTGATTTGCAGTAGAGATCAGTTACCTCATCTAGAAGAACAAAAAGAATCCTGCACTCACATTTGCATAGAACACAATGAATCAATATCAAATTTGCAGGGCGTATGTTACAGTTTTCATAGCGGTTGTGTTTAAAAAGGTGATTTTTCAACACGGTGTGTGGGGATTTAGAATTCTAATGTATCTGTCTCAGGTTATAGGTTTCTCTCAATGTGTCCCACTGGACAAACACTTGCTCAGGGGATGCAGGTCAGAACTATAGCAATAGCTAACAATTTAATTTGGAATAACTTACATATCAGTAGGATTTATTTTTTTTCTAAGGAATTTTGTTGACTATAGTACCCTTTGACACAGTAGATGTTGGAAGGACTTTCTTCAGACTGGAACTCTTATGCTGGAAGCACACAGCAAAGGAAGTTGGGGTCTCTGACACAGCGAGACTAAGAAGAATCTCAACAAACCTCATGGCTTTCTCCTTGCAAAATTCAAGTAGCCTTTAGTTTTGTTTGTCATAGATGATGTGAGACAGTTAAGATATAGGTACTTTCTTGTAATGAAATCATTTGAAGGAAAGAAAACATGTTGTAAAAAAAAAATAACTGGTTGTAAAATTTGAACATGGCCCAACAGAACATTCTCAGAGCCATCATGTAGCTGGCTGGGCTTCACAGCATTTGGTTTGGTCCCACAGTCCCTGTGATGTAATCTGGACTGTAGGATCCTCCAGGGTTTCTTTCCTGACCTTCTCTTTCTTGCTCTTGATGTAGCTGGCATATTCTGCTGCACAGCTGCCTCTGCTCTCATTTCCCATCACAAGCTGACACTTGCACAGCGTAGAGAAAGCAGAGGAAAGGCACTGAAACGCGATGGGCCTGACAGCTTCAGAAGGAACAGCCAAAGAGCATGATTGGAGAGGTTCTTGCCATCTACAGCAGGCAAGCATTTTGGAAGCAAAGGCAAGGGGCAGACAGAAGCTGTCAGCTTATACACGCAGGCATTTGAGATTAGTAACTCATTTGCTTGCTGTTTTCAGTTTAAAAGCTCTTCATGTCAAGTTTTGACAGTACTTTTGAAAGTACTTTACAAACCACTTCTGCATTTCAGCCTTTTTATCCTCCTCGCTGGAGTGAATGGAAATATCTGGTCCTTGTAAAATAAACAAAGACACCAAGGAGAGGGATCCTCTTAAGATATGCAAAGAGTGACTTCCCACCAAGACAAGGTTAGCAGAACTCTCTCATGGCTAATTGGAAGGATTTTTCACTTTAGCATGTGTCTTTTGACCTGGATCAAGGCTGCTATCTGGTATTAAGTCTAACCACTGACAACAGATTTAACATCAACCAGATATGTTATCTTTAGTATCTGAAAAAAACCTCATCTTTTACTCATTAATATTCCAAGATTGGTGAATTCAATCCTATTTCATTATAAACATATCTAATTAATGCCTTAATAAAAGCACAACTATCTAATTGCAACATTTAGAATAGTATCTTAATAATAAGTAGAAGATTGTTATTATTGTTAGTTTTACCATTATTCTTTCTTTGACTGCTCTTACACATTCTTCTACAGGATACTTTACTGATTAGTATTTTAATAGTACCTTTGTGGCCAGACACCCAGATTAAGATTAGAGCTTTCTCATGGTAGATACTCTATGAACACATGTTAAAAAGGGATTCTCTTCTCAAATGGAATGGTGTATAAACACAGGTAAGTAAAGAAGAAAAGATTAATTATCAATTACACAGACTCTATAGGTAATTTTATTCAGACAATTGTATTTTTCAGATCATAAAGTAAATATCAACTCCTTACTCTGTTCTAGACAATGTTTATCAGCTGGTTATATTTTTCATGGGTGGATCATCAACTTTCAGAATAACAGTACAGCATTTGCTTTACTTCTTATGGCATTTATCCAGCTACAACTTTCTAAGTTAAATTCAGTTCTAAAAGTAGCACTTGCTACATTGTGTTGGTCCCACAAACAGCAGATCGGGAAGTGTAGACATACTGTAAACCAAGAATTTGCACTTTTTTTCTTCCAATTGTTTGGGAACAGGAGTCTGAGTTTTAAATTTTATTGTAGATAAATGGGGGAAGTGCTAGATAGGCTAGATCATGCACTTTCTGCTAACACTTATCCATTAAGGGATAGGTACATGTACTAACCAGCCCAGAACTGATTTGAGGCAGGGAATGATCATTAAGGGGTGCTAAAAAGCGAAGAAAGAACTGAAAGTAATAGTTCTGAAATATTGAACTGTAGCTGAAACCCTGTGTGTAACAACATAGCTGATACAATAGGACAGCATTAAAAAAAGGAGCACATGGCAAAAGTTAGGGCAGAAGTGAAATCAGTGAGTGGAATGAAATTCCATAGAAATTGATCTAACAAAACCAATCTCGGTATCAAACTGATGGAGTCGTGCAACTCTGTCTACATAGCAAAATAACAAGAAACAAGAGGAATGAAATCTAAAAGATATGGGTGATGGCAGAAGAGTATTGACAGCGTCACCCTCGGTCTGACAGAGTGTGAGCATTTGGGCCAAGTGCTAAGTGAAAAGGTATTTGGAACCGTGAGAAGGAAACTGCTCCTTGTTTAAACCTAATCCAGTATGGACTTAGAAAGATCTTTCTAAATAAACAGGAGAAGTTTACTTGAAGATCTTGTGTAACCATGTTCAAAACAGCTCGTTTGTTAACTTCCTGTATCAAGAAGACATAAAACGGCATGGAAGTGGCATAAAGTTACTTTTGTACTCAGTCATGCTTTTTGGGTTATTTCCCCCTACAGTACAGTAGTGGGAATTACAGTACAAATTGTCATTGTTAGGTGCTAAAGCACTTCATGTTACAGCATATTATCACATTATTTCATTTGCATTCTTCTCAAGAAAGGATTATCTCTGTGCTCACTCTTCACCACACTAGGAAATAAGATGACCAAAAAAGTCCAACTGTGTTCCTTTTAGGTCATTAAACAAATTCATCAGTGATTGGATAAATACCATAGCTTAATTTGCATTTGAAGTGCTTGGGCAAAATCTGTGAAACCTCTAAGTATTCCATCTCATTGCTAGTTAAGATAGTAATTGTATGATATTTAGCCAAGACCAATAGATTTGCTTGGTACGCTTTTTAGTCACATTTTAGTAGCTGCCTGTTCCATGGATTTTCTTGCCTTATGCGTTCTTCTGAGGTGGCTGGTTTCTGAAAATTGTTGGACAGTCTGCTGGATGCTTTTTCCTCCATTCTTTCCCTTATGCATCATCTGGTGTATCTTTTCTGGTTTTAGCTCTTCCTTTTTTGCAGTAGAAGAAAGAAATGCTCCTTTTCCTCTCTGTTGTCTGAAACATGTTTACCCATTCTTTTTTTTAAATTCATTTGTAGAAAAAAATACTTTCATAAGAACATAGAAATAACCATATTGACTCAGACCAAAGGCTAACCTGCTATCCTGTACCTTATAGTGGTCAATTGCAAGGAGAAGCCATGACAACAAAGTGAAGAATTAGTGCTCACACCTCCTCAGCTTCCAGAAATCAGTGTTTCAGGGAAATTCTGAAGAGAGATCATATCTGTATGGTATTATAAGTATAGTCGGTATTTTTTATCTACTAATTTGTGTAATGGTTCTTTTAATCCATCCAGTTTTATCGATGAGCTCCCTAGTTTAACTACCTTATTTGACTTACTTTAAACCTACTGAGAAGTCTAATCTGCTGATGCCCTTTATTTCTTGAATTGTTCCCCTTCTTAATCTTCTCCATGCTCCTCCCTCTATTACAATCTGTTTCATATTCCCCTCAGCTGTCTGTAGTTCAAACTGAAGTCAGTTAACCTCTCCTCTTATGGAGACAGATTAAATCAATCCCATCACTTGATTATGTTTGTTCTCTTTTCTTTCACCTTTTGCAATTCTACTCCTTTTTTGAGTTTGGGGAACCACATTTTCACTGTGGTGAAAATTTAGGATGTTTGAATGCTTATGTTACAGTTTTGTTCTCTGATCTTTTTGTATTAATCTGTAATGTGTTCTACTTTCTTTTTTTTAAGTACTGATGAATATAAGACATCTTTTTGGTGTGTAAATCGGTAACAGGTAACAGTGAAATGTGTAGACAGAAACGGATTTTTTCCCATGTGCATTATTTTGCACAAATTTACATTGGTTTTAAGTGCAATTTTATTGTCCTGTATTTTTCGCAGCAGAAGTTGTAGGAAGTTAAACCTTCTGTTAATGATTGAACTGATTGAAAAGCCAGTTGGACTGAAAGGAGGGACAGAATCTTCATTATCTGTGAATGGTTCTTGAATCAAGATATAGAGTAGAAGTCATAAATATATCTAGAATGACAGAAAACATGGAGTGAAAGATCCTTTTAGGTCTGGATCAGATCTTCAGTACTCTCATCTGAATATCTGAAGTAAAGTCAATGCTCACACTCAGGATCAAAGTTTTTATCCTTACACCATGAAATTAGTAGCCACCACACAGGTATTTCCTTCTGCTTTTGTGATTTTTATCTAAGTTCTAGTCAGATACATCCACAGTTTATAAAGAGAGCAACAGATACTCAACACCCTTGGAAACCCAAGCCATAATTTAGCTCATACATGTCACTTTAGTGTTAATGACTCCTTCCCCACACTTCTTTCTTCAGCTTTTTTGGTGTCTTTTAGACACAGACCTAAACAGCTCCAGTTTGGCATTCATTTGCCAGACTTCATGAGAAGTTGTTCCATTTTGTGCCCATTGTATGGCTGAGAAATGTAGCTGAGGTATTGAAATAAAACTCAGAAGTTATTATATCACTATTTGGTCCAATCTGAAAACAGAAGTAGTACAATGTTTTTTATAAAAAAAGAGCACTTATTCTACCTTATCGTGTGTTATTTGCATTTTCAGAGACCATATAAACTCAGCATAAGCCTTGTGAATAAATATTATGATTTTTGATTCGGAAAAATTTAAATGAATTATTAATAATGCATTCAGAAATCAGAGCAAAGTCAGATTCAGCATGCTGGTAAATTGGACTGCCATAGTGAATATAAAAGGTGACAGAAAAAATTACAGTATTGGAGAAAGTTAAGCCAAGACTGGACTATATTTTTATGTACATAAGGAGTAGCTACTGAACTGCTGTGAGAAATGGCTGCAACCCAACAATATTGAAAAAGTTACTGTATCACATGTGATTGGCACTCATTTTTTAAAGTTAAATTCTAATTGGTGCCTTTTTGCTAGCTTCACTTCCACTGATTGGTTTCAAATAATGCAACAACCTAAAAATGCCATTCTTTCATTTTCTTTCCAAGCAATTTGTTCCTTGCTGCTCAAACTTCTAGACTGCAGCGCTGCCAGATCTTTCCATAGGTTTCTGAATCTCAGAAGAGTTGCTTAATTCTCAGCTAATCTTGCCTACATGTCTCCCAGGTGTTGTAGCCTCATTTATCTTCCTTTTCACTGAAGCAGTGCAACCAGGAACTGTCACACCCACCAATAAATCTAGCCATAATTATGTTAAAAAAACTGGAATGTAACTTCTTGCCTACAAAGGTTCTTGGTCCTTTCCTTTTTGTTATTTCTTCTCCCCCCTCTTCTTTCTGCTGACTTCTCTCCCTTTGGAAAAATTACTGACAATCTCCAGAAAACATTATGAAGATGAGCAACTTGTCATTTCTCCCTCAAAACCCACAGATCTCTCAAAAGGTTTGCAATGAAGTTTAAACCTACTTATGCCTGTGATTAGAAATTAGAGATTAATAAGGATTGACATGAACATTTCACAAAGAATCTGTAATTATAGCTGCACAAATGAACAGGGGAAAAACACAAAGGAACTATGATGCCATTCAGACCTCTCCTTTTTTATAAAATTAATGAAATGTTTCCAATTTCATTTTCTGGGGCTAATCAGAAAAGTATTCTGCTGGAAAGAAACCAAATGATGGCAAATATGCAGGATTTCTAATACAATATTTGCATTTTGACAGTCACACATTCTCCATTTTGATTGTGTGCATTTTTATTTTTCTTTCTTCTTATATAGTTCTTGTCAAAAGGAGATGTTATTACACATGAAAAGGTCAAAATGTATGAATATTAGCTACTTAATGCAGTTCATTAAGTGAACGGAAGCAGAAACAACCTTGATAAGTCTGTGATATGGATACAGAGGACAACACTACATGTATATATGACATAAGTAATTTTTTATTTCTGGATATATCTTCATATTCATTGTCCTCCACAAGACTTCCATCAGACCCTGATTCAGCTATAGTTGCTTGACCTCACACATTTACCACACAGTATCCAGGTATTAAATTTCAATGTAAATACAAATGATCCTTTACATCCCTTGCCCTCATCTGTCCATTGACTGCAAGGATAAGATGCCAATAAGGATTAGCAATAATACATAATATTTTTTTCTTTACACCCAACGATTTCAAAATGAACTAGAAAAGAACGAGGAAGGAGAACCTGGGCAAAGCTACTCACATTATTTGCTCTAAGCCTCACTGTGTCTAAGTGGGTAAATAAGGTTACAGCCTAAGAACTGCTCTTGTGATCAGGCTCGAGTGGTCCCAACTGATTGCATCCATGCTATCTGTTGAAGAAGAAATCAGAGTGAACCACTAAGTCCCATGCCTGGGTTTCCTGACCTGGAGAGACAGATGGCTTGCATCGGTTTAGACACAACATGATAGCTAATATGTAGACGATGTGGTAACCCGGGTGTTTGCCTGAAGAATGATCTCAGTCCAGTCCATTGAAGACTGCCAACATAATCTTCAGTCTCTGAACTTCGGTCAGAATATTTTGCAAAAAGGAAAAATACCCATCCTGACCCATGTTAAAAGTCCATCTAAGCTTTTTTCAGATGAAAACCCCACCACCCAGAAACCCTCCAAATCTAATACTCCTGTGAATAGTTACTTTTGGATGTTGGAAGCTTCCACATTTATATGATTGTTTTAAAATCACAAACCAGGGGATATTCTGCTACTTCAAATATACTGTTATACAAGAATACAAGGACCTCATTTGAAAAAAATAGAGGAATTCAAACAAAATTCACCAAATGGCTCAAGATTATTTATAGTTTTGATTATCTGGCAACAACTGCTATAGAAACTGCAAACATAAGTTATATGATTTTTAATGAAGGCTCTCATCTTTTTGTGCAGACAGGTACAGATACACTTGATCAGTCTTTGAGGGCATGTCTGCTTGATGTTCTATACAGCGAATGACAATTTTATCACTGATGGCAGCAGGTATTCAAAGAGGTTCATACAGGAGACAGAGAGAGAATTACATGCACTTTAAGGAGCCTCAGCATTACATCTATATTACTTTATATGACATTATCTTTTTTTACTGAATAAATGAAAATAACTATCATTTACAATAAACTGACATTCATACGTTCTATTTTGTATGCACTACAAAATAACTACCTTTAAAATTATTACGATCATCTTTAATACCTTTAAAGACTGTTATGTTCAGATTTTGTTTTGTTTCGTTAGCTCATTTTTATGTACACATATAAAAAGAATTGTGGTTGGAAAATACAACTGGAAATCACTGGAGTATTTGAGCAGTGATAAAAATTTACTGCTGGGTACCCAACCATCTATACTGCTTACTGCAGGCCACTGAAATTAATAATGTAATGGCTTATGGTTAATAAAGTATTGGTACTGTTAAGAGACAAATTATTGCCAAAAGAAAAGTGATTTGTCTTATAAACATAGCTCGTGTAATAGTTTACATATTGGATAGGGCAAAAACTTATACAATGCCAAAAGGCTTCCACCTTAATATATTTTCTCTCTTGGGACAATTGTGTATTTTTAGCATTCCTAGACGTCTTTTTCAAAGCTATACACCATTTTTATTATTTTTATAGTGCCAGAGGGAATTACCTCTTATTTTGATTGTAGGCATGTATTAGACCAGCTTTTTTAAATGTTTATGAGAATTATCTTCTTGATAGCATAGCATGGCAAAAATCAGGTAGCCTCCTTGGCTGTGTTACAATTGAGGAGGAAGGAGTAGCAGAAACAACATGCAATGAACTGACCACAACCCCCATTCCCTCTCCCCCTGCCCCACTCAGGGGGAAGACGTAGAGAAATCAGGGGTGAAGCTGAGTCCAGGAAGATGGGAGGGGTTGGGAGAAGGTGTTTTAAGATTTGTTTATATTTCTTATTACCCTACTCTGACTTCTAATTGGCAATAAATTTAATAAGTTTAATTACTGGGTGCACATATGCTAAATAAAAAATAAGGAGAGGCAATAAAATGACCAAAAATCAGGGAACACAAGCATGAAGTATGAAATTTGGTCCAGAAAAAGAAAAATCCACTTGTCAATATTCAGTTAAGAGATCCCGTAGCGTGGCATGTCAGAAACTCATTGAAATGAAGAAGTATCTCTGTGTAGGCTTAGCAGTCTATCCATGAACTCTACACTGAACGATCGATAGGTAATGAATGCTTCCAAAGTGACACTATCAGTAAGGGAAGTGTTTGTGTTAATGAAGAAAAGAGGGGATTTAGGGAAGGAAATACTCATACTGTTACTGTATATTAGCTTAAATTTCTTAAAGGAACTGAGTCTTGACCTGGACTGTTGCTGTGTGGGGAATATTAGATGCAAGAGTCCAAGAACAAGTTAATAAATGTTAAAGACGAAACTTAACTGCATATGCATTCTGGAGTTCATCCCTGTGCTATCTCATTAAGAGAGGTTTTTTTACTATTAACAGCTTTTTTTTATTTTTGAAATAGCACCATTTTTTAGCACTATCTGGGGACTCTCTTCTGGCATGAGGTCTGATTAGACTTCAGACTATACACACGTACAATAAAAAGGGCAGTCCCTGTAAGGAATACATAAACTCTCCAGTTAAAATGACCTTAACAAACCAAACCCAATAAAAAGAGCTTCAACAGTGTACATGCTGGGGAAATCATCTGCAAGTGACAGTTAGCTAGATAGTGCTATAGTCTATTTTACTCACTTGTGGTTGTTATACGTTTACTCTATCAAAACAAATTGTCAAAGCTCCTTTACTGTAAAGCTGCGGTGAATAGCAGTGTTACAGAGCTGAACAGCTGCCCTGTGGTGAGGTTGCTGAGGGGACTCAAGGAAAGCATATGTCTCCTCCTTCACCCTGTAATGCTTATGAAAAATTAAATGAGCATCCTGGAGCTGAAGCCCTGTCCAATTAATAAATACATCTACTGGTTTGAACGGGCACATGGGCTTGTGTCTCACTCACAGGCTTGGGCTTGCACTTCGTTCCTCAGCTCATCTGCATTTCTTCTCCCCAAAACCTGACTGTTGGGTTTCTACCTCTCTATCCTGCTACTTTAAGACCAATTCCTGGTATTTCGACATCCACAGATAAAGGTTTCATGCTTATAGATTGGAGACAACTTTCACTTAGAGTGAACTAATCTGTAGAAAACATTGTGGAGGATGGACCAGAAACATTCAGTGACTCTTTCAGGCAGAACTGGCATATTCATAGTTATTTATTGTAATTCAGTTGTGGGTATTTACCTTCATTCTTAGCAGAATCTCAGTTGTGTGTTTGGTTTTTTTGGTTTTGTTGCTGCTGTTGTTTTTTCTTGAAATTATCAGGTGATAATACCAGGTCAAAAAGCTAGTATCATGTAAGTGATTTTCAAGGTGAACACCAAACTTAGTAGAGCTCCTGGAAGTTAAGTTTATGCAGCACTTATGCTCAATACATTCCTGTTCAAGGTGGCTTACTATTTTGCACCCACTAAGAAAATGACCTTGGTTAACTATCTCTGCAATTTTCTTATCTTGGTCATTTGACATTTGCTTTTTGTGTGTGGTTAAAACTGTGAACTCAGAGAAGAATTGACATCAGTTCCAAAACCCTATTTTTCTCCACAGGAAATCTTGTATAAGGTTCTCATGTTCAAACTGGGTAAAAGCACTGTCATTTAAGTAATGGGCAGTACATTTCTTTTAGTGGAAAATGCTCTGGGTGCCTACTGCCTTAGGAAACAAGCAGAGAAACCACAACTGAGAATCCGACAATACCGCTGTGATGAAGAATATGTTTTGTGCTTCCCTTTTTTTCTGTCTCAAGGCTACTAAAAAGATGAAGTTTTTGGCAAATAATGGACGTCAGTCTTAACAAAAGTTGTAAGATTTTATTGCAAGCGTTTGTTACGTCAATAAAGACATGAAGTACAAGATTTAGCAATCAGGTTCTCCATTAGTCCATCCAAACAATGTCAGAAATATGAGCAGATTTAAAAAAAGAAAAAAAACTTTACAACAAAAGCCCTTTAAAAGATAGATGCTGGAAAATATAACAGATAGATTTACTTAAAAGTTAACTGCATAGGAAATATTAGCACTTTCTTTTTAAAATTTTGAAGGTGCAGACCATAAAATCGACCATTCACTGATTTCTTTATGGACACTGCAGAAACAGGAGGATCTGAAATTAGGAGATCTCTGAAACTGCCATATGAACTACATTTGTAAAACCATATTAAGGAACATTAAAGGTAAACTCTTCACATGTGTCTCTATTCTCAGCAAGAAGGTAACAGCTTAAGTAAACACAATTTAATGTGCAATGTTACCCAATTTAAAGAATGCAAGATAGATTTGTAAAGCTGCTTCTGATTTAATATTTCATGATATCAGGGAAAGGATATGTATTTTTGCTTAAAGTAGCCAAAGAGGAAAATTGGCTAGTAAGGAGTGACTCTGCTTTGTCCACACTGAACTTTGCACTGTAACAGAGAGTTACTCAAGCTGGCTGGGTTATATATGTCTCTGTTGGACTCTTGGCTTTGTAAAATAGTCTATAGAGAGCTTTACGCTACTTAGTTTACTGCAGTTCACCACATTGTATATCTTGAGCCAAGAAACAGCTAGTAGACAGAGATTTATGATTGATTTTCTGTGTAGTCTTCAGCAAGTTTTTTCTAGTTTGTAAATAAAAAAAAAATAATCCCTCTCTTCATGAGTGACATAAAAAAAATTTACAATATTAACTGGTAGATATTGCTTTAGCAGTTTAACAATAGTAATTAGATGTAGTATTATATTTATTTATCTATACAAACTTGCAACGCACTCTTCAAATGTGAATGGTGTGGCTCATTAGTTTGTTTGTCTTGTATTTGCTCTTTCTGACAACTGCAGATGTTTTGTTATTTTCTATTTGTGACTGTATAAATTTGCAAACATAAAACCCACTCTGTTTTTGACAACTGTTTATTCGTAAGTTAGTAAATGTACAGATTTCTAGCTTTGTAGTTCAGTTTGTAACAGCTCAAATAATACTGTGCTATTTGCTTTTGTGAGTTCTACCCTAAGTGAAACCTGTGTTAAATCAGTGGCTTCCACTCAAAATTACCTGGGAGAGTAGGAATTGGGAGTTGTGCTTGTAGATAAGGTTCTGAAAATATTCCTGTTGTTCCTGATGTGCCCCGATGAGCCTCATTTAGGACACAATAAAAGTCTATGTCTTTCAGAGTTGCTGCTGTAATCCTGAAGAACAAGTGGCATCTCTTCTCTTCCTTAACACTCTTTTGGGCACACTTAAACATGATATGGATCTGTCAGGTGTGGTGGTATGTTTTGCTACATTGATATACTCCCACTGAGACATAATTTTTAATCTTAACCTCATGCAAAACAGTGATGAGCAGAAATTCATTACTTATCCATTCATTGCTCGTCTCTGTCTTGTCAGTGACAGAGGCAGGGAGTGAAAAGCCTTTTTATTTTTCTTCATTTCTTTATCTCAGATACAACACACTTTAATACATTATAAGAAGAAGTTATTATCTTGTTATTGCTTGATATTATGAGGAGTCCATTTTACAGTACCATCCTATGCTCTTTAATTCAGCTAAGGCCTGATTTTGAAAAGTAGGCCTTGCTCCTCCACCTGTTGCTTCACCCGTGTATGTTGTTGGATCATCCTTATTGGCTGTATATAAAAGTTTTGACACCAAATGTGGACTAGGTAGCTAACAAATTAAGGGGAAAAAACCCCAAGCAACCCCAAAGTGAAATTCTTTCTTCAGTTAAGATGTGACCTTTGCAGACTTTAAAAAAGAAGGCATTTGAGCCTGGTCTGACTTGGGTCTTGATCAGCATTCAGATGTGACTATATAATACCAATTTGAAAGAGCCATGTGGAGTCAAATTCATGACTATGTGCTCCAGAAATGTTTTTTCCTAATTGATATGCAGGCCTCACTCACAAAGGGGGCCAAACACAAAAGAGCAGTGATTAAAAACATCAAAGATGTGGAAGTTTCTTACGAGCAAATTGAATATTTCTCATAAAGAAAGCCAGAGCTTGATGAAATACTCAGTTCTTTTGTATCTTTACTCATTCATGTGGCATAAAATTAACAACAAAAGGGACTTCTTGATTAATGACCTCTGCTAATCATTCCAGTAGAATACACAGAGACATTTCTTATTTGATTCCACTACCAAATTAAGTTTGCGTTAATCATAAATGTCACTTGCACACAAATCACACATAAATATTCAGAGTGATCTATATTTTATCAGTTATAACAGAATGCTTGGCAGCCAGAGTGGGTTTAAACAAGCAATTAGTGAATAAGTTATTAAACATTTTAAACAAATGTGATGCATGAAACCCAAATTAGAGGAGTTCAAAGAAATTTAAGTGTCTTGATTACACAGGTGCCTGAGCTGCAGGTAGATTTGCCATGTATGAGAAAAAAAGGAATATGCATTAGAGCCTAACATGCCACAGAATTTTCTTTCCTTACTTGTCTTTTAATCTCTTTGATACAACCTTTTGAAAACTTCCCTTGTCAAATCCCAAAAAAACACAATTTCTGAGTGTCTTTTACTTAGATTTGAATTCGTATTGGCTTTCCTCATGCCACCTCTTTTTAGTATTGCTCTAAATTACCGGCTTTGCATTCCTGTTTATGACCATATAAGTTCACAGAAAATGAGTCTTAAACTGTCCAGGGAAAATCTTTTACTGGGGTCGATATATATATATTTAATTGCACTTTTCAGTATTCAAACTGTATTCACACAAAAGCTTTTTCCATGTTAATTTATTGTGGCACACTGTAAACAATGGAGGGAATGGTTTTTCATATTCTGACTTCCACGGGGTAATGCTTCCTCCTTTCAATAATGTTATGGTATGCAGATTCCCAATGATACTTCATGGAAATCTCTTATTACTTAGTGTGAATAGGGGCTACAAACCTGATGTTCTCTCAGTTTCTCTGAACATCCCCCCGTAAAAATGGTGATGCACAAATTGATATAAATTGATTCTGCAAGTGTAAAATGAAAACAAGAGGTTACTATGTAGGGACTCAACCCTGAGCTCTTAGCAGTTGAGATAAATGCAACAGTGTACACCAGGAACAGGTCTTCAGCTGTGTATGGAATGAATGACCAGGTACCTAATCTGGAGGTGAAATACTAGTTTCTTTTTAAACAGAGGTTTTGGGTGCTCAGGAGGTACTATATGTTGCTTCTGTGTATATGTATATAGAACATGTATACGTAAGAAATTATAGTGGATGTTGGATGTAGGGTCATATTGCCTGAAAGAAGGATATTAGGGCTTACAAAAAGTGTGGATGGAAGAACTGTAATTGCTTCTATTTAGGTGTAACATCACAAGTGGTTAAGACTTTTCTTCAATTCTCAGTTAATTTCTCTAAAATTGATATTAACCTCAGCCGAGGGCATTTCCTAGGGATTAATCTGGCTGTGGTTTATGGCCCGAAGCATGTCTTTGAGCTGTCAGTTCCGCCCAGGCAGCCATTAATCTCCTGGTAGTGCCTCAATGTGTGTTGCTTAATTAACATTAGAATAAATATGGTAGTTTAGAGCTATTTCAGTATGAGAATTGGGTAAAGCTTCCTCCTTTCACCTTCTGACTTCTGGTACATTTACGGCTTTGTAAAAATGAAAGTCTACAAGCTGTAATGTCGTCTGCATCTCATAGACTGATTAGCACTTACTTCATATTTGTATTGCATCAACATATTTCCTCTGTGAGGCCAAAGGCTGGACTGAGGATATTAAGTTCTAAAAGCATATTAGTTTCCTCAGATCTCTGGCTAACCAGAAGTAGGATTCTGGGAGTCAACATCACTGCTCTAATGCTCACCTGTGTTGTTCGTGGTGAAGACAGTCTTTATATTTCTTATCAATTAAGGAAAATAAAACAGTACTCTCACATCTGACAATATTCCATGCTTAAAATTAAAGATGTAATCAGCAGTGCAAATGACCACATGGGATGCTAGTTGGTTTCTAGCTCTGAAACTGAATTAATTTGACTTCTGCAGTCCAATTCCTTATTGAAATCTGATTGGTTAAATTTCTTGGTACACCTCTTCTCCAACATTTGATTTTAAACCTTCTATCTTTGAAAAAAAATATTCAGACATAAACTAAATGAAAAATTTACTGCTTCCTTCCCTGACTATTAAAATTATTTACAGAAAGTGAATGGGTGAATAGTGAAACTTCCCTTTGTGGTTAATTGAACCTATAGCTCAGCAAAGAGGATGCAATAGCATTGAAGAATATCAAGTGGGGAAGAATATTGAGTGGGGAAGAACACTAGGAAAGAATTACTAACATAGGGATTGGAGAGAAGATCATGAATTATCCTTTTGAACATACGGGCAGGGGCAGCATGAAAGAAAAAATAATATGTTTTGATAAATTAATGGAAAAAAATATAGTCATTTCTTGAACTTTTGTTTATTTATTGTACTGTTTGTTCATTTCTGATGTTAATAGAAACTGAGAGTGTCCACGAAGGAAATCTCAATCATAACCGGAAGCCAAGAGGAAGGTTCATTAGTCTCTTCTTACACATTAGTATTGTACATGGTTCATGGTTCGTTACGTACGTTGGGAGGACATAATTGATGTTGCTCCTGTCAACAGACCTTGAAAACTGTCTTGATAAGGATGTAGATAATAAAAAGTAATAATAGCAGAGGCATCATTAAAATAATAATTCATTCAAATTTCCCTTCATCTATCAGATTAACATAATGAAATTAAATTCCAAGTAATTGTCTCACACATCTACATAGCTTCAAGACTTTAAAATGGCTTGTTTGTTTGTTATTTAGTCTATAAAATTTTACTTCTCCCACAAATCTAACTTCATTCAAAAAAGGATATTTTAGTGATCATTAAGCTAAAATTTATCTCAAAGAATATTACCTTCTAGTTCAGGCCAAAATTATTATTAAGCATATATGAACGATAGCAGAAATGCAGACTTTTACATGGGCAATTCAGGGATCTTTTCTCATATTTGTTATTTCACTATAAATAATTCCTTGAAGACTTACTACTACAAAGACACAAGCCACAGAAGACATTGCATATGTTTCTACAGGGACCATATGTATTCTTCTGCAGAATGTTGTGCTTGGTTGCAGATGTTTCTCTTGCGTTTTCAGACCAGGTATATCAATAAGTACCTCATTCTGAACTATCATCCCAAACCCTGAAAATTTTTGCATGCATAGGCTTAGTTGCCAGAAGAATGCACAGGTTCATAAAATCATCTGTACAGACTTTTTTACCAAAGATATTAATGTGAACTAGAAAAATAGGAATACGAAGACTAGGGAATAGTCTGATTAGTTATAAATACCCAAAGGTTCTCATGTAAGCTTTACATTTTACTAGAATTGTACCTGACTGACATAGCTGTAAAAAAAATAATCAAACCAATCTCTTATCCAACAGAATGCATTAAGAATACTGTATTGTAGCACTTCAGTGAACAAGTAGATGCATTTGTGCTGTCTGATATATCTAAGTTATTAGTTTGAAACAATCAAAATATCACTTTTTGACTGAAGCCATATTTAGCTAGAATTCCAGTGTATGTCAGAAGTTATATTGGGATCAGAGAAATACTGAAAAACATGCCTTGGCTTAGTTGAGTACTATGAATTGCTCTTATATATGCATTCTGTGAAACATTTACCTCCAGTTTCAATAGAATGATTATATTCAAAGTCAAAGACAAAGAAGGTGAGATTTCTGAGGAATAGAGAACTCCGTTACTTGTAAAACATTTCAATATGTACGGGTATCTCAGAATTTTTAGAGCCGAGTAATGTATATTACCAGACTGCGGCTAAAAGCAAGATCTATACCACCCTCAGTCAGGGTAGATTTGGTTCCAGTGTAGTCTCCAGGCAGCACAAACCCTCCTGTAGATGTATGTACACACATTTTAAAAGAACAAACAGCAAAACAAAAGCAAGCAAGACATTGGATACATAATCCCGACACAAATAAACATGACACAGAGGAAACAATGTGCGGCTTTTCCTCACTTCTTAAACCGATGCTCTTCATTGTTTTCCAATAGTTTTTGCAATACGTTTTATGGATGTCATGCAAATCTTGTGGAGCTAATCTGGATACAGTTATAACTAAGCTTTTCTGGCCCTCAGGCACCTCAGTGTTGGCAGTCTCCTGCTGTTTCCTATCAATGTTCAACCTGCATTACTTCTGTAGCCCACGAGAAGAACTTTTTAGTATTCAATATTGTGACTTTTTATTCCATCTTCAAAGCTTTTTCATTTCATTTTATGCAGTTAGGCTGCACTGTAAGAAGTTGATACCACAACTTTCCTTGTCTCAGATGTTTGGTTTTTTTTTTTCATATATAATAGAGCATCACCAAGCAGCAAGACTGTAGTTAGTATCTGTTAATATTTCCTTATTAAACTCCTATACTCAGGATTTAATAACACAGCTGCAAAAAGCTCAGGGTTGAAAGCTGGCATTGAAGATGAGTCAATAGCGAAGAAAAAGCTTCTCTGAAAATACATTATATCCATGGCACTCTACAGGTTGATATATATTAGTTTTCTGAATGCCCTTTTTGCTTAAGTGCATCTGGGAAAGTTTACATCCAAATTATCCCTTGAGTTTTGAGTACTGCAGACCCTTTTTTTTTTTTCATTGCACAGAACTTCCAAATTATATTTAGTGTTGCTAGAAGACATTATGCATTTATTTTGTTTCCTAAGTGGAATGAAAAATGATCAGTCATGCTAATGATAAATACATCATTTAGAATATTAGCCTTGACAGCTTTATATATCAATTAAGAATTAGAAATAGTGTTCTGCTTGTATATAGCACACATATAGATGCAAAGATGGTAGTCTCCATTAAAAAGTCAACATTTATCAGAAGTAGCTGAATCACAGTAGCTTAGAAATATAAATGAACTTTTTAAACAGAGGAAAATACTGTAACGTCTCAGAATTCATGGAGATTACATTAATCAAACACTGACTTTTCACTGGTGAACTTTTGTAATATTGCAAACAATCTGGTGAGGAGAAAAAAAAATAAACAAGCTGGAAATAAAAGGAGATCTGAGCTTTTTTTCTAGTTTATCCAATCTAAAACACTAGTGGAGGAATGGCAGTTTCAGGGAGGCACTGAGAAATGTATTCCAACTGTTTCTTATCCCTGATTATGCATTTAGGTTTACACCAGCTCTTGCAATTTGTGAGGATAAATAATGCTTTATAATTTAATGCTTTAATTAAAATGGGCATGCAAACACTAATCAAAGTCCAGATTGATAGGTAATATGCTTTCACTAAATATAAAGATAGATAAATAAGTGATGTTGCATTATATTAATCTTGAAAACTAGAAGGCACTGAGATATCTTTCCATCCACGCTTTCCTTTCTTTGTCTGTGTTTAGTGTTTCTTAAGCATTTTTTTAAAAGATGGCTAAGAAAGAAGGAAAGAAAGAAAGAAAATTAAGGAATGCCAAGACTTCAGTCATATTTGTGTAAAACAGTGGAACTGAGCTGCCATTTAATGATAATATGTCCTGTTCTTCAAAACATAACATTTTGGAAGCCTATTACTTTTGGGAGACTACCTAGTAGCAACTCCACCTCACTGAAACCAACTAGGTTTGATTAGAACTGTGAATATATTGGAAAATCTAACTCTTTTATTGCTTTTTCAAGATATTTTAAATTTAAGGGTTTGTGGCTTTAGCTATTTAATTATACTTCATATAAGGTTAAATTGTTATCTATTTTCAAAACAATAAAAGGGAAAATAGGAAACATTGCATTGAAATAGATGGATATGAAACACTTTTAGATTTATTTAGTTTTTGTTAATTTGGTGGAACCCTGGGAATTCCTTGCAATTATTTGATTCTATTAGTTTCCTCCAACATGTTTTTGGTAAAGAAACTATTCCTCCATGATTTTTCACATATATATACTATAAAACATATAAAAAATGAAATGACTAGCCATGAGAAAGAGAATTAGTTTATTCTGAAAATGTCAGAGTAGTAAACTTGATATTACTGAATTCCCACCCATATGTTTCTTTCCAACAACATTCTGCTATGTTGGCATTCACAAACTAGTTTGTTTACAATGTCATCCCAGACTCTCAGTGAATATGCTTCCATCAAAGTGGCTCTGTCTTGATTCATTCAGATTCAACAGTTTCAGCAGAGAAACAGGCCCTACAGGGGCCCCAAGCAAGGCTGCAGCCAAGTGCCAGGCCTTTTCCCAGAGGGTAATGAAGTGTGGTTTTGATCCAACTTCTGCATGAACTTGGAAGAAATTGGACATGTGATTGACTTAGTGGGTTTCCTGTGATCCACCATGGGATTCTTCTTCACGTCATTTCCTAAACCTTTGATGTGAGTAAAACAGGGCCAGCTTCAACCTGTGATTTTGTAGATATATTTTGAAACTTAATTTCTAATGTCAAAATGAAGCCACATAGCTTGAAAAGATGAGTTTGTTTCATATTCACATTTTTTTTAAGAAATTGAAATGATTTATTTGTACAAACAGCAAGCTGGCCTGCTTCTTCATGTGCTCTTGAATGCATTTGTGTTAAAAAAAATTTAAGCTACTGATGAGATGTTTTTGAAACAAGGGTGAGTCAAAGGATCACATCTAAAAGGGCACAGTAACGCCAACAGCCTATCAGGAACTTAAATAAATGACAGCTCTGAAAGCAAATGCAAAGCTGCCAATATTATCTGGGGAGTCAGCCAAGAAGCCAGATGCTACCCAAAAAAATATCCTTTGCTGTTTGGCTTTTTGGGGTCTCATGGGTCCCATTGAAAGACAAAAAGATCCAGTGTGCTTTATAGAGCAATATGTTAGGCCTCAAACACCTCTACTGATGTTGAGGACAATTGCACGCTGAAGAGTAGTGGTGTCAAAAAAACCCCAAAGAATCATATCTGGTAGTATATGAAAAGGATGTGAAAAATGAAAGCAGGTTTTTGATTCATCTTCCTTGCTATATTAAATTTGGGAATCCAAGAAATTCAGATGTAGCTCAGGATCCTGGGGTGGGGAATGAGCTAAGCTAAGGGCAGAATTTCATTAAGGCTGGCCTCCAATATTAACTTTTAAATCAGCTTGCTCTTGTGTGAATCAGATAAATTTAAATGGCAGACAATTACTTAGCAAAGGGTCCTGCAAAGAAAAATAAATCCAATCAATTTTATTTACTTTTTATTTTGCACTGAGAGATAAGACCAGGAATAGATATTCTTTTAATTGAAGGTCCATAAGATTGATCTTGGTTTTTGTTATTTATCTCTTTTTTCGAATTTTCTTCTCCCTTTATTTTAAGGATTGATTTGAGTAATACATGTGTCCTGCTTTATTTTCAATTGCATTAATAACTGCAGTAGATAAATTTTCTGTGCTTTTTCTCTAGATACTTATTTTCTTAAATTTAATATCAATGTACTCTTAAGGAGCTGATGCATTTTATTTTAGAGGTGAATTTTTTTCAACAGTATTAGCAGAAATTGCCACAGAGGTGTTTTTAAAAGTTCTTTAAATTTATTGTACTTGCCTGGGCAAAGAGTGGAATAGAAGAATATAAGATATAGGCAATTATCATAAGTATCTGAGATTATTGACAATATGTTGAAGGAACACTTGGGAGGTATGAACCGGTTCAGATAAAACAATGAATTTCTGAATCTGCAACACTCACTATCCCATTTCATTTTAAAACACTGTATTACAACACTATGCCTCCTAGTCTTTTCTCTTGAGGGGGCTAATAGAATTTTTCCATTGGTTTTGTGAAAAGATTATTATTATGATAGCTTATTTTCACTTAACTACATTATTTGAGAAGTGCAAAGATAGTTTTAATAGGCTTTTAATAACTTCTGTGTAATATTCATTCTTTAAACACAGGAAAGTTCTTTGAGTTTTAGGTAGATGATGAACTGAATTGACTGGAACTGGAAGCAGGGAATGAGAGGCTCAACATTGCCCGTCTTTGTTATGTGGCATAAAAACTAGTTTACAAAGCCAAATAGCAAACTTTTAGCAAACTATTCTTCCTTGGTAGCTACCAGATTTCTCTGAATGCCAAGCATAGAGTGCAGACTGGATTTCCAACTGCCAAAGTGTAAGACATTGAACAAAGCAGTGATGTTTTGAAGGAAAAAGCCCTTATTTTTAAAAAAATATTTCCCTCAAATCCCCATACCCACACAAGGCTTACTCAGTGAGGTTTATTGCAGTAAAATCATGTCTTAAATAATGCTGCATTTTAAAATTATATAAATCCTCTAATAGATAGAAAATATTCCAGAATGTTTATTTATTCTCAATGCATTCATTTTTTTTTTCTCCAGAGAACAGTGTCCTAAGCATCTCAGTGACTAAAATGGTCATTTCATAACAATGAACATCAACAGGGCTTTTTTTGAATCCTTATGGTTTTAAAGTGTTAGCTTTAGAGGCAAGAAAATCCGGGGAAGGAGGCAAAATCCTCATGCACTATAAGATAAGAAGGTAAATCTTAATGTTTCACAGTAATTTTACAGTTTTTCTGTCTCTGTCATCTAAAATGACTGAAATTAAATAAAGCTGAGATCAATTTCAGTAGGGAGGGATGAAGCCAGAAACTGAGTTTATAGGTAGCAGGAAAAACTGCTACAGCAAGCTGTAGCACATCCCACTGTGAGTAATGACTTGCACAAAATATGTTCAGTTACAGTTGAACATCAGCCAGTTAAAATTTAACTCTCTTCATGATATTGGCAGCTTTCTCTTCTCTTCCTCATTCAATTCGCTTTAGCTTGAAAGAAATTGTATGATCTGACATTATTTTCCTGCCCTGCACAGTTTTGCAATAATGCAAAACCAAGCTCCAAGCATATATTTTATTTTAACTTACCAACACTGTTAAACCAGCTCTGGCACGATTAAAATTTCTCCTTTAGATCAGAGAGAAAAGCAGACTGTGATTGCAAACCTGCAGGTAGGGAAGCCAGTAAGTCAGTAATACATCTACACTGATTCCTATCATGTCTCATGGAGTACCAAAATAATGTACATTTCTGGACAGCAGAGACCATTTTGATTCCCATTTCACCCAGAGAGCATTGAGAGAACAGAAGATGGCATATTGGTTGAATTTCTAGAGTTTACAACTCTGGGATACCTTACGTAAGCCGCTTTATGCACCTAAGAAAGTGACTTTACTCTCTGAGACATTCTCTTCCAATAAAGGATAACACTTCAAGTTTCTTCCAAAAATTTCTAAATAAAATATTTTGGTCAAGAGCCTTCCTAAGTGTCCACAGAGAAGACAGGACATATGAAAAGCCACTGTGATACTGTTTGCCTGTGTCACAAGCTGCCGCTTCTCTGAATGAGAAGGTTGGAATCTCTTTTTCCCCACAATGAGCCACCAGCATGACAAAGAGCTAAAAAAAAAAGGAGAACTGGCCTGCTAAAGATGTGGAGTTGTCTTTCCTTTGGAAGAAAGATGGAACAATAGCAATTTCTAGGTTTCTATTCAGTACCTGGTGTTGTGAAAGGCTTTATGATTGCTCACATCATGGCAGAGATGCAATTCCTCCAAAATATGACAACAGGGAAGGGGAAAGTAATAATTTATTTCTTGTGAGTGTCTCCAGTATCAGAAATTCCTCCCTGGAAAGGGGAGGAAATGCTGATGTGATAGCTGTAAAAATGATTGACCACACTTTGGAATTTCAGGTGAAATCATCATTTTTCCTCCATTTTTTTTTCTTCTTAAACACAGGAGTTCCATGACTTTAAAAGTTAGCTTAGTGTAATTTATCTTGACTTTGTGATTTACCTTAAAATTATAGCTCAGAACAGAATTTGCTGGGCAAATGATTCTGCTGACAGTATCAGGGAATGAACAGGTAAGGTGTGGAAAACACTCTTGACCACTATGGATTTGGATATACACTTATTTTCAATTGTATTACCAAGTGTTTAGAAAATTATGAGAATAAAAATATTTCCTGCACAATCATTCCAAAGACCAAGAAGTCAAGGCAATCTGGATATTATCTTCCCAAATATAAAGCATATCATACTGGCCTTCTTAATATTCTAACCTCTTTAAAACACTGATTTGAATCGCTAAATAAAATTATAGGTACCAAAGGAGGAATATTCAATATATAGTATATTTTCTCATCCTTCATCGTGGCTGGGAAACAGCACTAATTCTAGGCTTCTTGTGTCTTCTTATTTTGATCTTGTGGATAAGAGGGGATTGTTTCCTCAGTTTTGATAGACACTGAGGCCTTTCTAATAGGATGGTATTTCATCTCCTGGTTTATAGAGATTTATAGATGTACATATTTAGTTCATAGTTGGAAGGGGAAAGAGAAAAAAACCAACAACAGAATGAGAAAAGAAAGAATTTGCGAATCCTGGAATGGGCGTAGGATCAGAGCTTAGTGCTGCCTGGGCTCTGCTTTAAAGAAAAGTTGAGCCTTACAGTGAGTTGAATTGAGTGGAACTGAGAGAGGCAAAGTTAGTGAGGACAGGACGATTGAGCAGGGTATGGAATTTTATTTAAGTAATAAGTAAATAAATAATTATTTATCTAAGAGTGCAGAACCTAAGGAGATGATTACTGTTTAAGAGTTTGGTTTAACAGCATCTTTGAAAAAGCAATGTTTTCCTGAACTGACTGTATAAATTTAGAAAACCATAGCATTTTAATATTTTCTGAGACTGAAGAAAACAGACAGGCTTATTTCAAGTTTTGGAGTGTTAGAAAAGTGTCTATGACCAACATGAGAAAACAGTCTCTTCATGCTTTTCAATGTTAAAAACATATTCAAATGTAAAAATCCAGTAATTTAATTGCAATAACAAACTCACTGATGTGTGTTTATCTTTCTTTTACACACAGGGATTTACTAAAAATCACCTTATGGAAAAGTAGTTCTATGTGCTAAAATCCAGACTCAATGGACCACTACACATAAAAGTTATTAAAATCAAATGGTTCCTTTAAACTTTAAATTCAAACTCAGAGCACCAGCTAATCCAAAAGGAAATTAAGTGAAATGCCCTTCTGGGAAATAGTGAAATTAGTGCACTCAGGAAGAAAGTTAAATGATGAACAAAATTAAGAACAATGAAATTCCTTGGAAAATATGTATTTTTGCAATATCTACACATGCATGTTTGCATGTATCCCAACATTAAACACTCAAATTTCTTAATTACTGTGGAGCACACTTTAAAAATCATGTGAGCACCTTCTAGCCTCTTCTTTTTCATTAACCAGTCTAAATTTAAAGACAAATATGTCCATCAAATTTTCTGTTTATTGGTATTTTCTCATTGTACAAAATATAAATGTCAAACCTTTAACAGAGGAATCATATTACCAATATATAACTCTGATTTATGTTTTCTATGCCCAAGGTCAAATGTTAGTAAAAATCATCCTGCTTCTGACAACCTTTGTAGATCCCGCACTCAATCAAAGGCACTTTGGTAATTTATATGACATGATGATTAGCCCATAGTTTCTCCATAAAATCTGAGAGCGAATCAAATTGTCACAATGACGGTTACTGCTCTTGAAGAGAGACAAATAGGTGGATTTGGTTTAACAGAAATAACTAATACAGATAAGCAAATATGTGACTCTAAAGGACCTGGTGGTCTTCCTGGCCGTCTGTGGTCCATGGATGCTTTCAATAGCTGTGAAAACAAGACTGTGGACCGACTGGTTTGTGATTCCTGTAACTATGACTAGACCTGCCCGTGATGTGTGTGTGGCTTAGACACCCATGAGCTACATATGTTCTTCTTAACACCTGATTCTTCACCTGAGAGCTTATTTGTTTTTCTTAGCAAAATCAGATGTTCTAAAGAACAATACCCCTCCTCCTACATAACATTTTCTCTCTTATTTCCTCATTTCATCGCATTACTTTTTGTCATGATGTTATTACTCAGTATGAGTGGGCACCTCTCAAAATGCAGGCTTCACTCCAGCAACACAGAGTGGGATTTTTTCCCTCAAGTCTGTATATTTAATAAAATAATCCAATTATTTTTCTCTATAAAGAAAAGATGCCTTCATTCTCCAAAAAGAGTTTTTACCTTTCATATACTCTTTGTTATATAAAACTATTGTGCTAGAAATTTCGCCAGTGAGTAAAGAGAGTGGGTGAATTTAAAGACCAATACATTGCCTCTTTAAGGGAACTGGTTAAATACCAATACTTGTAAAGTCCTGCATAGTACGTCTAATGCATCCAATAAAATCAGTTCTATACAACATGTTATTGAGTAATTAGTGCTTAAGCCAGAAGTTCTACATCTTATTAGTCATCTTGATGCTCAGATTGCATAAGCTAAATTGATTGCTTAAGGAACCACAAATACCATAATCACAAATTTTATCGTTTTATGTAGGATGTTACGAAAAAAACTGCCTCATTGTCTTCAATGTGAAACAAGATTACTTTTCCCTAAGCAATGCAGTAGAAGGTACATAAAATCAAGTATGCGAAATCATTGGTTCTCTAATGCCACTGTTCTCCATAGAGATAATTGCTTCGTTCAGTTCATAAATTCTCTTGCTTGTTTGCATTTGTAGCTCTCCCACAGAACCTCACTCCACTGATCTAATGTTAGATGTTGGTTCAGCTCTGTTATTTCTGATTGAAATATAGTAAGTTAGCAGCAGCTGAAGATGGATCCAATATCATTATTACTGGCTTTTGCACAGAGATCAATCAAGATCCAACAGGATTTCAGCAATTTGTTTGCTCCCTGGTAATGTCTTAACACCCTCTCACCCTTTCAGAGGGCTTTTTGGTATCTTATTATGTCATAAATGAAATGTCCTTTTCCTACCTTTATATATTTATTTCCTCACTTATTAATTGTGATGGAAGCTATGGATAAAAACTGGACAAATCAGTCATTTATTATTATTTGTTGATATTTTGGTTGTATTTAAGAAGCCCCAACCATATTACTGTCCTGAAAAGAAAGAGTGACAGAGGTCCAACAGCACAGTGAGCAGAAAGAACTTGGAACATGTTACATGTAGAATTATTATTGCCACCACTCATATAACAAATGATCAATTGCATTAACAGCAGGCCTGACTCTTAATTTGTAATCAGTCATCCACATATACTTATTTTTTAACATCAGAGTGATTAATATTAATTAATTAATAAATTGAACTCCTTCTTTGGCTTACTACTAATGAAAACAGATGTATCAGCTACTCAGAATTTTGGAGGCCACTTATAAGCTCCATTATTTCCTTCTACACTGCCATTGTATTTTTCATGCTCACATAAGAATTTTTATATTAGAAAAGGACTTACTTGCTTTTACTAAGCAAGTTTTTTCAAACTTTTCAGAAGCTTGATAAATAATGTCATTTGTGATCAAATTGTCATCAAAATAATGGTTACCAGAAATTTGTTTTTTTGAAATTTCTTGAATAAATTGAACTGCTCACAGCTTACATTAACTTCCCTGTATCAAACCTCCTTATCGATCTACAATAAACTCCTCAGTAATCTCCTGTTATGCTAGGGTTGTATCAGCTTCAGTAAACTTCACTTTTTTCCTGAGTTAGAACATACACATATAAATTTTTTCACTTTTGAGATCACTCTGCATTGACAAAAAACTTTCATTTTCACCATCTTTGTGTCACAAAGAACTGTTCAGACCATTTGGCTCTTATTGGAATAAAAAGGTCAGAGTATTCCCCTCTTTCATCTTCTTGATTCCTTTTCTAGAAAATAAATAAATAAATAAATAAATAAGTTTAAAAAAGATTTGGGGACACACAGAGAAAACGATTTGAGCTATAAATGGTTAGTTTTAACACCTCTCTTCTAAATACATTATAATTTTAGGTCTATCTTAGTGGTAAGACAGATTTAAAATCAGTAAAAATCCTGTTCAGCTGCATTCTGGAGTTTAATGAAGACAGGTTTTGTCACAATAAAGAGTAACACAGCACTTTGTTAATTTGTGGTAGCTTGCAGGTCTCTTTACGTTACTGTGTCTTCTTACTTGATTTCTTCTCAAAGATTACTTAGTTTCTCTCACTATAACATATACGATTTCATATTTGTAGATTTTAGAGGGTCAGGGATACTATTATCCCTGCATCACTTTCCATAATTTCATTTATATTAATTCAATATAGTTGTTTTCACTCTTCTTCTGTTCCCATTTGATAAATGGTGGTATTCGCTCAAACCGCAGGGCTCATCATTCAAAGGCACAGCTTTTGAGAAGGTCTTCATCAAAGTCAAGTATCTAGTCCAATGTATCAGAAATGTAGGCATTTGTGATTTTTCTTCTAAGTTTTTTCTTTGCTGCTGTGTGACACAGAGGAGCCTGTCCTATGGAAGTACAAGAAGAAGGACTTCTGAACCAGTGTTATTTCATCAAGCTTGCAATGAACCAAACAGATTTCTTTGGAGAATGAGACTTACAAATCTGGCTGCATTTCTGAACAAAGTGTTCCTTGCATTACTCAGAACAAGAGTTTATTTTAATTTGAAAAAAGGCAAATGTTGAATTCAGAGAATGATTTCCAACAGATTTTTCTATATTTTTGCTGTTTTAGTTGAAATATTTTGCTGCTGGTATTAATTTGAATCCAATATTTACGTAGATCGAAGTTCGAACAGTATTAAAAACCACTACAAAACCTGAATGACCCATGCTAGTTTGATTGAAAATAAAATATTAAATTTGATTCAGAAATTCGAGATTCCTTTTATTTAAAAATAAAAATATCTATAAAAATATTTTAAAATAAAAATAATATATCCTTATTCCTTTGCTTTTGATGTATATTTTACATTGCTTTTCTCTAATCGAAATCACAATTACTTTATAAACTGGAAAAACAAATATCCAAACCAGATTTTTGGGAAAATAAAATAATAAATCACAACAAGAACAAAAAAATTCATAATTTTGGAATAGAGTCTGGAAATCTCACAGAATCTCTCTCCTGGTAAAGGTAAAGGAGATTACCTCTGAGAAAGGCTATGACATGCTGTCAAGAAGGAAGAGTAGCTCCATTAATGGTAGCTCCTTTTAAAAATGAATATAGCATGTTACTGAATATACTCCAAGTTTCCTTTCTATACAGCGCCATCTTTAGAGTAATATATCATCTCAGCAGCATCTTGTGATGATGTATTACTCAAATACATCATTGGCCTCAACAGTGTTCCAAATGATTTATAAGTCTAGTAAATCACTAGAGTGAGGCACACTGATGATGTATTATTCAAAGATGGTGCCATATGTGTAAGAAGGTTTTAAAAGCGTAGTCAACAGAATAACAGAACAAAGCATAAAGCACAAACAAATTCGTACCATGCAGAAGGCAGCTGCCCTGAGCTTGGAAACGAATGCTAATTCCAAACGAGCTCCAGCAATGATATAGACTACTGCTCCTCTTCTCTCATGACTCAATCTGAACACTACTGGGGAGTGAGGTCCTGCACGGATAATACTTCTAAATAAGACAGATACACATGAGAAGACTCCCAAGTGGAATAAGGGGCAATGGGATCCTGGAACTTACCCTTAGTAAAATTTGTCTAGGGAAATGTGGACTTATGCATCTTAAATACCCACCTGTAACAGAGGAAAGAGGGAATATATTTGTGTTTGTGCATGCACACAGGAGCAGATGGGTAGGAGGGTGTGAGGAGAGTAACAATGAGCTGGTTTCTGTTGATTTAGGACATTGTTCTCGGTCATTCTTATAAACAGCAGCAGAATCAGCACACTAAACATTTCCTCACTCCTGCTTGCGGTTACTTGAATGGGCCAAAGCCTTTCAGGACACAGCACAATATAAGAGCTTGTGAAAAAAAAAATATTTGGCTGTAAGAACTTGTCAGTAGCTAGGAAAACTAGAAGTAACTGTAATAATGCATTTTATAGCCTTTTATTTCTTGCTATTGTAAATTACTTCCTACCCTACAATAGACAGACAATAGAGATCTAGTTCTCTTACAAAAAATGCTGTCAAGGAAAGAAAAATGAGGAAGCTTGGTATGACTAACACTGACATTTTAGTTACACTTCAAGGTAGCAGTTTCTGTATACGCAGCAATGCCCTATTAGGTGCTTCAAGCTTCCCTAAATAAAATGCACTATATTCTGCAGAAATACACATTTCTGATGTGAGCAGGGCTATTTCCTTCCAAATGCTACAACCTTCATTCCAGATCACCTACGGGCCTTGAAGTTTGTTTTCAAGTAGCTTGTTGCAGCTCTAAAAATGGTCCTGCATTATGTAAAGATAGTAGAAAATGGCAAACAACCTCTTCACGCACATGTATCTTAAACCTCACGATGAAGCTCTGTGCACTATTTCTGCAGCAGAGACAATAATTAAAAGCAAAAAGGTTAAAGTTCAACTGTTTGTAATGTCTAAACACGCCAATAGGGTAAGATCCAAAATTTTACGTGAGGGAAATTTCTAGTTCATCAAAAGATAATCCCAAAACCAACTTTTCTTGAGTCGTCCTGCTGCAAAGCTCCATGTTTGTAACACACAAAAACACCAAAAGACAACCAATGGGTTTTTTTCTTACATATTAAACTTCTAGGGAGAGAAACTGCCTTTCTTGTTTTGCTTATGTTCGGGAAACAGTTGAATTTACTGGGACAATCTTTTATCCAAGTCTGACACTTGTTCCTAAAGTCTCCTTCCTCGTTCATCTTGAGGAAGATTTCAGATGCCGAACTTTAGATCCAGAGAATATTTGAGGAGGGGGAGCATAAAAACTGAGAAAAAGATCTAGGTGCCAGGAAATTTGTGTATAATAATCTTCTTTACATTAAAATTAGATGATGCACAGTATAACATTAGCATCATTATAACTGGACTAATAATAACTTTTCTGCATTTTTATTAGAATATTAAAATATAGATTGAACTTGCAATAATTTATTCAGTGTATAAGGTATAATTCTGCCCATAAGAAGATTTTGAGTGCAACAAGGCGCACTTGGGCAGAGTCGGAAAAAAAAGGACTTTTGAAAATAGCTATTGAACTGGGGGCAGAGACAGCAGCAGGCACCATTTACATGGCCCATGTTAGAAAGTACTTTTCCTGAGGAGTAAAGGTATGTTTGCAATCATTTAAAAGTAAAGTAAATTGATTCTCAGTGAGATCTCAATTTAGTTTCATTTTTTTTCTCTCTCAGATGTTGCCCTTTTTGAATCCAGTAATTAGTGACATTGTATATCTCTGTTTCAACAAATTTGCTTGTCCAAGTATGAGCATTTTAGGTCAAAAAGCCCTAAATATGTCTTCAACGCAGAATCTAGACATTTCTGTCTAGGAAATCATGGAAAGAAATACAGGTGTCTTACCAAATGTATTTGTTAGGTCAAACCCATGGTTAAAATATGAAGTTTTGCAGGTGGGTTCTCAGACTGGAAGGAGAAAAGAACTGAGAGAAAGCTGGATAATATGGGTTTCAAGCACATTATTTAGCCCCTGAGCAAATAGTGAATGCAGGCATCTTCCAAGGTAATAGAAATTTCCCATCCAAAGCTTAACGATGCCAGGCATCTGATTTCTCTAAGCCAGATATTTAGCATTTGTTGACATACAACGTTTCTTTTAGAAGAAAAATGTTTTCTCAGAGGACTTGTTTTGTGAAACTAATCTGGTTTCTTTTTCTACTCTGGTGTGATATTTCTTTTCTCCCAAAAAATCTCCCAGTTAATTCAAAATTCCATTAATTTAGTTTTGTGAGATAACCAAAGCTTTTTAAGTACCCATTAGTATGACTAATGTATTGATTTCAAATAAGTTACTGTATGAAAAATATTAATTATTATAAATTATTTATTAGAGCTAATTATTGTAAGAAAAAAATGGAGTTTTCTATTCAATCTTTTATTCATTTCATAAGTAACATATGGAAACAAAGAAATCTTATAGGATATAATTGAAGAGTAAGTATCTATTTTGCCTTTCAACATAAAAAATTCTATTAAGATTCTTATTTTGGTTTAAAAACAAAAGTGAAATAAAGATATAATCTAATATCGATCCATAATTTTCCCATTTTTTTGAGTTTATAGAATCAAAATAATTTGATTCTTCTATTCACTTCACAGCAGGAATCACCTGCTTTTCTGAAAATCTAACAGTTTTATTTGCTCTGCAATAGCAGCACCTTTCAGCACCATTACATTGATGGTGTGTCGTTGTATAACTAACAATGCCTTAAACTATATTGGTCCCAGGCCTAGAATTTGAAATAATGGTTTTTTCTGGAGCTTCTCACATTTGGAGTTACAAAACCTCTCTCCTTATAACTACTGTGGGTCTTTGCAATATCTGGGCATGTATATGTGTTTAAATGTAAGTTATTCTTTAACCTGAAAGAAGATAATTTAAAACTCTAATCTCATCACCTGTCTCGTTCATATATCTTTGACGGACCTAATGGAAACATACTGTATTGGTGCACAGGAACCCTGATCTACTGAACATTGAGAGGCAAGCACATAGGAGGTGGAAATCAGAAAAAAAAAATAGTCAAAATGAACATGGAAGAAAAGCCTGAGGTCAAAATTGTAAAGTACAAGAAAAGGACTTCTATTTAGCAAATAACAAAAGTGTCATGAAATAATCACTTTATAAGATATTTAATGTTTGGAGAAATAATATGGGAAGATTTTATCCTTTACTGAACAACGGGAACCAAAATGTTTAATGCTTTACTGCTTCACAGTTCCCTGAAATGTAAAGAGATCATTGGTTAATAACAACAGCAGAGACTTGGAATCTTGGCCTAGAATAAGCCACAATAAGTTTCCTTTCAGGTAGTCATTATTCCCTTGGGAGAAGAGGCCTACCCCCACCTCTCTATAACCTCCTTTCAGGT
>JAOXJM010000012.1:27527695-27542711 GCA_026413425.1 Tringa solitaria
CTATGACCACCACCGGTGGTTGTCGCTTCAAATAATTAACATATCTGACTGCATTTTAAACACTCTCTCTAACTGCAGATCTACTGTGTCCTGAAAAACTAAATTAGATATGGAAACAAATGACAGCTTGCACAGGTCAGAGAATTTTGTATGGACCACAATCTAACAGGAAAACACAGAAGAACTAGCAATATTTTACAATACTTCATCTTGAAGTTAACTGGAGTGTGATAGAACATTTTAGCAGCAAGTACAGTCTAAAACATAATTTATTTTCCATCAGAAGTTTATAGGGAAGATGTCTGTCTCTTATGGTAGTTGAGCTGGATAGTTTCATTTCTGTCATTAGAGACGTACAAATTCTCTTAATTTCAGTAGAACACCTATATATCTCGTTGGTTTTTCAATCTGTAAAGCAACCAGTAACAGCAGTAAGTAGAAACAGTGCTTGAAAAGGAAGATATAATCTCTTAAAAAAAAAAAAAAAGAGCAGCAGCAGAGATCACAAACTGTCAAACACAGTGAACCAATAAACAAAAATTCACATTTGTCCATATTCCAGATCAAAAGTTGTTTATACAAATAGCAAGAGATACGTCAAGCTTCAAAGAGTGTCAGATACCATCCAAAAATATAAGGAAGGAAATATGACTGTGAACATCATTGGCATACAAAGAAAAAAGACCACAGGCTTTTTACTTCAGGCCCTCAGTGGATTTACTCCAGCTGGGTCTTCAATATGGCACTTAGAATATAAGGCCATCATCGATTCTAGGTATGTATTTCTTTCACTGTATTGTGGGCTGTTTGCAACAAAAAACCCTTCACTACTGTTTTCATTTGCTTTTTTTCTCTTTTCTGCAAGTCAATGTACATGTGTATTGCCATAGGTGACTGGCTGAGAGGTATTTTTTTCAATTAAATGTGAACTGTAACAAAGGGAAAAGAATCTCAATGCAAAAGGAGCAGCTGCAGGACAAAGTTGGCTGTGATGGTGTCTGTCCTATGTAGGCTTTGATGATACCACATACAAGAACACTTCATTCTGGAAGTACTTTTTTGGCTGAATCACTCATATTTATTAATATAAATTTATATTATTTAAAGCCAGGGATACTTTAACATATCACGTCAAAGACAGTAGTCCCTAAAACTCTTGCTTTCTTTAATTCTGCCTCATTCATCTACATCATTTAAATGATATCATGGTACTTTGACCAAATGACATGCCGTTATGTTTGAAGGTATAAATTGATCCTTCCAAACTGTACTGTTTTAGTCAATAAAAATGAGGAACACTCCAGCACCAACACTAGAAAAAGTGCCATCTTAATCCAAATCCAAACTAATTAGAAGAATTATCCTATTCAATATCTCCATAAGTTTTTCAGTTTTCATTCTCAGTTTCCTTTACTTCAAAAAGATACAAAAGAGATAGAATCTTTAGTAAAAGTTTGTCTTATTTGTTTTTACTGCAGCATTTATGAAGGAAAGAAAATCTCAATCATTAAGAAATATTAAACCACTTCCGGATCCATTTCCAAAACAAAATCTTCCACTGGATCTTCAGCCAGGTGAAGTTACCAAATTCACAGTGCCCTCTATCTAATTATCCTAGGTAATATCATTCATTCTCTATTTGGACATGTGCACCCTGCCAATTAAAAGAGCATACCTTCCTTCTGTTAATACCACTGCCCTTAATTAGAGTTTTTGATGGTTTTCAAGAGGGATCAGAAAACAGCCCATCTGTTTAGGCAGAGGTTTATTTAACATTGCATATGTAAGATCTGGATAATACAGCCATATGATTACCAAACAGCAACTGCCTTAGTCAAATAGCTCCTGCGTCCTTGAGTGACTTCAGATGATCAGGTTGCTTTTTACTCTATTTACTTCAGTTCAAGAAAATCCGAAAATGTCAATTATTATTTCTTTATTCATATCTATCATTGTATATGTTAATACCTAGTAGCTAACGAATTACCGATCTTGCTTGTTAATTTAGTTAAATATATGACCAGGATTAAGCTCTAAGAATTTAATCACTAAAATAAAACTTTATGAAAAGGAAAAGCCTGCTCTTCTACCCTTTATTTCACATGCCATCAACAGGAGCAAGAGTCATATCGCTTTATTATTTTGCATATATGTTTCTTGACAAGCTTTCACTACTGTACTTTTTGATACTATACTTCCAAAGGCTGAGACACCCAGAAATCATATATCACCTGTGATTCGTACATTGCCTTTGAATTCAAGCTCATTTGCTAGAACAAACGGGTGTAATATATTTTTAAAAAGGGGAAAAAAAAAAAGAGAGAGCAGTTATCCATTTATTAAGTGTGAGTACACCAAATGAGACATTGTGCATATCAGGTGATGACAGAGGAAATGGAGGCAAGAGGGTAGATAATCCTAGGGTAGTTTCTTTATTCCTTTCTTGACAACCTTTTTTCTTCCTTCAAAAAACCCAAACCATAGCATAGCAACATACTTCCCAAACTTTTTTCATTAAGTAATTTCTAATAAGTTAATATTTATGCTAAAAAAGTCATGTGTTAGAAGAGGGTATCTAAAAGCTGAAGTATTTCTATGAGTTGATTATCAACACAGCTCAGTGTCTTTACTTTTTACATTTTGGCTAATATAAATGTTTATCTAATATATTCTCATTAAAAGATATTTATTTAGAAATTTAATGCTATCATACATTCAGAGTGTCAAGAAGTGAATGCTAAAAACAGACAAACAGACTTATATGTAAAGGACAAGAGCATCTTCATATATGCATAATTCTAGCTCCACGAATTTTGAATCAACTAGACCATCAAAGCTTAAAGTTTGGCATCAGAAACACACCATTGTTATTAATACAAACAAACTCATTCTGTCTTTGGAAAACAATCCTATAAGGACCAAATTGTGTAAACACACACTTCTGCTCTTCCGGATTTTGGCTTAATTAACTTTTCCCCCTGCTCCTCACTGATAATTACCCTCAGTTCCCTTTATGGAAACAAGGGATCTTGTTTCCCTTAAATTGTAGTTCAAGATTGTGGGGACCATTATGATTGTGCTTGCATTTCAACAATTATTTAACAGCAACAACAAATGTGCAAATGTTTTTAGATGGACAATCCAGATTTACTTATTTCTAGCATCTTTGCATTAATATTTGTTTTGTTACTTGTATTCGTTGTTACAGTTGCCCTCCCAATTTATGTCTGTAAAATCCAGATGACACCTGGTAGGCTTTGAGGAATTATTTTATGCTTTAAGTGGATATACAGCAATGTGGAGTCATCTCAGATTCCAGTATATTAAAGATCAATTCTTCGTTCTAGTTCACCACATGGTCCAACAACCAATTGCACTAATAAAAATGAGGGAGGCATCACGGTTTCAGGATAAATAGTCTGGACTAGAGGAGACTGATGCTGCCCAGAGACGTGCACATCAAAACAAAACCCTGCAGTCAGTGACCTTGTGACACATGTGAAGGTCTTATTTGCTAAAGGATCAGAAGAACATCCCACCAATAACAAGATATGTCACCAAATGATATTAAAAATTAATTAAAAATTACTGCGTTCAGCCTTTGTCAGAGTATTTCTCTGCACAGGGAAATTTGGGATTTTAGAATCCCTTAACCCATGATCAGAACTGCAGCCCACTTTAATAGGAACAGATGTGAAGTGACCAATTTTGTCACTCCTCTTTCTTTTTTCCTGAAATGATAATCTGCTGAAGTCGAGAAGATGAACTTCCACTCAGAATCTAAGTCCTTTGATGGAATTAGAGCTCCAGTCAGGGAGCAGAGTTTAAGTCCTTTTCCTGTGGATTGCAATGTTTTGGAAATGTCCATCAGGAACATGGCTGCTAATTCCTGATATCCTGATATCTTGTCACAGGCCTTCTAAAGATGCCAGCCAGTATGTAACGTTACAGTAAGAGACAGAAATAAAAATTAATTATATATTTAAAGACATCGGAAGATAAATGAATCAAAAATATTCACAACAAAGCCTATGTGCATGATATTTTTTGTTGCAAAATAATGAAAGAAGAGTTTCTAAACTGCCGTCAAGTGCTACAAATATTATGTATGAGAGTGCAGATATAATTAATATTTCAAAAAGCTTCTCTGCACAATATCACACTGCAGGCCCGGTCATGGCAGGGCTTTAAATTAGCGATCTCTCTGTACTGTGCAGCAGCCTGCAGTGTAGACAGGACCTCAGTCTGCTTATACACTCAAACTATACGATATTCATCAGTTCTGGTGTCCCTCTTGTCACTCTTGCTTCAGATTGCGTTTACGTGTCAATGTCCATTTACTGAAATACCTGTGTCTTTCTATAATCAAATGCATTCACCCCATAGTACAATGGGGTGTAGTGGGTCAGGGTGATGCATGAAAATATTGTTAAGAGAAATCTTTCATTAATAACTTGCTTATGCTTTGCACTTCAGCCGCCCGTCTCATTTTCAGGATGATCGGAATATGAAGACGTTACATCCCACCTCCTGTTACAGAGCTAGTTCCCTTCTGCTTCCTCTATATTTCTTCCCTCCTGATAGTGATTACATTCTCTTCCAATTACCTCAGTACCAGTTTAAAAAGACATCACTATTTTATCTGCTTTGGAACGAGCTACACTGAAAAGCATAAAAAAGAAACCTACACTGACAAGAAGACCAGGTGTTTCTGTCAAGCTTTTTCTGTGAAACATTTTCAGTTTCAGCAAAGCAAAGTCCCAGCCATTTAAACCTTGCTATTTTTTTCCTCTATTTATTTTTAGAACGAGTGAGGATAAGGAATTGGTTTGCAAGCTAAGTCTTATTACAAAATTAATCTCCAGTTTATTCAGAAAGACACCATGAAAAGAGAAAGGTGATACTGTGAAGAACAGGAAGAAGCAGGGAGACTCTAAACACAGGTGCATCTTATGCATCTTTTCTATTCAAAAGGTTTTTATGAACTCTAGTGTAGCCTCAAAAATGTTTAAGCAAGTCAGCCATTCCACCATTAGGGATTAACAAAGGAGAAAAGTGAATGAGGATCTGTTACAGAATCCCAGACAGCTTCAATCCACTAGGTTTGGCCTGCTTCTTGTCACAGTCGTAGGATGTAGGACATAACACTCATCATTTTTTGTTATTATATTTTCTTCTCTTTAAAAATTATGTACATATTACTCCCCTCTGAGTTTACCTGCTAATTCAGTGCTACCTTTCTCCAGGTTGATCAGTTTTACCGCAATTACCATTTTATTTTCTTTTGACTACAAGGCAGAATTTGATCTCTGAGCGGTTATAGGAATTTCTTTGAGAGCTTTTATTTTATATGATTTGACTTTTTTTCCCTCCTCAGATCCATTTATAGAGTGAAAAGTAGTGCGCTTCACCCCAGGAAGATCTAAGACCATCCAACATATCTATCACTGCCTTCTTGAGATTTCTTTTATTTTTTTTTCCCCTGGGGAAACAATTCAGTGTTAACACAATCTAATGTAAGACCTCAGCTGAAATTGGGTCCTCCCTTGGTACAAGTGTGTTAATCATGTAGGTCAAGAGCATGGCGTCTCTTTCTTTGCAGCTGCCTTAAAAATTCCCCAAGATAATTTCTTCTCAGCTCCTGTGCTGTAAACCAGACGGGCATAAGTTTCCCAACACACATCCTTCCTCTCATGCAGAATCTTCTCCAATATATAAATTCTGAGTGTGTGGGCGACTCTGTGTGCATGTGTGAGTGTGTATGTATGCATTCTGTCAGAATTTATAAATTACAAAGATTAAGCATAAAGAAAGAAATAAAAATGTGCATGTACATGTAAGTATGAATGTATACGTGTGTATATACATATATATATAATCAAATTGATACTTATTTAGAACGTCTGAAGACAGAGTTTCTCACACACAATGTATTTGAATTAATGTAACTCCAGTCTGATGCAAACAATTCAGAATCTGAGAAGCTGCTTTACCCTGTATTTGATTTCTATTTGGTTAGCTACCTCTATGATATTTTTTTTGCTTCTGCAAGTAAGCTTCTTTCTTTTAGGAATTAGGTCATCAGTTTGCTTACAGAATAACTGCTAAATGTTAAGAACTCTTGTTAACAATACCATTTTCTGGATGCAAACTGAACAAATTAAAGCTTCCATTTCTAAGATCCATTATTTTTCCCTCGTGTGTGTGGAGATGTGCAACCTTTCATGCCAGTGTTCAGAATAGAAAAGGCAAGAAAAAAAAATCAAAACCACTTTTAATCAATGCTATTCCTGGGGGTGAGCAAGAAGCGTTCTCACTTTCTTGACAGTACCCCTATGTAGCTATAAATAGTAACATTTTATTTATTACACTCTCAATGATAGTCTTTTAGGAGGGTTACTTACTTCTGCAGTGATACTATCTACTAATTTTGAGCACCTCAGTACATATTTGGTCTCCCAAACTGTCTGAACTTGTTCTAGTAAATGTATCTCATTGACTCTCTGTGCTTGTTGCGTGCTATTATTTTACTTTATTAACTTATCTTTGGTTCACTCAGTGTCATCATTAGTTTAAACCTGGTAGACTGGGAAGGATGAGGGTTAGCAAGTGACACAAGTAATTGAAACACATCATATACCACCACCCAAGCTGACCTTCTTAAAAAAACTGGTGTTTTGTTCCTCTTGACCCACATAATTTGCTAGGACTGGATACAGAGGACTACAAATTGTCATGGCAATATAGACAGTAACTCGTATAGATAAAACCATGTTGAAGACTTCCATGGTAACTCCTGTCTTTGCTAATCCCTGCTGCAAAATGTTTTCAACTTCTTAGCTCAAGCTCTGTTAACTGAACGTGTAGAGTTTCAATATGATGCACAAGATATCCATCCTGCTTATGCATTTCAAAACGAGCTATGAAGCTTACGATATAAGGCTGGTTATGGTTTTAAACAGAAGTTTTAGGAAGCTACTCTCCAACTGTATGAGTAGATAATCAACAAAATGCAAAACAGACTACTTCATCCCCACGAAATCAATGCAGATCTTGCCAATCCCTTGGGACAGTGGAAGCTCCTGTTATTTTTAACACAAGATAGAGAAAAGGTCAAAGTGATAAACGGTGCCCTAGGGAGGGTCCACAGAGCGTGTGACACTACCAGCATCATCCAGTAGCTTTTCCCAATCATCAGGAATCCCCGTGCCAGGTGCTACAGGTGGACAAACTGTCAAGCAGAACAAAGAGTTGTGCACTTGGGCCAGGGAATAGAAAATCAACTGAATATAAACAGAGTGTGGAAAGAAGGGCAGGAGCTGCTCGTGGGCTCATGCTGGTGGGTTTTGATTACTTAACTTTTTACATTCATCTCATATAGAGAAGATGAGCTTCATGCAAGGTTCCTCCAGAAAGAGGTACATTACTGCTTCTCATAAATGAGCCAAAAAAATAAACATAGGTAAAGAAGACTTTTCCAAGTGAAAATAAAGTGTTGGTGAAGAAAAATGGGTACCAGTTTTCCCTTGCTAAATTTCAGGTGATGCCATATAAAATTGTGAGAGTTTTTCTGAGAGTGGGAAGCTGTACCTTCAAGACAGTATTGCAAGAGCTGCTGGCACCAGCCCAATTACAATACTGGATAATTAGGATTCAGATACAGAATGAAGTATATTTTGGTCAAACTTTTATAGTGAGTTATTAGGGGGATAAAGTAGGTGACACCAAATATCTTGTTTCCAGAGGTAAGCAGGCACTTACAGTGCCTGTTTACAGTATCTGGGCAAAAAAATGGACTAAACTGGTCTTAATCCTTAATAATCCTTATTTCCTGAGACAGCTTAGATGTGGGACTGCCCTTATCAAATCCATTTATTTCAGACTAATTTTTTTTCAAATTTGCTGTAGTAATGTTTGACAATGAGCTACAGGTAGTGGTCAGGATTTTGAATCTTTTGCAATGAAATGTAGTTCAAACACATAATCGTAAGCTCCCCCTACCTCATGTCCAAAAGGTTGGTTGAAGAAGATGTCAAAGCAATGAACTATGGGACTAATCTGGACTTTATCCTAGATTTATGACTGTTAAATTATGGAACAGTAACTAGAAAGCATCTTCTACTGAAAGAGAACAGTCTGAAAGTGAGATAAAAGATGCTATTGTGGAAGTCTTAGGACAACAACAAGCAAATTACAAAGAAAGGGAAATATTCCATGTGGGTGAGGTCTGAGCTACCGCCACATTGGTGCTGCTGTTGCCGTTTTGATTAAACAACAATAAATCATGTACTGGATGACTGCTTAAACAGAGTCAACCTCCATGCTTGTGTCACAGAGTATGGCAACCCATGGCAACGTGTCTGTGAACAAGATTCCTGATACCAGTAGAACTTGTCCCTGTCCTAGTTGTACTAAACTGCACCTACTCCGTTGGGTCTATTCCTGGGAGTTAAGCATGGCCTTTTGGGGACTTTGGAGACCACCAGTAAATTTTAGGTATCAAAGGATGAGCCAGGTAGTCATGACTGAAGTCTAGATGACAAAAAGCAAACAAGTTAGGGAGTTGCATTTGGTCTGGCTTCTTATTGCTGATGGATAAAATTGAACAACTATCCCACCACATACAACACATAAGAATGCCAGCTGGGGTGTCCTCTGTACATCAGAAGTTAGTGGTGAACCTTGCCATCTTTTCATCTTACTCAAAGCCCCAGCTCACTCTCTTTATATCAAAAATAGGGGAGAGGAGCCACAGGAAACACCACCCTTTGACAATGCAGAGGGAGCCCACTGACTTTCCAGAATCTCAGCAAAGCTCTGCCTCCTTTGTAAAATGCTATGGAAGCTGATATGCACTAGTTTTATCAACACAAAGTAGCCTGTCTAGCCTCAAAATATGTAATGAAAATCGTTTGAGCAATAATCCATCATCTTGGATAGATTTCTGCATCAGTAGCTTGCCACAAGAATAATTTTGACTTGAAAGTCTGAATCAGCACAAAGAGCGAATGTGAAAACAATTTAGATAAAAGCTCCACTATGTAAGTTCCAAGATTTAAGTGATGTTCAATACACAAAATATATTCATGCAAATATATATTTACGTATTATATGTATTTGTGTATACACATAGCCACATTGTGGAATGCCTTTTCTGATGGCAGTAACCTCCTTGCTACAGTCATTTCTGTGGCTTTCAAAACTGTATCACAGTAAATGCCAGACTCCTACTGTTCTTGTTTTTGTAATTTATTGTCTTAGGCCAATTCCCTCAACTTCTTCTTGCTTTGTTTTTTTTATAAATCTCTAAGGTAAACGGTTAACTTCAGGTTTTGATTGGACATGGTTTGGGAGTCATTGTTAATATAGAAATCATTAGAAAGCCCAATTATGGTCCATTACTCATTTTTAGCACATACATTTTCTGATTTTTGATCACAGAGGGTTTGTAGAAAGAGAATGAAAGACCTTTGAATAGATTCCTTGGTGGTACATTGTAAACTTCAATTATTTGTTCCCAGAAACTTTTTTTTTTTTTTAAATAGAGAAGTGAAATCTCTCTTAAATGGAGCATGATTCAGAAACCCCTACTAGAAAGGTATTAAACATTCTTTCATTAATAACAGTAATCTGGAATCCCAGAGTGCACTGTCACTTTAAAATGTGGATCTAAAGATGTAGTTTTTCCCCCTGCAGTCCATCATTAAGCTGAAGTCATTTTATAGCTGCGATGCTGTAGCCACCACCTCTTCCTGAGAGGGAGGAGGACAGCCTGCTGTTAATGCACAGCTGTCACTCACAGACCTGCCTGCAAAGCAATTGGACAAAACCATTAGTCTGTAATCCTCAAAATTTTCTTCCCCTGTAATTTTCAGTAGATTTGCTTTTTTTGGCTTCCAAAATACAATAACCCACCACAACCAGTTCATGGTATAACCATGGCATGAAGAGAAAACCAGGCAATTCTCTTTCTCAGGCAGAAAAGCAATTTTGTTTTTCATCTCAACTTTCCCTCTATCACACGCAGAGACTAGTGGCTTCTCTCTTGTACTTAATGACTTTTGACAGCCACTGATCTCAGAGGGAAGAGCTTGATAACAGTTTTCCTCTCTCCAAAAAATGCTAGTTTGCTCAGGCAGGCAAAAGTTCACAGAGAAGCTGGCAGGCTCCTTCTGCTTTGCAATCATATTTTGTGAAGTACAATCATCCAGCACACTTGAAAAAAGCTTAACTTCCCCCCTCAGAATACAGTCCTAGTTCTGAGTGTCAGAGGGGTTTTTTGTCTCTTATCAAAAGAGGATGATTGTACTTTTCACCCGTAGCAGAAGAATGTAAGGGAGAACCATATGAGAGGAGGCCTGTCAGCTGATACGGTGACTCTTCCCTATACATGTCTGCAAAAAAGTTACTCTGATTTGAAAGCCATTTCTGGATGGTTGCTAAATTCCTCCCATAAAGAGCTTGGGTTTGTTAGAAGGAGCAGGCTTCTGCTATCACACACACACACGTGCACACACGTACACCCACAGAAATTAACTCTTGTAAATACCTTATGAAAATCCGTATGCTTTATACAATTTTCTTTCTATCACACGTGCATCTCAATTTCTAGCTTCAGTGAAGACAGAGTGAGGGGAGAGAGAGAATGAGAATGGAAAAGGGGGGGTGAGGGGTGGGGGCAGCTTCAGTTTAAAATGCAGACAAATCTGCCTTTTCTGCTTGATGGCCTGTAACATTTCCATGTAGTGTACTTTGCATGGCAGAATAGCTACTAGTAATAGAATTTCTCACAGTGGAGGTTAATTACTTTTCAGCTACAGCAAAATAAATTTCCTGTCAAGCCCAGTGACAGGAATATGCCACTGTCACCATTTTTACCTGCAGTTTTAATTTGCTGTTAATATTTGACACCAGCTTGCATTCAGGGGACTGATCTCCTGAACAGTAGGGTTTCCCAGAGGAAGGGGACAGACTGGCAGTAGTGGAATATCAAGATATGTGGAAAAGAGCACATTTTGCCTCTTCCCCAGTGCGCTGCAAAGAAGATTAACTGACCTGTCTCTCACTTTAAAGAACAAAAGAGAACCTCGCACTTGATGAAATACAAATGACATGGTGAGGTGCACCTTAAAACACAGGACAGAAGAGTGAGGTGGCATATCTGGCGTAAGGTTATGCTAAGCAAACCTACCTAACATATCACTTCCCTTCTCTTTTTGGCCTTTCTGGGCTTTAAAAGTCCATTTTTTGAGCCTGATAATTTTGTTGTAAAAGCTGAACTCCATGGATGAGAAAGTAAACCTTATGTGATAGTGAATGATAGAACTCGTTTCTCCTAATTGCCTTCTTAGTCTTCAAATTAATCCTCACATTTCTTTGTCTTGAAAGAAATCTCTCCTGCTGCAGAGAGAATAATGTCATTTATCGAGTGTTGGTGTGGTATGCGTTTTCCCACTCTAATCTTTAACTAATAGAAAGTCCTATGAAAATCACATTGGTAATCCTCAGGGACATAACAAAAGTATGTCTAGGGCTTTCCAACCTCCACTCTGGCTGGTTGGTCTAGAATGGAAACTCTTGACTGATTTGGCTTCCCTAGTCAAAGTCTTATTTCCCAACATTTTAGTGATTTTCATGATTCTGAGGGTATCAACATGCTCCTACATTTGCCTGATTGCACTCCTAGAACAAATAAAGTGGGGTTTTTCATACCTGAGGCTTATTATTGCACTGAATATTGTCTGAATTTCTACACCACCAAGTCCAAAGAGGAGAGCATCAGGGCGAGTTTTAATAAACGGTCCTGAAAAAGTTAGGGGTCTTATTTAGAAGCATGGGTCCTGGTCAAAGTAGTGACTTGAGGTAGAACTGGGCACCACCTACTGCGTTTAACACCTGGGTCTCCGATGAGATTGAAGACAGAGTTTACTGAAAAAAAAATAGAAGAGGAAGTCTGGATCCCTGCTTCACTTCAGGAACATATGATGTTACAAAAACCCACAAAAGATAGGTCACAGCTTCTCATGTATGAAATATTTCATTTTAGCTGGAGAGATTGGTTATAAACAGGGAGGCATTAGTTTTAATTGATTTCATTGTTGTGTAAGGGACTGGAATGGAATTTCTGCTTTTTTGCAAACCACAGGAGGCATCGGAGTTTTCCAGATCTTTAAAAAGCCCTCAAATCCCATCTGGCAATGCAGTTAGAACAACTGGGCCTACTGAAATTGCTTTTTTTTCAGAGCATTAAGCTCAATTCTGATGGTTAAAGCAGAGATGAACTTTTGGCTTAGAAATGAAGGTAGCCCAGAAGGGTGCTATTCAGCCCCGGTTTGAATTTCTGATTCACTTTCTGAGCTATTTGAAACTGCTTTATGTTGCTTGACTCATATTATTCATCTCTGTGAAAATCTGTATTAGTGAAATGTCAGCTGCTTTGCGGTAGCATATGGGGCTTTTTAAGGTGTCTGTAGGTTCATAACAATATTAAATCAGGCACCTTTCTCTCAGAAAATGTGCCCGTGGTATAGTTTTAACTTCTCACAAAAAAAAGCCCCAGGCAGCACAGTGCAGTTCACGTCTACACCACCAAAATGTTCACACTGATGCCATTCAGCATTTTAGATTATGCTTATATATATTTTGGTTTTGGCTTAAATACCCATTGACTGCTCCTCAAATTATGAAGAAGGATTCTTAATTTACATTTGGTGCCCCCTGGTTTTCATTCTGTTGTCAATCATTGCTGTTAGCATGTATATAGAAATAAAAGTTCAGTGCCTATATGCCAGTGGCCCTGTGGCTTGGAACTTCATTTCTTGCTCCTGAAACTTTTATGAAGCCTTTAACAGAAAACCGTAACATCACCTAGAAAACAAGCAACATGATCAGATAAGCTCCTGAGAAATCAAGTCTTAACTGTGGAAATACACTGAATTCCATGTAAAATAAAACAGAAGGCGTGTGAGCTGCCTACAGATATAGGTATGTGATCTTCTTACTTGCTGTTTTCATTTCCTCCATAAGCTTCCTCCACAGCAACTGCTCAAAGTAGGAAACTACTACAGAAAGATGTCATCTCAACTGGTACTGCGGGAAGTTAAAATCTTATCATACCTGGAAGATCAAGCACAGCTTCCCAAGAAATCCTGCTGTTGTTGAAAATAACTGCCTATGGCTAAAGTAATCTGTTACGAAATTGATTAAATGCATCGTGTGGTCATCTAGACAGCGATGCAACTTATTCATATTTGTTTATTTCCACAAGTTTTTAATTAAGAATACAGCTAGTACATGCAGTAAGGGAATGAGGATGGGGCTCTAAATCCCTTTACCACAGTGAGCACCGAAAATCAACAAATGCATGGCAGTTTGTGCAAGAAGAGAGGAAATAAGAGAGACAGGGAGTTAGCTTTGGCACCTGTTTTATAGCTGTGAGACTATAAAGAATCAAAGGTAAGAAAAAACAGCTTAGAAAGCATCTCCCAAAGACAGTGGTTCCTTTAGTTCCTCTACCTCTATTTTTTTTTCATTCCACGCATTCTGATTTCTCACTTCTTACAGAGCATGCTTCAAAATTATTAACAAGAAACACTGTCTTCTGATCTTGGTTATCTTAAAAACATTAGCAAAGGGTGCCATTTATCATCATATTTCTTATTAAAGCTTGGAAGAAAGAGCACACAGCAGTGCATCTTGGAAGTCATAGCTGTGAAGAAAAGCACTTTCTGCTATTTTCCCACTGATTGTGGCTAATGTTAAAATAATTACTGGTAAAGGGTCTCCCTGCTGTTTGATTGCCAAGTTTCACAGTTCCAATGACTTCAGGTTCTTCCCTATTTAAAACTTTAGTTGGCTTAGTTCAGGCTATTTTATGTGTCTCTTTGCATGTTTTCAAAATCCCTTATCACCTCAAGGTCCCTTTGTCCGGGACTTGGCAAAATCAAAGTCTTAATGAAGATGCATTGTGAAGGATTCTCTGCATTCCAGTGATTTTTTCTTTCTTTCAAAAAAACCAAACCAAAACAAACAAATAAACAAAACCAAAACAAACAAACGAAACACAAAAAAACCCCCACAACCAAAAACAAATGGGGTGGGGTGGTGGTTTGTATTGGTTAGGGTCAATTGAAAATAAAGTAAAAATGTGCTGTCTTCTCATTATGGACTTTATTCAATACCTCTTTTACAGCAATCATCCTTGTTACTGGGAGCACTCTGGGAGTAAGGAAGGGCAGCCAAAATCCTTATTTTTGAATAACATGTATCCACTGATTTCCGTTTCTGAGAATAGTTTCAATTGTACCTTGAGGTTTTTCTCTTTCCAACTGACCGTATTAGGATTCTTGATCTTAATACTGGGGAGCTTTTCAAGTTGCTTTTCTTTGACACTTACTATATTTGCTGTTACAAGTCAGCTACCAGGAAAAGTGCAACAAGCTTACCAAAATTAATTAATTAGGTAAAGCGTCAATAATAATCTATGAATCATTAAGCAAAGTCTACAAAGGATGTTTTTGCTCATCTTAAGCATCATGCAAACATTAAGATTTATATATGTTTAAATAAGGCATGTGATGCAAATATCATTCTGCCTCCCAGTTCCTCCTGATCTGTGGCCTGTGTTGGGAATGCCCATTCAGGACACTAGTGTTTGTGGATGTTGTGATTTCAGCCGAAATCACCAAAACCAGACTGACAGATGGCCCTTCCCCCCCCCCAAAAAAAAAGAAGAGAGGAAGAGATAAGGAGATTCAAAAGTTTAGAATGAACTAAACTAATTTAATGAAGAATTAATATGAAAATAAAAAAGAAGAAAATGAAATAGATACAATGAATACAAAACCATATCAAGCTCCCAGGGTGACAGTCCCATCACGGGCAGGCACTGGGGAAGTCCCAGACTGAACTCAGCAACGGATGGGAACTGGATTCTGGCTTTGGAGTCAGGAACACACGGACTGGGATCAAAGGCAGATGCACAGACAGGGTCCTCTTCGGACGTCGGCCATCACAG
>JAOXJM010000012.1:27542811-27557403 GCA_026413425.1 Tringa solitaria
CTCCCCACAGATGTGACCCCTCTACGTTTTTCCGTTTCTGACCCTCTAAGGGGCAAATAACAAAAATTGGCTGACTTTGGTTGTTACAGCAATAAGTATAAGCAAGGGCCTCTCTGCTCACCATTTCTTGGCATTGAGCAAAAACATTGGTCTTATCATTCTGGAAACGAGCAGCTTTCTCCACAATATGCCGTTACTTTCGAAGAGTTGGAGGAGGCCCAGCTAAAATGTAAAACTACAGAACACAAAATTGGTTGGGTTTTACTTCAAACCGGGACAGTGGAACATTTCCTTATTCAAGACGCTGCTGCTGCTGTGTCCATATATTTCCTTGAAAGAATTCCTGCTAAAACAGGAAACATTTTTACAACCACGGCACCTTCCTCCCTGTTCTGTAAATCTGTAGCTATTTCTAAACCTTAGCCACAAACTGTATTTGTCTGGCCAAGCTTACCATTGTTTCTTTCGATAGAAAAAAGGCACTTTGGTATGACTGGCTTATACCAGCACATGCAAATCCTTAACATTTTGAACTGTAACAGTGGGGACAGCCATGTACAGCTGTTATTTTTAGGTGAAATACCACCACCTATAGAATGCAATCAGGACTCCTGATATAATGTAAAGTGGAAATATAAAGATGGCTGATTATTTTGTGTTAGGTCCAACCATTTCATTCTATCATCTGTCCTTTTTCATCACCTCCAGTGTGATATCCTGGAATGGAGTTCCTGACACATAATAGAAAGCTGTGGTGAAAACATTAATATGTTCCCTAGTTCAAGCAGTCCATGTTGTCTCAGAAGTAAATAGAAAGTCTCCCGACCTTTTCATTTACTTCTGAGACAACAGGCTTGAGAGGAAATATTTTGCCAGCTGTTTTAGTTTTAAATTACAATGCCATGATTGGTTTCGTTTCTGGGTCACCCATAGCAACCATTACTTGAAACCACAAGAACAGTCCATGCTGCATTTAAAACATTTCTGGGTTAAAGTCCAAGTGCTATAATTTATCTGACATATTTTTTTACAACAATCAAATTCACTGCCTTGAAAAATCCTGTTATTCCCTCCAGTGTCTCTCTCTTTTCAATACATAATTATGTGGGTGCTTGGCACTAAAATATCAGTTTCTGTATCTAGTAAGAGATTAATCATGGTGCTGAGGTAATTCATGTCATGTACATGCAATCAGTGGGAAGAATAGTATCTTCAGAGCAAATGAACCTTAGGCCAATACAGAGATTAACAAAACTGAATTTCACTTTGGTCCAAAACAGCAGATTTAATTTTATTCCCGTTTAAATAGTGTTCATCAAGTAACTCAGATATCAAATTACTTAGGCTATTCTTTGTAACAGAATTTGTCTGAATTTTATTTAGGAACATGTAGAACTGAATCTTAGGTTCCTTGCATCTTCTTGTGCAGATGAGATCATCTATATACATGCACTAGTTTAACGAATGATGAAATTAGCGCAATGAACTGCCATAGAAACGGAGACCCAACTCCTGTCCTCTGTGAGGCAAAGGAAGATGGTAGGCAGGATGAAAGGAAGAACGGACAGGAAAACAGGGTAAATTTGGTCCTAAAGTGCACTTAGTGCTGCATTGTCTCAGTAAGAGGAGATAAGCTATCATAGACCACCATTACATCACTGGACCCTTAATAAACTTTGGCTGGAAAGAGAGGAAGTGATTGATTTCTCTCACAAAATGTTCCATGACAGAGGATTACAGGAATGATTAAACAAATAAGAAGAAAAAAAAATAGTTCTGAAAAGAAAAATAATAGTCATCCATCTTCCTGTATAACATATTAACTGATGTCAAACAACACAGCCTTGACATCACAGCATGTGCTAAATGCTACTTGTAATTTATTAACATGTACTTTTTGTTTTTTTCGTGAGAACTTTAAACACTTGAAGCTTATACTGTATACTACTTGTCCCAGATTAACCCCCCGTAATATTAACTCGGGCTAATACCTCCATTATTTCTTATCAACTACATTGAATTTTGGGAATACTCTAGTGAACTCCCTCTCCTTTTGAAGTCCTGTATATCTCTAAATACCGTTGAGTATAATCAGCTACAGTGTAATTTTAAATGTCAAGGCCAAGGTCTGTCAGGTATAATTTGTTCTTTTACTGAAATTTAGATGTGTGTTTTAGATAAATTGAGATTGTCCATTTCAAGCAATGCCCCCATGATAGGACACAGAACTAATGTCAGCTCTTGCTGAAGAAGAAAAAGGTTTAACAATAGCATCAAAAAGGAACTGATCAGCAGACTTCAACATAATTTCTCCCATCACATCAGCTGCCACAGCCAAGCTGTCCTACACAAACCACTTGACAAAGTCTGCCATTGCAGCTACTGCAGTATTTATAGCCACACTGTTTATGCCTCTACAGTTATAGCTGCGTCAGCACTTTAATTATAAACCTTATTTTCCAAAGATTTACTACTAAGCAACAAAAAAATCACCCTCAGCTGCAAGTTTGGATGTGAAGAGTTCTCCAGTGTACATGTGTAATTTGCACTTAGGCTGTGATAGGCCAGATTGAGCGCCCACTGAATGCTGCAGGCAATGGAAAAAGTTTAAAGCTACCATGTATATACAATTATCAATATTGTTCAATGTGAATGAAGACTTCTGCATGCAAAAAAATAACTTTTTTTCTTCTGCTTTTGACTCTAATATTTTAACGGCTTTTTCTAGCAGCAAACTTTGTTTTGCATTACTGGTATAGCTAAAATGCAAGTACATCAAAAGAGTGAATTTCATCTACAGTAACTGCTAGATATTGCACTATAAAGATTTACCACAACTTTTACTATAAAAATCACATCTTCAGACAAACCATTGCTCAGAACTGTGCATTTCAGGACTGAATAGTTCAGTACCTGTCTTTATGTTTGGGGTTTTTTTTCCCTACTTTTTACCATCTGGAGACATTTACAGGCAAAACCAATATAATATTTGATCTTTTGACTATATTTACCACATTGACGAACTGATCTATTCAAGAGAAGACAAGAGCTTTCATTATTTCATTCACTTCAGTGTTCTATGAAGCATTACAAAACCTTCTGAAAAGCATAAACATAAATAGACACAAACATAATAATAAACACAAGCACATACCTCTATTAAATTATATGGCCTGTTTTTATAACAGAGCTGGACACACTATTCATTAAAATAATTTATTTGGCTAATTTTGACATTTTTCCTCAATATAATCCCACCGAACCTTCCTCTTCTCTGGAAATCAAATAGCAGTACATGGTTGAATGATATTTGACAAATCTTCTGAATTATATTTTCCTTAAATTGTTTAATAATTTATCTACAGCTGTATGTCTTGTTCACCTTGCCCTATATAGATAGAATTACTGCCCATTGAAACCCTACTGAAAGCATATATCCGTGTGTTTCCATATGAAAAAATTTATAAAATAAAGTATAATTTTGATTGTTATTGCTCTTTTTTGGGGGGAGAAACTGGGATTTTGTAAGTACTGCTGAAACTGGGGAGTTTTGCTGAGCTTCATACTGTGAGATGTCATCAAGTACAACTCAAGCAATGGGTGAAGCAGATCTCTGTGTAATTTCTGAACAGCATGGTTTTGTTCAATTACATGAGACAAGATCATTTGGCCATGGACTATAAGTGAAAGTAGACTCTGTCTGCTTTACTGGCAAACATTATCCTTTGCCAGTTCCCATATTGCCTCCTAAGGTGGTGCCTCTGTGGGGAGGTACATCAACAACAGGAATTCGTACTATCAGGATCCCAAGACAGTCAAAACCATTATGAGTCTCTCACAAAATATGAGCTCGCTGCCAGAGATCCAGAGCCACTGAAGAGCACCGATTCTCTTCAGAAATGATCTTGCTCACTTTCCCCTGAGATTGTATCAGGAATTCATTTTTGTTGGATATGTGGCTCACAGGAAAATCACCTGAAGAATGAAAAACATGGAAATAAACATAACCATTACATGTTAATTGTAGGGATGTTCTGGTAGATTTATTTTTGTTCCAACTAGTGTCTCCATGATATTTCAGCATTAAAATAGGAGACCTGGAGCTTCATTACCAAGAATCCTGAAGAGCTTCTACAGAAAACTCAGGCTTCTATCTTAAAACAGAATTGCATTCAATCACATGCAGCTGAGTCAATGGAAAGTTTTACATCAAGCTTTCATGTGATCCATATTTATTGACAGGGCTGAAAAAGATTTTTTCCTTTTTCCCTTTGCCTTTAATGTAACAAAGAAAGTTTCCCATGTGAAAAAAAAATGACACAACATCTAAGCTCAAAACACTGGGTCGTTGCTCAGTTGGCAAAAATGGGTATCCAATCTTTAGGTCGACACAGATTCCTTCAGTCACTGCACACATTTTTCCTTTATGTTGGTATGGCTCTGTGGTGGGGTCCGAGCTTCAGCCTTGAGTCTCAGCTGTGGTGCCACTTTGTGTCACAGCATTCAAATTATTTACCTGAAGTTCCGTTTGTATCTATTTATATTGTTTTTCTATAACACTGCATACAAAGAAATATCTTCAGTGTACCTGACAGGACATTTGGAAGACAGACGGTCACTTAGAATGGTTAAAAGAAAGTGAAAGACCATTATGCAAAACAGCTCTTCACAAAGGGTAAAGTAGTTGAATTTAAAACATTGAAGGCTACTGAATCATTATGGTGATGGATTTTCTTTGTTATCTACAAATAATACACTGATCTTCTTGTCTAAAACAGTGAGTTTACTATATTTAATCAGCAATATGGAAGAACACTAATCATTACCTCAATCCAAATTAGGTTTCAGAAAATCTCTCTTTAAGAAACCTAAGCGCAGGAGGATAAAACGGTAAAATGACAACTTTTATTTGGTGCTTCATCTTTGAAAAACAGAACATATAAGTTCTTAAGTACTCCATCCACAATACAACACTGCTAGGACAGTCATGGTTTGATTTAGCCATTAGATAGCATGACAGAGCATTTTTGAAGTCAGAATAGTCCACACTAACAACAAAACAAATTAAAAAAATCTTACTTGGAAGGGTTTCAAACATCAGGCTAGAAAATTGTGAAGAGGGGCAAAGAAGATAAAATACAGGGCTTGTCCCAGTTTAGAGACATTTCCAAGCAGTCAGTTCCCATTCTGAATACCTACCATGGCTCGCTGGCTGTGAAAGGGACACTGGGATGCACCAGACAGAGACATGACATTGAGAACTCACTTTATTTTCTCTCAGTAAGATTCTCGGTATTAGAAGTGGCACACTGAACCAATCTGACCTCTTTTCGGTACACTTAGCTAAGAGAATACCCTTTAAAACACAGACTTCTAGTAGGATGCTCCAGCTGACCAGGGGTCTCCAGTAGTTTTTTTTAGGGGGAGCAAATGTGAAAAATATGTCAAGAAAAGACTAATCATTCAGGTCAGGAAAACTGGTAAACTAGCCTGGAGATTGCACAATGCCACTAACACCATCCACCTTCCTAGATATTGTGCACTGTCTTCCTCTTAGAAATACACTTTTCCCAGTTCTGGTGAAGCCCTGGCTGGGCTCCCCAGCTTGCACAAGCACAGAGTGAAATGGCTGGGGAACCACATACCCTGGAAATCCCAAAGAGATGAAATCCTTGGCAGTCAACTGGAAATCAGACCCTTGTACTCACAACATGGCCAGTGAGACACTGGTTTAGAATCGCTGCAGCTGTGACTCATTAATTTGACATTGGAAAACTAAAAAAACAAATGCCTTGATCCTGCATTCTGATAACAGGTATTTGTTTGCTTGGAGTGTGGGTACTGATCACTGGCAAGTCTTTTGGTTGCTCAGAAATCCAAACTGTACCTTTGCACTGTGCCACCAGACAGGTATAGATGTGAAGACTTGATTTTGAGGGAATCTGAGATCTTCCATCACAGAGCTTTTGGGCAGAGATGCAGAAGACCGACTTCCCATGGGCCCGAGAAGCCCTGCAGCAGAAACTACATCATGGCACGTGCAGAAAACCATTCTCTTTTTCACCCATGGGATTTGTAAACTCTCTGAGATGCTCAGTGTTGAATTTTATTTTGACAAGCTCCATAAAGCTCTAGGATTTTAACCTCACCAGGAAGAAGGTGGTTCCACATGTAGGATTTCTGATTTAGACGCATCTAAGAAATAACTTTACACACTTATTAACTAGCCATTAAAATCTACTGGGTTTAACTGTTTGAATTAAAAGACACTGTTTCTCTCCTGAAGAAAAAAGAAGTAATTCCTGAAAACTCAGGGAATCAGAGCTCTGTGTATTATAATTGGTAATTCCACACTTTTCATACAGCAGAGAAATATTTCTTTTATGGTACCTTTCTACCATGTCACACTTACACTGCGGAAAATTGTACTCCCAATGTAATGTATTCACTGATAATTCAGTTTATGTTACTGAAGATACTAAAGTCTATATTATGGTCATGTAGCAAAACAATAATAAAAATGTGACATTTTATTGTTTCCTTAATTATTGTTCCTTAATTATATTTTAAATAAATTTTAGTTAGGCATATGATTGAGGGTAAGTATGCCCCAGCACTTACAATTAAATATGCTTTGCAAAATTAAATGCTTTGCAAAAACAGGAAAACAGGATGGTAGCGTTTTATTATAAATTAGCATGCTTATGTGTTCCAGAATACTATTTTTTTCTGTATTCAAAGTAATTTTTCACTTTTTAAAAAAATTGCACAGCTTAGAGGTAGATTTTATTTTTTTACCTTCTAATAAATCCTAAGTTAGAATGGTCTTCAGCACCTCAGGTACCCTAAGTGTTATTGACATATGCTGCGGGCTTTGACAAGTAAAATGATGAGATCTTAAGTAACAGATATATTCTCTCTGAAGACCAGTTTATAGGGTTTGGCTCTCTTCCAAGGAAAAAATCATAGAGCATAGTTAACCAATGATGGTGACATCTGCCTCTCACAAGCCCAGGGAATCTTGTAAAGGTCACCGTGCTAACTGGCAGGGTAAGTGATTAAGACAAGGCTGTTATGTACTGATTCACACGCAGCAGTGTGCTGGGGAAAAGGGAGCAAAACAGAGCAATTTCCCTTTTTTGTTACACACACGCAGATACACAGATTTCAGTAAGGACTGAATGTGAGTCTTCAGCTGAAGGTGAGCGTATTCCGTTATATTGGCAAAATGAATTTTTTATATAAGCGATGCTGGCTTTCTTTTCTAACATAATGTCTGGCAATGAAATGCAAAATTCCATGACATTTATATCACTCTTCCTATTTAAAAAATCCGTAGTTTAGGGGTTTTGTTTGTTTTTTGGGGTGATTAACTTTTCTGATTTGTATTTCTAGTGAATTAAAAATAAAAATTATAAATAAAGCTCACGGAGAACTAAACACCTAGCTGAGGGGTGGGCCAAGTGCTTCACAGAAGGATTCCCCACCTTCCAGGTCCTTTAGGGCAACAAAGATGATCAGAGGGCTACAGCACCTCTCCTATGAGGACAGGCTGAGAGAGTTGGGGTTGTTCAAACTGAAGAAAAGAAGGTGCCAGGGAGACCTTATAGCCCATTCCAGTCCCTGAGGGGGCTACAGGGGAGATGGGGACTCTTGATCAAGGAGTGGAGCGATAGGACAAGAGGTAACAGTTCTAAAGTGAAAGGGGGGAGATTTAGATTAGATATTAGGAAGAAATTCTTTCCTTTGAAGGTGGTGAAACACAAGAACAGGTTGTCCAGAGAAGTTGTGGATGCCCCATCCCTGGAGGTGTTCATGATTGTGCTGGATGGGGCTTTGAGCAACCTGGTTTAGTGGGAGGTGTCCCTGTCCAAGGCAAGCGTGTTGGAACTCAATGGTCTTTAAGGTCTCTTCCAACCCAAACCATTCTATGATTCTACTCCTCTAATTCTTCTTCCTCAGTTTCAGAGGCCTCTCAGCTACCTCTCTCCCTGCTGCTTTGTGCTTAATTTCTGTGGCATCACCAGTGTCTTACACTGGTACAGTTAAGAACAGCTTCAGATCAAGCAAGTATAAACAGGGCTACGTCAGCCACTAGCTTATTTGTGGCGAGCTACCCAGAGGGAGATGATGACCTGTAGTGTGGACTTTATCCTGCCCACACTATGGAACGCATGACTTGGTGTGCCCTTTTACTGCACAACTAGGAATACCCGGTTGTTAAGCCTTGCACAAGGGTACTAAACCTGGCCACTCCTTTTGATCAATGTGTTTTAATCAGAAGAACAGAGCAAATCAGAGCAAATCTTGCATCTCATCATACTCTCAATCATATCACGGTACTTTTCTAGATAACAACAATGATATGATCTTGGAGCTCTCTTCTGCCTGTAACCGACAGATAATATCCAGAGGCATAAAGGGCAGCAGATACAGAATACCCTGTAGCATTTCTTACTATTCTTCCCTACCCTATCTTTATCCTGTCCTCAGTGAACAAAAAGTTCAAACCCTAGAATCAGTAGAAAGCCCAATATTTTTGTTTTAAAACTAATGCACCTTGTACAATTTCAATTGGCCCAATGGTAAAGCTAAATAGTAATAGCATGAAAAATTTGAAGAGAAAGGTTTATATCTTTTAATCTCCAAATATTTTATGAGTTTCTGTGCAGTAAGGCAAGATAAGGCAAACTGCATTTGTGAGAAAAGTCTCTGAAGATCCATGTGCATCATTTTCTACTAACACTGAAAACTTCTTATGAATTGTTTATATTACTGTAGTAATAGAAAGCAGTGTGGCATCCTCTGAAAAGGGAAGAAACAGCCCTATCCCCGAGGACAGCACTGTCTGAAAAGAAATTGTTATTACATACACTAGAAGCTCTTTTACAGAGAAAAAAAAAAGATTTGGCACACTGGGAGAGGTTTTCGGAATAAGAGGGGAAAGGTTGGCTTAATAAAGCCCAGAGTATTAAATACTTTAATATTATTTTCAACAGTATGGGGCCTTTTCATATTAATGGCTTCAACTAAGCAAATATTGTTCTGCAGACACATATTTTTGTACTAGTTATTTTAATTATATAGTCTGCTGGAAATGTAGGCTGAGGCTGGTAGCTCCATGTGCCAACTTGTTTGTTTTTATAATTCTGTATTTTATAAGAGAATAAAAAAAAGATATGGGTTTCTAAGCATTAGTTTGCATGACTCACCAGGCGGAGTGCAATTTGTAGTAGTCTGGGCTGCTTGACGCTGCTTCTAATGTGGTAGTTCAACCAGTAGGGAGGAAAAAAACATTTTGTCTTGAGAAAATCACAGAATCATTTACAATTTTGGGGTTTTTTTTAACGTTGATCATCAACATTTTGCCATTATTTGGGAGGATGGAAAGGCAGAACAGGACTGAAGCTGCAGAGCACAAAAAGAAACAAAAACTCTGCCCGTTTCTGAGAAGTTACTGACAGGAAAAATAAGTGTGATGGGTTGACTCTGGCTGGACGTCCGATGCCCACCAAAGCTGCTCTGTCCCTCCCCTCCTCAGCAGGACAGGAGGAGAAAAAGTATAACAAAAAGCTCATGGGTTGAGAAAAGGACAGGGAGATCACTCAGCAATTACCATCACAGACAAAACAGACACAACTCAAATCACAGTAGGGTAATGAGAAATAAAAACTAAATCTTAAACTTCTTTCCCCCCACCCCTTCTTTCTTCCTTGACTTGACTGCTGGTTTCTCTACCTCCTGCCCCTGAGCAGTGCAGGGGAATGGGGAATGGGGGTTGTGATCAGTTCATCACACGTTGTCTCTGCCTCTCCTTCTTCCTCAGGGGGAGGATTCCTCATACTCTGCCCCTCCTTCAGCGTGGGATCCCTCCCATGGGAGACAGTCCTCCATGAACTTCTCCAACACAGACCCTTCGCATGGGTCTGCGGTTCTTCATGAACTGCTCCAGTGTGTCTCCTTTCCACCAGGTGCAGTCCTTCAGGAACAGATTGCTCCAGCATGGGTCCCCCACAGGGTCAGAAGTCCTGCCAGCAAACCTACTCCAGCATAGGCTCTCCATGGGGCCACAGGTCCTGCCAGGAGCTGCTCCAGTGTGATCTTCGCAGGGGTCACAACCTCCTTTGGCCACAACCACCCACTCCCGCCTGGGCTCCTCCATGGGCTGCAGGTGGATGTTTGCTCCACAGTTAACCTCCATGGTCTGCAGGGGGACAACCTGCCACACCATGGTCTTCACCACAGGCTGATCTTAGAGCAATGGCTACAGGAGTTTGGAAATCATTAAAAAGGTCACTTAATTTTTGAAGAAGCCCTCTCACTTAACATTTGGAATTTGCTACTTTCTAAAAATGTAAGTTGATGAATTTTTAAAGTAACCACTGTGGATATTTATAATACAACACTTTATTGACTTCAATGGGACTGAAAGCAAAAAGACTGACCTGTATTCTGAAAGATATTAGGTCAATGGACTTCACTTATTTGCTGGTTTACTCCTGCTTATTCTCTTTCAGCTCCAGGGGACGACCTCGACTGGATTATATTTTCAGACATACTCTATGCAAGTGAATGAGAAGAAACATAAACATACATGAAAACAGGGATCAACTGTAAGATTCCCAATAGTTCAGAATGGAAGACAATTGCAGAGAGCTGTGAAAAAATAATATTGAGTGAAACTACAAATCTAACATTCACATAATGTGCATTTTAAGGGTGTAACACTATATACTGAATGAAGGCAGTAGTGATGCATGTTCTCTGCAACTCTACTATTTACTGCAAAAGGTATAATTCAGCATTTTAAAATAGGGCCAAATTCTCTATGCACAGAAATGCCCGATTGATTGCAGTGGCACAGGAGTTAGTACAGCAAGACTGGTCAGCTCTCAAAGTGCTTTACAGCTAAATGGAAAGGAAAACTAAAAAGGGAAATTCTAAATCAAGAAAAAAGGCACATTCAGGGATTAAGGAAGATTAACTAGACATACCTTTTATTATTCATTTTGGGAATATAACTGTTCTTTGAAAACTACGGAAAAAGAATGTCCCTGTTTGAGGATTTAGATTTCCATCTCAATTTGGGGGCTTTATGTTTCTAGATTTTTAAACATAAATTTCTAAAACCTGCAGTAATTAATCTTTAGTTTATAAGGCATTTCTAGAAGACAACTGGAAAATCCACAGAAAACAGCATATCTCTACGGTCTTCGGCAGCTAGGGAATACTCCTCTAGAGCTTCGGGAATGCAATAGAGAAAGGGCCATGAACAGGTTTTGACTCATTTTGACTCATGCAGGAACAGCTCTTTTACCTAGTAGCATTTTGTGGAGACAAACATAATTTAAAAAAATAATAAAAATAAAAGGTTCCCCTCACTTTTTGGAGGAAGTGCATCCAAGAGCTGCAGAGGAAGGTGAGCTTACTCTAAAAAAGAAGAGGAGATCTACACAGAAAGAACATTTATTCTTTTTGGGTTTCCAGTTATTAACCTGAAGAGAATCCTGTTTCTCTTCAAACGACTGCTTGCCCCTCAAACAGAATTGCTTCAGAAATTTGCTGTCTCAAACAAGAACACTTCAGTTTCAAAAAACCAAACATTTCAAAAAATTTCTAGGACCTCCAGGAATGTACTATTTATGAAAAGTCAAATGCGATTTCTGCAGTCATATATGAGTCCCCAGTTTCAGACATCTCTCTATGCATCTAATTGAGCAACTATTGTCATCTATGAAGTGACACCAGTTAGAAAACTTGTATCTGAAGGAAATTTCAATTTCTGCACTCTGTAAATGAATGCAGATTTCCAAGAGAAGAGCAGCATATGCATTTTTATCTTTTAATATCTTTACCTCCATAGAATCATAGAATGGTTAGAGTTGGAAGGGCCCTTAAAGATCATTGAGTTCCAACGCCCTTCCATGGGCAGGGACACCTCCCACTAGACCAGGTTGCTCAAAGCAGACCTTCTCCAATAGGGACTCACAAATGGTTCCTTCACATCAGTTGTATGCTGAAGTCTTTTTCTTATGCATTTGCAAAAGAGATCAAACCATATTATAGTAATTTCACCCATGTACTGCGACAGGTCTTGAACAACACGATGATCAACAGTTTCCCTCCCTTTGCCTTATTTTTGGCAAATTCCTCAGTCCTGATCCTTTTGATCTGTGTAGCAGTCCATTAATGAATATTCTAGTGTTTTTGGCTTTGTTTTCCTTAATGCACTAACAGTGAGAGTTCTACATCTCTTTTGCATCAAAGGTCAACAGTATCAGTCTCCCTTGCTGGGAAGAAAAGTGGAATTAATTTAACTGAAAACCGATAATTAGCAAGAGTTTTTCTCTTCTGAATACAGCGTCTCTCCACATTTGAACATGATAGCTATGCTTGTGTGGCATGGTGTTCCCCAAATAAAAATTCTCTTTGAAAACAAGAGAAATAACAATTATAACAACAACAATAATAATAATAACAATAATAAATATATTATTATTGTTGTTGTTATTATTATTATCTTTGTGCAAGCTATCCCCCAATGTAAGTGGCTGCAGAAACATTACTTTTTTTCCTGAAAATGTTGACCAACTCTAATTTTTAGAAACTACAAAAGAAAATAAAACAGACAAGATAAAATGTGATAAAAACATTGTCCTGGGTGTCCAAGTTGTTGGGTTTTTTTTTATTTATTTTCACAAAGTCTATGAGTAATGTGACATAAGCACACATATGCATCTGATTCTATTGTCTGCCAAGGAAACTTCTCAAAGGAGTCTTATTCCTGTATGCATCAGTTAAAGGAAACTAAGGGGAAATCTTTTAATATAGTAAATCCAATGCTGTGATTAGAATCTCTGAGAAGACTTGTTTGACACAATTCATGATAGCTGGATTATTTGATCATAACTTTATGAATAATATTGAAGGTAATAGTATGAAGCTGTCAAGACTGAAAAGAGAAGGGCTGTCAGGTGATAAAACAGCATTGCTCATATACAAGACTACACCTTCTTCTCTCCTTTAACAGGTCTTTCTCCTTCTTTCAAATAACTGTAAAGCAAAAAATGTAACACTGATGCACTGCACCTCTGTTTGACATAAATGAAAGAAAGCAGTTCTGTGCACAAGATTTGGATGTAATTTCCTGATGCAAATTCGGACTCCGGTTGTTGCGAGCTCACAAGTTAAAATTCAGAACCAGAATATTACTTATGGCATCTGCAAATATGGCATACAAATATGTCTGGTTTGGACTGGTTTTATTTTTCTTTATGCTTTTGCACTCCACCTAATAATCTCCTTCCTGTTTAGTTCTTAAAGAAAGTGTTATTCACTGAACTAAAACAGTAGCCAAATAATGGCTTCTGCATGAACCTACATAGAATAACAACATGAGCCCACGGCTTCTACAAAAGTGTTGACAATAAATAATCATACCATGTTTTTCTGTTGTATGTGTTGGAAGAAATAAAGTAAATTCTGATATACATTACTTTAAAACTTAACAGGGGAGTTTAATCTTGGCATCATTTCCATCGAAACCAAAACCCAGAATATATATCCTACATATATTCCACATACACATATATACGTATGTAGATAGATATGCAGAACACATACATACCTGTAGCATACATATAAACATCTATATAGATATATGTATACATATACATGTGCATGACAAGTAGATATGTGTGTGTGTATATATATATACATATAGATTCTGCAAAGTTAATCTTTAAGAACCATAAATTCATCTTGCACACATATGAGCAATTCGTGAGGCAAAAAACTTTGGGTTTAGTTAGTCCCAGTGTTTCGTAAAAAGTAGCTTGTATAAACATTTATGTTTTCATTCAGATCAGCTCGGCTTCCAACCCAATACTTTAGGTAAAAAGAACTAAATTACAAGCTTGTCCAAAAGGCTTCAGAACTGATATCTGAACATGTCAAGAAGTCTTGGGAGAATCACTTTCTCCATGAAATCGTTACAGGTGCTTTATGTTTTTAAACATAATTTACATTATATAGTATAATGGATGTTCAGCCAGATGTTGTTACAAAGAATAGACAAAGTCTGTATTACTGATTACCATTTCTAATGGCATAAAACGCTCCAGCAGCTGTCACGTTTTTATACCACTTTGCTGGATGACTGTGTGATCTATGGCTTGCTCCCACACATTGAATATAAAGTGAACTCCAGGTTGCCCTTTCCTACTCTGGATAAATATTGTTTTTAGATTTTGTCTTGCTTTTTCTCTGCACAACTTTTCTATCTAAGGGCTTTCATTTTTAAAGATATGGGTCTACAGAATTGCTATGTCTCGGCCCTAATCTGGAATCCTCATCTACTAGGAGAATTGCTCCTGTGACCAGGACAAGAGGGAATGGCCTCAAGTTGTGCCAGGAGAGGTTCAGATTGGATATTAGGAAAAATGTTTACACTGAAAGGGTTATTAAGCATTGGAATGGGCTGTCCAAGGAAGTGGTTCAGGCACCATCCCTGGAGATATTTAAAAGACAGGTTGACATAGTGTTTAGAGACATAGTTTAGTAATGTGGGGGGTTCTTTTTTATGTTTTTTTT
>JAOXJM010000012.1:27582624-27593953 GCA_026413425.1 Tringa solitaria
TGTGAGTTTTTTGAAGGATGCTCTGAGGTCTCTGATTTCTTACTACAGGGCTGATTCAGCAATTGGCATTGCTTCCACACTGTTTTAGCTTTCATGTTGAACTATTTACAACTGAAATAGCACAAGAAGTTCAGTCCAAGTTTGCTAGCATAGTGACTTCTACTCAAAGTAATACTGTTTTGGGTTTTTTTTTTCTTTTTCTTACAATTACATCTCGATGCTTTTCTGGGTTTTTTTCTGGGTTTTGGTTTTTGTTTGTTTTTTTTGTTGTTGTGGTTGGTTTTTGGTTTTGTTTTTTTTTTTTGGTGGGTCAATATGCTATTTTTTTCTTTTAACATCTGTAGCTCAACAGACTGGAATTCAATTTTACATGTAATCCTGATGCAGACTTGCTCTTTTATCCCATTTCTCATTTTATACTATCAATCAGCTTTGCCAACATATTTTCACTGAGCAACATCTAACAGAAAGAAGGAAGGCACTTTAGGGAGTTCTTGATATAATTACACAGTCTTTTGTAAAACTAATAGATGGGCTAATTTAGGTAAGACATATTCCGAAAGAAAGGGTCCTGAATTTGAATTTTGAGTTAGGAACAGCTCTACCCTCAAATAACTGCATTGGAATGGTAACATAGTAGGTTGGAGACAGCACTTTTTCAGCCTATAACTGCTTGACCTTGAACTAAAAATGTGAATTTCAGTCCTTTCACAACATTGTGTTTCCATGACGTCAACAGGACACCGATCCTTACCCATAGTAGCTGTCCCTCTATCGTAACAGTAGGACCACAAGAGACCATACATTGAAAGAGTTTATATTTCAGGGTGGGTTTTTTTAAATTTTATTTTATGGAAAGAATAGTTCTTTGGAAGTGATAAACAAAAGAAACAACAGTAACAAGTTATAAGAGATGCAGATAACTGATTCTCACTATATATCATCTGGTTAAGGTAAAAATATAATCCCAAATTGTACTAAATTGCTCCAAATACCACTGTCAGTAAAATAAAAATAGGTGTTACAGAAACATGGCAATCATCTAGAAGATGGCAACAAAAAATACATGTTGCTACACATGCTTTGCAAAAGGCCTGGAGGGATACAGAGGCTGTAGTTGAAGTTAGGCTGCTAAAATACCTGTAACACTCGGGTGAACAGTGCAGCACAGAGCAGGTGAAAAATGGAAAAAAAAACCTTACTGCATACAGGATCAAAGGGAATGACTGGACACAGCATCTAATATTTTCTAATAAGGTTGAAAATTAGTAGTTTTTACTTGGCAATTGTTTTTTATTCTCATGACAATCTCAAGCAAACCATAATTGATGGCTTTCGCTCCTACTGCTGGATGGCTAGCTTTTTTTTTTCTTTTTCTTTTTCTCCCTCTTCACTAGTTTGAATGAAGAATTTGAATGAGTGTTTCCATTTATATCTGGTAAGTACAGTTTCACATAGAGCTTTCTCCCCCCTCCCCCCGCTTTGTAATTCACCCACATCAAACTAAAAATACAATAAAGGCATGCTGTTCTTTTAAATCACATTGTGAGGCTGGGCTAACTCCCATTGCCATTTTCTCTTTAACACAAGTAATTATACTCTTCAACTGCCCTTTGACTCTCTGTGGACCAAGGGCAGTCCTGCGTGGAAATGAACTTAATTAATTCTGTTCACTGGAGTGGAGTCTCTTAACCGTGGTGAGGCAGCTTGTTTCCATAGGTTTATGCTGTTAAATGTAAGCAGCTAAATCTATTTTTCTTTTCTAGATTGCTCCTCTTAGCCCTGAGATCTTGTCTTTGCAAACGGCATGTTTAGTGTGAAGAATGAACCCGAATCTTCATACAGTTCCGAGTGTGACTCCACAAGGAAACTGGCAGATTTTGCAGGTAAAAATTCTCCAATCTTTTGAATCAACGTATGCAAATGATAAAACCAGGGCCTGGGGCACAAGTTTTAGCAAAGTACCAAAGCACAAGTTTATTTAAGCATGTAATTAGGACTAGCTATTTTCTTTTCAGGGTGTTTTACTGAAAAATGCAACTGTAATTGCACAAGGATATGAATTATTTGCAACAAATAGCATTAGCTAAGGATAGAATTAAAAAAAAAACCACAAAATCAACAAAAAACCCCACAACAAACCAAACAAAACCAAACCATAAATTGAGGCTGAAAAATACAAATATTACAATACTCAAACTAGATTTACCAATATAATCTGATACCATATATATATGGTTATATGGTTTTAATGTGTGTTAAGTATCTGCCTTCATAAAGGACCAGGGACAAACTCTCACTTGTCTGTATATCCTTGACAGTTAGTTTCAGGTTTTCTGATTGAAAACTGGGATTTGTTTTATATACAGAGAAACAGTATTTCAATAGAGAATATAATGTACACACTGATCATGTTAGCCACTGTGTAGGGCACTCTTATAAGGCATGTCTGGTCTTAACTTATACAGTTGCCAAAGATCAGAGAAAGTATTTAATTTAGTCTTCTCCACGTATGCTCGGTCTCAAATAAAAGGGTTACTTCTGCTCAAAGACTTGGCTTTTTTTTTCTTTTTTATTTCAATCAGGTTCTACTTTCCAGAAAAAAAAGTTAGAGGTAACTCTATCACTACACGTTAGTCAGAAACTGCCCCAGATATTTTAAGGTACAGAATACATTGCCTAATCTTTCAGCAGTGTCTAAAATCATGAAATATTTTTAGACTTGGACTAAGTTGGATCATTTTCACATTTCCTCATGCCTAGCTGCACTTTGGGATTCGAAGAGGAAGAGAAAACATAAATCCCAATTTAAAGCATGAGTGGTTGCTCTTGTAGTATTTCAAATCCAGCCAGAACTAAAAAGTACTGGAGATCCTTTGGGGACACCTGTTCTCAGGAGACTTCAGTCAGATTTTGAGCCTGTACCAGCTGGGTATCTGCTTTTTTTTTTTTTTTAATTACCTGAAAATTATCAAACCTTTTCGGGTCCCCTATCTAATACGCAATTTCATTTAGGTAATAACTTTCTGATTTCTCCAGCTATACTCTGTTGGACTCTGAAAGAACTAGGACTCACTCTGCTGGATTTTTTACTGCATATCCATATGCATGATGTACGTTTAGGTGGAAGTGCCATCATGCAGATTATGACAGCTTAGTAGGCTACATAACTCAGTTATGCTAGGATAGGTGGTCCTCAGTTCCAGCTATAATCAGACTTCTGTTATATTGCAGAATAATTAATGGGACAGAGAGACACACAAAAAATTAAATTTCCACTAAATTAGTTGTTTAAAAGAAAGCTTTCTTATGGAAGCCTTTTTTTAGCTAAAAAGCCAACTTTCAGTACTGTCTATTTAAGTCAAGGACAGTGAAAAGCAAGTAGCATTCAATATAGGAATTCAAGCTTCAAAGGGTTATCCTGAATTGGTTCACTGACAGAGAATTATCCAAGCAAAGGTCAGGCACTCATTAAACCTTATCTGAAGCCAAAGTTATATGTTATGGTTTATTGCCTCAAGTACCAATTAATAAAGAATTAAAGAAATGAAAAACTAGTGATTCATACCTTTGCCGGGAGAACACTCATACTTCAGCATAATGCTAAAATATTAATAGTCATTTTAGTCATGTAGTATTTTATTAGGCACTTAACTCTGTAGGTTTTATCAAAAGATATATGACATTCATTTTTAACAAAATGCTGAGGAGATTTGGGGAACATTTACTCAAAATCTAATAAAGTAGATTTGAGAGATATTTTCAAATGGAAGCCTTAAACAGGCATCAATTATTAATGAAGAAAAAATGCTTAATAATAGGGGTCTGGGTAGAGGCCTTAAAGAACTGTTGAAATATCAAGGCCTTAAAGAACTGTTGAAATATCACTGTGATATCAAAGGCAATTGTCTTCTAAGGAAGCTGCAACAGAAAACATTAAGTGCTGTAGCAGTGTACAGGAGCACTAATGTGTTTAGCTCACGAGAGAACTTCTAGGAGCCTTATTTTTATCCTCACAGGCATTTCATTAGTTCGACGCAGTCGAGACATTTCTTCTCGGTGTCCAGAGGGTTAAATGCTACACACACACATATCCTCGCCTGCACAACTGTCTTCAAAATACTCTTATTATTTTCATCAGCAGCATATGCTCCAAACCACCTAAGGCTCTGAACCGATGCCCTTTAGCATGCTAAACTGAAAATACGTTTGCACCTGCAGATGCCAACAAGGTTGCATCTGTCACAGAACGCCTTCCATTGTCCTTGTTATCTGTCACATTAAGAGCTGGAAAACGCAAGTCGCTGGTAATTCTGAATGAAATAAAAGTGGCAAAACTAATGTGCAACCAGAGACAGGAACTTGAGAGTGCAGATAATCTCCTAGGTCAAATAGCAATAACAGGAAAGGCTTGGCCTCAGTGAAAACAATAAATCTGTGTAGAAAATAAATTCTGATAACTGAGTCTTCAAGCTGAGCATGAGTAACCTTGGCTACTTACTCTGGCACCAGGACTCATACAACTCTTAAATAATTTCCTCTCTCTTTCTACCCAAAGAAAAAGTTTTCCATCACTGTAGTGATGGCTGAGCTCACTGTGGAAAAGCTTATTGTCCATGATTCCACATGTTTAAATGCATAGCCACTGTTGCCTTTTTCTTCTTCTATGTGGAGGCACACAGCCCTTTGCTAAATATTCTGCATATTTCCATGAGCACTTGGCTATTTCTTGCTTAGTCTATTATACCTCCCTAGTCATTACGTAAGAAGATTTGAGCGAACAACTCTCTGAAATTTCTTACATTCTTTCCTCGCATGTTCCATACAGGAATTCTTCCACAGGACAAGTTGAACTAAATGCTGACAAATCAGATGATGCAGGTCCAAAGTTCCTTGAAGTCAACATGGCTTTTCAACCACTTTTAAATCAGGTTCATGAATATTATTTAGATTGAGCTTATTGTTCTGTAAAGTGTCATTGTTTCACTGCAGAAAGCATATTTTTTAAACAATAAAAATAATAACGTATTGTGTAATACAAACCGGGTATACTCTTCTGTAGGTAAGATCTCCGAGTGTATTGCAAAACATTATGATTCCTCTTCTTTCCCTGCAACACGTGAATCGGTTCCTGCACTCAGAGTGTCACTTTTTGTCCAAGTATTCCATAGGCAGAATAAGCCTTCAGCCTGTCAGGTGAGTACTGATGAGCTTCAGCTGCTCCGTTATGGTGGTTGAGACTAATTTGCCACTGTATTACAGTCATTTGCTTGATGTTGCCCAAAGTGCTGAGATTTGACCCGACTTTTCACAACTAAGTTAAACCAAAGCATGGAAAGCCTGCTGTCTTCTCACAGGTCTCCTTATGGTGCATAAAAGCCCAGTGAGATGCACGACTATTTGACATAACCGCATCCCCAAGAGCTGAAATACAACTTGGGGCTGCAGCATTTTGGAGCCGAGACTCTGCGAGTGGTGAAAGGAGAATGAGAAGATTCACGGGGCCGAGGTCCAGACCAGACGGTTAGATAAGCTCATCTGACCTGTAACAAAGACCACGGGGATCCCTACATCAATCCTCTGCTAAGCCCTAAAAATCTCTGGCTGAGCTGGAAAGCATTATTTCAGGAGATAAGCGGGCTTGGTTTGGAGCTCAGCGACGGGGAACTCTGCACACCTCTACATCGCTGACAAATATCTGCCCCTCGCTGGTAAAAAAGCACACCCGGTTCTCTGTTTGAGTCTGTCCAGTTGCTGCTCGACAATCTCATCAACGTCAGCTCAATAAATAATATCTCTGCACAACCTCAACAGTCTCTGCAGTCAAGGCCATAAGCGTCTTATTTATTTGGGGCTAATAATTGGAATAAAATTTCCATTTTCAACAGCTCCTGCATGCCAGGGTTAATTTCTTAACGTGTGTCTGAGGTGGTTCCATCTCTGCTTCCCAGAGAAGGAAAAGGAATAGAGACATGATGTACTTTTTCAGGCACTGGGCACAGTCAGTTCCCTAAGAAAGCTTGCCTTTTCTTTTTTTTTTTTGTTAGGAAATTAGAAAGGTTTACTGGTCTCTTGTGGTTGGTATTTTTATAGATTTCAAACAATAGGAAACAAATTTGCCTTTAAAGAGAGAAACTAATTGTTATAAATTAACCTCTGAAGTATGTTTAAATATTTCTCTTTCAATTTGTGCAATAAGGGAACAATTTAAAAGGTATAGCAGGGTGCCTGCCACTTCTACCCTCTGTGGGAGGAAAATACATAGTAGCATATGCCAAGCCTTATTCTCTTCCAAATGCTAACATGAGCGGATGTCAAATCAAATCTCTCATAGAAACAGAAATGCAGCTGCAGGTATTATGATTGTCAAAACCCTTCTGCTACTGATCTTTCAGCTTCTGTTTCTGTGTTTAATTTGCTTCCTCAAAATAATTAACGGACATTGGCAACCCAAGAAGTAGTATGGGTATATGCAGGTATGTGTATGCATGCATGCCTCTGTGCAGAAATCTTTTAATTCCTTTATTATAGCCTTTGTCTGTTTTGCCAAAAGTGTTTCCATAAATATACAAAAAGAAATCTAGAAAAAAGAATGCATACGATCCTTGATATTCTTTTTAATGTGTTTCTGTTTTCTTGGTGTATATACAAGCATTCCTTAGGACAGTGGAACAAACAAATATTGTTATAACCAGGGCTCTGCAACAGATCTTATTTCATACCACTTTCTGACTACATGCCATTCAGTATTCTGCAGTGTAACTTCCAGGGAAGTGCATATCAGAATTATTTTTTCCCTTCTGGCTTCTGGTTACTAAAGCCCTAGGTTTTCTTTCATGATTGTTTATAGAAGCCTATCCAATAAATACTTTTTCCCTCAGACTATTCTGTTAATGTAAAAAGGAATGCATTTTATCTGATTTACAGAATAGAAACCTGTGGAGCCGAAACCACTGAATATAGATTCATTTACCTCTGGACTCCTCTGATTAAATCCCAAACTAGAAAGTGCTATATGGTTTCAGCCTTCCCCTCTGAAAACAAAGGCATCCCTGACAATTCGAACTTGTGTTTCCACCACCAGGCACGTGCCACAGCAACCACTGGATTTTTGTTCTTGTTCCTCAGTCGTATATAATTCCCTGCACATTCAGAGGATTACACACTGTTTATGCATCATGCAGTCTCACTGAGTCCTGTTTCTTTACAGTACTTACTCCTGCTGCTAAAAGGAAAAATAGGCTCTAACAATCCTCTTTTTGGTGCCAAAGCTGCTGCTGCTGAATGAACACATCCTGCCCGCAGTGGTCTGATTGATCCCCGCCATCCCTGTATCCAGCAAGAGTTCCAAAGAATTCTGCCTCTCAAAGGGCTGAAATTGGTATTCGTTTAAGATTTCCTGGCAAACCGAAGGTCCTTCAAGGCAGATGCTCTTCTGCCTTTCAGCTCCACACCAAAGCGACACCAATCAAGTCCAGGCTTTGGATGGCCTCGGGGGCACTCGACACCTTAGGACTGGTGGTTCCTGGCTGGGAACCCTCCTTAGCTCATGAGCAACAGCCGATGGCACTGAACACACAGCTCGCAGCTCCGCTCTGAAGCAGCACCCGTATTCTTGGGACACATTCAAAATGATAAATCCTAAATAATCTAGCGCGTGGTAGCTCTTTGCACGGTTACTGTTAAGGCCACCTTTGCAGCTTGTCAGACCCCATTGCCTTTAAAAGCCCGGTCCTGCTGCCGTGAAGCACAATTCACGCATCCCCTTGCAGTGCTTTGCAGGCTAAAAAGACAGGCTTTAATAGATCGCTTTGAGGAGCGGAGAATGAAAAGGTTTTCCTGTAACAAAGACCTTTGTAGGTGATATATGAAGCCCGGGACGATGACCAACCTTAAGACAAATAGGTGTTTAGATTAGAAAGACATCATTTTATAGCTTATTTTAGAATATAATCTGACGCTCCACCCACACACTGAAATCCTTCGCCTTCTCTTTTTAATTGTCTCTTCTGGACAGATAAAAGACTACAGAATGTATTATTTGCTATGATGGTCCAAAATATTTTCAAGGCTGCAAAGACTGAATATTGATGAAGTTAAACATCTGTTACTAAGATCTTTTAACCCCATACTGGTCATGTTGCACGTTTAATGCAACAGCCTTCCACAGGGCATAACAGCTGAAACCTGGTGTTGCTCTTCCAGTATAATCAAGGCTGATTTTATTCCAAAAGGAGTGCTGCGTCACTAACTGAACAACCCACAATATAATATATGCAGGCATATATTGTCCATATGTAACATACTGAACTGTAATCAGCACAAACACAGACCTCACCAACATATCCGTTAGTTCTAGCCATACACTCTTCAGTGAATTTTGAACCTTCAGAAGCCCAAGCAGATTGCAAAGATTATTAATGGCATCAAGTTTTCTCCACAGAGAACATTTCATTGTCATTTAAGCAGAAGGTTGACTTTGGGGTATTCAGGCCAGGTCAATTTAGAGCAGAAGTGGAAAACTGCTTAGGAGGGTGTTGTCTTTTTATTCACAGAAAGGTAAAACATGATTTCCATCTTTCCATGATTAGTCTCCAGATAATACCACAAAGCTCACTGCTTTCCTCCATTGTTTACCATGCAGTCACAGATGCACTTGTCCTGTGTTCCATACAGCTTGGATGTGATAATACTGTATTAATTTCTCATTACACGTAGCAAAGCTGATAATCATAATGTCCCTTGAGATACATATTTACATAGTTTCTAATTAAATAGTATATGTTACTCAACAGATTCTTTTCACAAGTCTGTTACTTTTAAAAAACCTTTCAGATACATAAAGGATGTCTTTTCAAATTCTTCTACAACACTGTTGAATGATTTTGTGAGATTGATTGATGCTTAGTGAATTTTACTGAGAATTAATCACTGTCCCTTTTGGGAAAGTGTTTTCATCTAGTCACTAATTCTCAACAAGACATGTTGGGCCAAGGTCATTAATGTCTTTGGATTTGTAATAGTAAGGAAATAAAAGAAAGTCTAATTTCTGTGTCTCCTGACACTGTCATACTGAATATTTCTGTTCATTGAGGGAAATTTGCTTTCGTTCTGGTGGAAGCTACCCCTACTTTGGAAACTGTTAAAATAACCCATCAGTAAGGATTTATAATAATAAATACTCTCTTCATTCATTAGAAGAAAAAGTAATGAAAAAGGGAGTCAGATGCATTTGTTGCACTTTTCCAAGGGAAAATTGAGGCACCAAGAAAATAAAGGAACTGTTTAAGCCCAGTGTCACAGCTGGGTGTAAAAGTCAAGCTTCCAGATTTTATCTACTAGCCATGCAATTCCTATGTACTAAAACTGGGGAAGTGTAGGTCAAAGTCTTGAATCTGTCAGTGATTTTCTGTAAAATATTGAATATTGTGTCTGCCTTGTGATTGCCTCAAAATTATGTAAAATAATTTTGAATCTGTGAAATAGCTGAAAAAGCAAAAGTCTGTTTTCATCAAAAGTCAGAAAAGAGTTAAGGTCCTGACCTCCTGCCTAAACAACAGTCTGATGTCTTAGGGTCTCTCATGGGATATCAGGAAACTAAATTCAAATCTCCTCCTAAATGGATTTGAATGTGGATTGCATATTTGTGAAGAGAATACCCAAATCAAGAGGCTGTAGAAAAAAGCTTTCTTCATTTCTTGGAGCTATTAATTTAGAAGAAACCTCTCCATTATTTATTAGGCCTATTCAAATAAAAAGAATGACAACAGACTGGTGGGTTTGATGCTCGTGCCCTGGTTCCAACGTTTGCATTGGTAAATATGTATATAAAAACAGATTAGACAGAAGGCTGAACAACTCACTACTTCCCCCTAACATGCTTCCACAGTGTTTAGTCTCACTAAGGATGAGTTGAATACCCTAACTTCAGGGCTTCAGTGAAAAACAAGATTTGGGTTATCTGAATCTATTGTGTAGCTGCTGCCTGTGTCAAGCCTTTGTTTCTACAGCTTTGAACTCTATTTTAAAATCTGAGTCTCCAAATCAAAACTCTAAGCAAAAGCTTATTTGCACATCCCTAAAAAAATATTTTGTTTCAGATACCCAATTTTCTTCGTGAAGTCTACATTTAGACAAACATACAGACTTTGTGTAGGATACCTAGCTTCCCTGATGATTTCTAACCTTAGTTTTTACAATTAACAATAGTAGTTTACTATTTGCAACCTGTCCCCCCAACCATGTTGGAAGTATCAGTGTATGAGTATAGTAGAGCTATGTAAAAGTAGTAGTCCCTTGCTGAATGTGAATCATAAGGAGTCAGATAATATACAAAAAGGTAGATTGTAGCGACATAAAGGTGATGCTGAAGAAAATTAATTTTTCCACTCTATCAAATAGGCTATAGAGTATTTTATAGCACACCATAAAACTGTATTCCAGCAGAAGACAGCTATCCAGCTCGTCAAGACTGGTATAAAATAGCTTAGTCCAGTTCCGTCTTCATAAAATACTTCAGTATCATGAAAGCTTCGTACATCAACCCAGTAAAAATACATTTGGTCTTGCAAACTTGGGGAGAAAAAAGATGAAAAATTATAGATGACTCTTGAAAAAAAAACCTGTGCATTTCTGAATTCAAAAGTAGCTGCAGACTAATTGGGCAGTGATCACTGACAGAGGTGCTTCAGGCTCCCCACTTAATAGCTGGAGCTCTGAAAATGTCCTCAGATAAGAAGTCTAGAGATGCTAAAACAGTCAGAAAATCCATGTGTATCTCTCAAGTCTAACTTGCATTTGCAGGTTCTTGAGCAGATCGGGGAAGGGCACTCACGTCGCGCTCCCACTTCCCCTCCCTGATTCCCATCTTTCAAGGAGATGGGCAAATTCTGCCTGGGAAAAGGCCCATTTTAGACAACCCCATCCCCTCCCTCCGCCCTTTCTGCAGAAGGAAAGATGCTCCAGGCGGGGATTGCAGCAGAGAAACGGCCACGGCTCTGGGGACATCCCGGGCTACCTTCAGTTCACTTTTCCCACGCCCGAAACACCCCAGAAGGCGACAAGCATCTTCTCCTGGAGCTCGGAACAGCGTTACAGCTGCTCTTCACCTTTTACTCTTTCCACCCACCCCCCCTTCCCCGCGGCGTGTCGGGCCCCCCCCCCCCCGCCCCGTCGCGGCTCCCACACCGTCACGTGTCGGGACGGCGACCGGGACATTCTGCCGTGTAAACACGGCGCGGCGGAGGCGTCCGAGGGCAACCGGGGCCAGCACCAGCGCCGTCGGGGCATCCTCCCCGCCGCCGGGCACCCCGGCGGCGGGGAGGATGCC
>JAOXJM010000012.1:27613696-27623954 GCA_026413425.1 Tringa solitaria
GGAGCAACCTGGTCTGGTGGGAGGTGTCCCTGCCCAGGGCAGGGGGGTTGGAACAGGATGATCTCTAAGATCCCTTCCAACCCAAACCGTTCTATGATCCTATGATCTCTGTTTAAGATCCATAACTGGTTGCGGGAGTCAGTTACTAACGTGTAACTCACTGCATTTGCAAAACATTTTTGGGATATTACCGTGAAAGAAATAAGAGAGACATAGAATTACTATGAAGTATCACACACATTTTCCACAGGATACTAAACTGAAACGCTAAATTTTTGTCTCAGACTTCAGTCAGAGCATGAAATTTTCTCACAGGAAGATTGTAAGAGGAGGGTCACAGTTAGATGACAAATTCAGAAAAGCAACCAAAGGGAAAAAAATACTTTAAAAGTTGTTTTTTTATGTTGTTTCTCTGGTCAGCAGTGACTATCACGATTTTTCTTAATTCCTCCCCTTCCATTACCTCTTTCCCACTTTTTCACTTTAAGTCACCTCTACTAAATAATACCAATATGCAATATTAATTTCAGCTTACATTGATATATAAGAAAACATGTCTTTGCCATTGAGTAGGTCTAAACAGAGAGGCCCTGAATGTGGTGAGCAGCATTTGTCCCATTCAACCACATTTTACAGCCTCTCAGTTAATGAGATATAACCCTGTTCTAACTGCACTTTAATTCTTTTTTATTGAAATTACAGAACGAAATGTAGTTGCCTGAACAAGCATGCTGAAGAAAAAGACTAGATACCACCCTGGATCAAAACAATTGAGAATTTAAAAAAGGAAAATATCAATCATCTCAATGAAAGCAGGATCATTTTTGTCCCAAAATTAAAGTGTTCTGATAATATGACAAGTTAACTTCAATGACACGTGGACTAGAACATGAAAGTTGTCCTACAGATAGTGGGCAGTTGGCAGGTTAAGTCATGGGAAAAGTGGTAACCATACAGATTTCCTTCAGAGGAACAATACACTGGACATTAAAAAAGGTTCTGATTAGATAAAGGTACACATGGGGGCTTATCATAGGAACCTCGTAAAGAGCAGCCAGTTACTGAGTAGGGAGGGACTAGCCCTGCCCAGGCCAGAATACTAAGAGTTGATATTTATTATTTCTTAGGTGCTTTTGTTTATTATTTTATCAGTTTGTAAATAATCTCTTTTAAGAGTGCTCAGACAGATATAGAACATTTGAGTACATAGCAACTGATTTGGATAAAGAAACAAATCCAATATTAATTTTAACTTAATCTATTTTTTCAGTCATCACTACTTAAATGATTTTGAAATATATTTTCCCTAATTTTATCTCTTTAGCTGCTGATTTTGGATAACAACAAGGAAAATACTAAGGTAAAGAATACTCCTTTGCAGTTTCCAGCCCTCTTAATACCAGAAAGGAAAAATAAGGCTGATATTTATATAGGAATTTCCAGAGATCTCAGTATGATGAACAAGCTCTTATGGTAATGATTGCTAACACTTAAAAAACCAAGACATAAACAAACAAAAGATTTAAGAGCCCTCAACAACAAAAAGAAAGTGCTCATTAGGGAAGCCATTATAAAATGGCTTGTCCAGAATTGTTGCAGTTCACAGCTGCACCCTTTAAAAGGCTAGTTATCTTTAATTCTCTCCCTATTTTCCAAGGAATGCTGTCTGAGGTGTCTGTAAACAGGCAGCCCTTCTCTGGATGCAAATTAACAGGTTATAGCCAGTGTCAGAGAAGCTTATATAGTTAAGTACTGCTTCATATCAAACAGCTACTTTTCTAGGTGCTGAAATGAGGGCATCAAGAATTAAATTAAGGTTTTACACAGAATGCAACAGCAGAGACAACGAAGAAAAAAAACTGAAAACAAGACCAGTGTTGTAAACAGTGAAAGCACTTACGATCCAAAATGATTGCAAAAATTGCTGCAGAACTTTTAATAAGTATACATTAGCCTTGTTAAACTAAGAATATTAGACGTATGGTTTCTAATGAACAGTTTCATAAGACATATATAGTTTACTAGTTTGGACCTTGGCTTTATCTGATCTACTTCATTCTTTTTACTTTGATATTGGATATTACAAAAAAAAGAATTCAGACTAAGTGTGGTTTCAAAACCTCATAAAATGAGTATGATCATCTGTGACACTTCTCAGGCAATAAGCTTGACTCTGTCTTGCAGTATCTAGACATTTCTTTCAAGGTCTTTTACAGTAAGTTCACAGAACATGCCAACTTGAACACAAAAAATTGGTCTGAAGTTTTGATAGAAAATAATTTATGAAATGGTCACTTTTCTGCCTAATATTATCAATAACTTACTGGTCTCAGAAAATCCCTTAAGACAGATCTTTTAAAAACAGGGATTCTAAAAATAATAATAATAAATCTAAGTGAAAGAATCTAAATTTGTAAAAGTAAACACTTCTCCATATATTATGAGCAAAATCATAAAATGCTTTTCCAATGAAAAATCAATAACTCAACAAAAAAATTTAAAACTATAGAAAATATAGGTTAACCAAGACTACTTAATGTTTTTAGCTATTTTTAAAGGGATATTTATTGTTTCCTTCATGTTTTAACTCAGGCTGTAATTCTTAGAGATCAATGAGAATATGAGGCTTCTTTAGATTAGTCTACCTCAGAGGTATTTTAAATTTGTCTCAACAGTCTTGAGCCAGCCACATCTGGAGATGTATATAAACTTTCATGGTCATTCTTATGTTCTAGTGTTTCATTGTGGCGTATAAATAAAAACCGATGGACAGAAAAATCAGGAAGAGGAGACAGAAAGTACAGCAGAAATATATTGAACAGTAGTATCTTTCATTTTACTGAAGGAAAAGTATCTCCTCTTTTTCAGGACATCATGAAAGTTAGTGCCTTCCATTATGAAGAAAGAGGAATTGAAGTGTGATAAATGAAGTATGAGAACAGAGATGAAGCTTATCATGGTTATAAGGAAAAAAATTGGTTATATTAAATTGATATTTAATTGTCATATACTTTTAATGGTATGTTTTTGTGTATGTTACTGCTACATAACCCACACATATTAAAATATAATTTTGGGTTACAAACCCACACATGTTAAAATATGAACATTCATGTATTAAGTCCAAACCTACCTAACCTTCACTGTCATCCTCCCATTGTATAAGCAAAACAGTCTTTGCGTCCAAGAGCATGTGGCCTTATCCGCCAACAGGAAGTTTTCTTTCCAGATAAAAGCTTTGAAAGTACAAATTATTGCTTCCACATCCTGAGACTTTTTGTTTAGTTAATATCTGAAAAGCGAATCTGAGATCCAAGACTTTTTGAAAATTAGGCTTGGAAGGCTCTTCTAGTTTTGTGATTAGTTTTGCACTATAACGAAGAGCCTCGCGTCTTCTTTGAGATCAGTTCATTCACATCTGCAGGGATTGCTAAAAAGTCCACGCCCCCAAAAAAACCCTTTGCAGATCTGAGAGTTGTAAGTCTTAGCTGTAAGTATGTAGTAGTTTTTTCTTCAAAAATACTAGGCTGGATTAATTTAAACTATTTTCTTTCCCATTTCAGTGATTATTAATTTAAGTTTTGATAATAAATCAGGTCAGTCTTATTGAGAAAAGTAGTGAGGACCTACTTACACTTTGTGCACCTACAGTTTGTACACAAAAAAAATATGTGTGACAAAATAGAACGTGGAAGTCTGGTCAAGAGCTTATTGCAGACCTTTTATTCGGGGTCAAAAGCACCACCACTCCGCCTGCACAACACATTTTCTAAATATTGAAGGAAATAGGCCATTCTCATCACTTGAAGAATTCCTCAAGCGTGGAGAGCAAAAAAGATTTTTTTATCAGGGTCTGCAAATCACATATAACAGCGTGAAGTGGATCTGTGGTCTCTCATCTAAAGGATTGGACCCAGAAAAAATTAAAAGTGTAATCTGAAAGTTTATCTCTAATTCTCATTTTCATGTTTTCAATATAAACACTCTATTTAGTGTTCAGAAGATTATTGAGCCTTCTCTGCTGGCACAGAAATAAGAGTGCTCATGGGCATCAGCCCTCTGTTTTGTGTTAAGAGGGAACTATGAATAGTTAAGTATTTGCTGTGATTTAGCTAATGTCCTTTTACCATATAAAACACAATCCAATTCCTTGTGTATGTGCTAGTAAGGGAGAGAGACACAAATTATTTGGTGCTAAGCCTTTTTTTTTCATTTCATATTACTAAAGCTGTCTCTGGAGAAATAAAGAGGCTTTTTCTCTTATTTCTTTTAATGGGAATCTAATGAGAACTTTAATTAGTATCATGAATTTTTCCCTTACTTTCCGGATTTTAAAGTAATCATTCAGCATTTCTCAGTCATGATTTTCTGTTGTACCTCTGTCATGTTTTTTCTTTAAAATAATTTACACAGTACTGTCTCTTTTTAGATTTTGGTTAAGCTATTTTATTACCATAATTACCGAAATCAAAATAACCAAGAATCGTCAGATTCTTGTTAGCAGTTGGATCAGTCAGTCACCGAGTGGAATATTTTCTCAGTTAAAACTGTGTGTCAAAATGCTAGTAGAGAGGTCTTGTCTTTATTCAATATAGAGCTGAAACAGCCGTTGCAAGACAGTCTGTTCATGTTCTCTTTAGTTATTCCTTGAATTTGTCTTTGGAAAGAATGGTTTTAACTCCCTCCCTGCATTTTTTTCTATACCAAGTTGCATTTCTTTTGAGATTAGAATAAAACCTTTTTAAAAGAAAACATAAGACCCTGCTCTTTCTGATGCAGACCCTGCTCAGCTTAAGTTCTTGACATTTATAAAAATCCATATTTGATGGGCCAAATTCTGTAGGTTCCACAGACTTTTCCCATGTTTTGTGCTGTCACATTCATGATGCAAATATTCATTTTCCTTGTTTGTTTGTTTACTTTTTTGCTTTTATTATTATTATTATCTTCCTGACACAGGATGCCACGGAGTAAGAAACTTCGGTATGGAATCTCTCTGCATAAGTGTGTGTGTGTATGTTAATGTGTAAGATTCAAATACACCGTGGCTCCGACCGTGGTTCATAGCTCTGATATTGGCTTTCTGAAAGATTTTAATTCATGTCCTCTGCTCCCCTGGCTGCGAAACGAGGGCAAGCGTATCGATTGCTTATGCTGAGCACTTGAGATTTAGTTAAGAAAAATCACTGTTCAAAGGGTGCCTGATGATGATGAAGATAAACTCTATATGAAGAATGCCAGCGTACTGGGGGCTCATATACCTGACAAATAAGCTCTATATTTCTGTTGTTACTTTTCTGGAATATATGTTCCATAGTCACTACAAAATGAGACGCCATGAAGAACAGTACAGGGAAGCAGATTTTCCGGTGGTTTATTGCGATTTTAGAAATGCTGTGTTCTATTTTCCACAGGGAGGCTAGCAAATACAAAATAAACCGAAGCTGGCAATTAGAGAAATTTAGCTGAAACTTGTTCAGCTTATTAAGCATTTAATTTTGTATAAAAAAGTGAGAAATCATTAGCACTTTCATTATCCTGAATGTAAAAAACCACAAAAACTTCTGGAAAGGAGGTTGTACAACTGTATTTAAAAGATTTGGTGTTCCTGTACTTTGCTGAAATGTTTATTTAGGCTGACTAAACCTGTAGTTTAACTTCATAATGCTCCCAGTTGGTGAGAGCAATTGCATAAGTGGTTTATCAAAATAAACCTTCAAAACTACATCGAAATACCTTAAAAATGTTAAGTTCGAATAGGTGTGCTGAGGGTTTGAATTTAAATTATAGCTTAAGCCATTTCAAGTACATATGTTTCAAGGACATAAGAAAGATGGTATAAAGACTGGAGTTACTTCTCTTGCTAAAAGGTGTTTATCATTTGAACTGCAGAAAGGAGCGAGCTTGTTGTTAAGTGTGTGCGTTTCTCACCATTACTCTGCAACTCCCAAAGTCACACAGCAAATCAGTTGCTCAGATAGAAATAGCTCCCATGTCTCCTGATGCAGAGTCCGGTGTCCTAGCGGAAAAAAAATCCCCCAAAACCCTTCTGTTAATAAGCTGTCTACAGCATTTTATTCCTTCAGGCCAGAAGTCTGAACCTAGTCCAAGCAATTAATACTCGGAAGTTACTAAATCTGACTCTGCCTGGGTCAGTTCCGTTCAAGTATAACTTCTGTTTCTCAGAGTAAATGAAAGGAATATTGGATGAGCTGCTATTTCCAAAATGTACTAAACTGAGCTTCCAGTGATGAGCTGAAATCACTATTATACTTAGCACTAACTCTTTTAGATATGTCAGCAAAAAGAAAAAGGAGTTCAGATATTCACAGCTGTTTTGAGGAGATAAATATTGACAAAACATGGCTGTCTTTGGGGAGCTGTGTTTTTTCACTGTCGCTGTGTAGGGTCCTTCTTACCTAAGGCTGTTGTGGAGGCATCTCCAGTCAGCACACATTTCACTGTAAAGGGGAAAAATAAACAATGCTAAAAGCTTTTCCTTCAGGTATTTCGCTCCGTTGCTTAGAAGCAACAGCTCACTGATGATTTCTTGCTGTGGCTACGTTCCTGCGTTCACACCAGGAGCTGCAATTTGCAGCTTCAGCAGATTGTGACCAGGGCAGTTCTTACAGTCACATAATCATAGAATCATAGAATGGGTCGGGTTGGAAGAGATCTTAAAGATTATTGAGTTCACACCCCCCTGCCCTGGGCATGGACACCTCCCACCAAACCAGGTTGCTCCAAGCCCCATCCAGCCTGACCTTGAACCCCTCCAGGGATGGGGCAGCCACAGCTTCTCTGGGCAACCTGTTGTCCTCTTTTTTCTTAATTCAAAGTTTCAGTGTGCATGAGCCTCCAACTCTCTTTGTAAGGAGATTATTCCACTACTGAATGTATTTTGCAGTCAGAATTTTATGCTATTTTTCCTCTTTATAATTAGAAAATTATTCTTTTTCTCCTGATTGTCTTCTCTATTATTAAACAGCTATATTTATGTATTCATTCTTTATACATTCACTCCCAGTGCCTCTGTGTGGGAGTTTTTCCTCAACTTACATGTAGCATATCGTATCTTCCTGCTAACAAGTGACCCATAACAGTATAAATACTCATTTACAAATCTCAGAAGTCATTGTATGGACTCTTATTGATTTCAGAGAATTTTATGTGGACTAGACCCTTAGAGAAGTTGATCCTCCTCTCACAGAAATCAGCAGCAAGACTGACGTGCATCAGGGACAAACCAACAAGCACATTGTTTTGCTGCTCCACAGCCCCAATGAGTTTGCAGACAAAAACTGATTAATATATTTTTGTTTCTTTTTCATACTACATTATAATCTCATAACTAATCTGTGATCCATCCGATCTCTAAATCTCTTCCAGCAGTACTGCCTGTGAGAAATCTCTCCTCTATTGACTATCTGTATGTTTGGATTATCTTCCCATGGATGTATTATACTGAGTTTGTCCAAGCTAAGTTTTATTTTCTTTTTTTTTTCCCTACCCTAAATCCTTCTTGGCATTTCTCTTCCTTCATTGCTGCTCACAACCTTTCACAATGATCAGGAGGACTATATTGTATTGCTTTACAGAGTACTCAACTAAAATCACAACCAATTATTATACAAGAAAGAATTTTAATTTATTAGCCTTTAGGAACAATTTTTAGGTTTTTGTGTGCTTTATGATGTTCCATAATTCACTGACTTTTAACATTTCCCTCCTGAAGGAATCTGGTCTACTCGACAGGAAGCTTTAATTGGAGAAGAAGAATCTGCGGAGCTAAAAATGCTGGTTCTAATAGGAGTCAGACTTTACAATGAGAAGGTTGAAATGTTTCAGGGAGAAAGCTGCTCATTACCAGAAAAACGTCTGAATCCCAAAGGGTATGTATTTCACTGAAAAATTGAATGTTGTCAGGGAAAAAAACCTCATAATTTATTAGCTACTAATTGCAAATTAACAGCTAATAGTAGCTTTCCTTTGAAAGAGGGGAACATAGAAAAACATATTTACTTTCCATAATGTTACTAAACTAAGAAATTTTCAGGCTGCAGATAAAATGATTATCATTCGAAAAGGTTAAATTATTATCATTCAAAATGATTTGCAAAAGCTTATTTTTATGCATTGTTATGCATGTGTATAACTTCGAAAACATTGAATAAAACCACTGACTTCCTTGGCACTAGTTGTGTTGTATGAGGTTCAGAGACAATGCAATGTTTTCCGCAATTGCCAGCCTTAGCTTTCCAATTGGATGCCTGAGATTTTTACTTGGATGCCTGAAGCATGATTTCACTTATTTTGTCTCATTTAAACGTAACTTGCTGCGTAATCTAAATATTCATTATAGCAACAGGAACTCCTGCTGTATTGATTGCAGAGTAATATAATATCTTCAGAATATCTATTTAAAGAGAAGAGGCGTGTTAATTTTTCTCAAGTCTTATTTTTGGTTCTTGCTAGAAAATATTAACATTCTAGTATGTGCTGGACTAATGGTACTATCTATCTCGTCCATCCCAGAAGCCACAAGTCTTCCAGAGAATTTTTTTAATGTCTCCCACATGATGTTTTTAATTAGATCATCTTAGTCAGGGATCTTCATTTCCTTCCATTATACCAAAGAATCCATTTAGTTCAATTGAAAGGAATAAAACACAATTCCTATTACCAAGAACAGTTAGTGCAGCAGGACAGAAGGAATATGAGTCTTCATTGCCTGTGTGTTACCTGACCTTCCCTCTCATTCTATCTCGTTTGGTTTATCACTTGTTTTTTCTCCTGCGTCTCAGAGGAATAGCATCTTTGAGGCTGGAGCCATCATTCACTATGAGCAGTGTCCAGCACACTGGGGTCCTCATTTATTCAAGACCTCTTGGCACTTCAGCAATTTCAAAGTACCTGCATGAAGGTGCAGGAATCAAGACCTGAGGCAAGCACTGGAGTCATGAACAGAGAGGAAGAACATTTTTACCAAGGCGAGGTCATGAGCAACCAGAGACCATTTCTCAGAAACGAAGGAAAACAAGGACAGACTCTGCACTAAAACATTAAATGCACACAAAATGAAAAAGTCTAAAAGGCCACTATTAATGATGCTCATGTAAACACTGGCACTAAAAGGCTCAGCATCAGAGAATTCTGTTCCCTCCATAAGGGGGTACAAGGAGGAATCAAGTCTCAGTGAATCATTAGTATGTTGTCTGCCTATACTTACATATTGTCCTTGTTATGGTAGGTCTACTTTCTAAAGGTATTAGTGAACAGTTACAGTGACTGTTATCTATTAAAGAAAGCAACAAATTAAAGGAAGCCAAAAAAAGCCACTCTACCCAACAACCAACCACCCCACTCCACTCCCAAAAAGTATCCTTGAGGAACTGGATTGTCCTGAGTTTACAAAGCAAGAACTAGAATTATAACTTCCAAGGTGAGGTCAGGAGGTATTATTTCCCTGAAGTAAAATTTTCCCTTTCCATGAATGATCCCATGAGTGCAATTTTTGAAGGGTTTGGATCATCCTACTCTACCTCACACTGCGGTTTCCATATGTGTTCCTGCAAGTCTGCAGAAGATCGGGATAAGGGATGCCGACAAACATGTTTTCTTCACAGTATCAATAGCCAATTCAAATCAATCCTTATCCTGCCAGTAACATGTGCTAGGAAGAGTACATTTACTAATAAAAACAAAACCTAACATAAGACTGTTATTATTTAATAAAAAATAATATTTTGTTCTGGATAGTTTGATAATTCCTCTAAATGCATGATAAGTAAGTCCCCAAAAAAGTATTTTCTTACCAGAGTTTTTGGGGACTCTTAACTCCTACCAGGTACCACTTCCAATTTATCTACTGTGGATATTTTGTCACACTTCATTCCTACTCTGAAGTAAAAGAGAAATTTAACTAGACAGATGGACTCGTTAAATTAAGAAACATTCATCATTCATCATTAACATTTATTCTCAGGGCTGAGTAAATTGAATTATTATTAGAACAAGCATTACAGGTAGATTTGAGCAATGCTTACATATGAGGGTATTTTTTTTAATGGGAGGACAGTCTGTTCTTTCATTTACACTTCTCCCTTCTCAGAGCAACAAGACCTAAAGTCTCCTGCTCCCGATGGTATAAATACATAACACCTTGTGAGTGCACTGGGACTGCTACAAAATTTTGTCAGCATAAATCATAGAATCATATGGGGTTGGAAGGGACCTCTAGAGATCATCTAGTCCAACC
>JAOXJM010000012.1:27629758-27640647 GCA_026413425.1 Tringa solitaria
GACGGGAAGGGACGGGAAGGGAAGGGAAGGGAAAAGAAAGGTGGTTTGGTTTTTTTTTTTACTTTAAATATATATTAGAGGAAATAATATAAGTCAAATCCTAGACAAAAAAGATAGTTCCTGCTCCGTCTATTTCCCTTTAAACACATTACTGTCATCACAAATGGCATTCAAAGAGCAAAGGTTGTACACAGTTATTAAACAAACACATGATTTTCACAGTGAACTTCATTATCACCTCATTACTAACAGAACTTTAGTTTTGTTTTTAATTACCCTTTTAACTGAGTGAGAATTTAGGAAGTGCTCAAATAGCAGGGTTTATTGCATTGAGGACCAGAATGGGGAACTGTGTACTATTTCCAGCATTTGTTTTCATTTGTGTTTCTTCTCTTTGTATTACTTTCTAAGTTTCTTTGTTTTGAATAGTTTTCATTTTATAAATAGGTACTTTCATCTTCACCAGTCATTTTCAGAAAAAATATGAGATACAACACGCAGCATCTGGTATACTAGAAACCCAGAATATGTTTTTCAGAATGTTTATTAAAGAAGTGATTTGCTTTAGTTGCATGTAAAAAATACACAAAGCTTACAAAAATCTGAGTCTGTCTGCAGAAGATGCACAGCCAGCCTTTTCTCCAGGGTGTGATGGACTATATTTCAGAAGATTCAGGTTGACAAGTGACTAGACAATACCTGAGAGAGTCCTTTAATGCCATGGCATATATTTGTAATGGAGCTGATTCCAGCCTGGGGGTTTCACCTCAAAACCATGATTACGCGTGAACAAGTCTATTTACTAGTAAAATGGGAAAGAAAAGTATCTTTGGCTAATGCCATGGGGTGTTAGCAAGCTGTCCGGATTTTCTGATTGACCAATTTATTACCATTGTTTTCTCTGGCACTAAATTTAAATCATCAGAAGTTAGCTGATATGGGAAGAAACTTGGACCTATCTTCTGTTCTTAAAGCAAATGGCTATTCTAATCCAAGAAAGGCTGATTTACTTGTCGATGTCTCTATAATAGGTGCTGCAAGCACCTATAATACAGTTGCTTTTCCACTGCAAAATTGTGACGTTCCATTTGTCTTCCCCAGGTGGTCACAACTACTGTGACATACATAGTATCGACTATTTTTTATTTCAAATACCTCATCCTAAACGGACTGACACCACACTCCAAGGACATGGGAAATGAACATATGTTCTCTCCTGTTTCAAAAACAAACTGCTGGGGAAAAAATGCTGTTAATATTCCAACACTTAAAGCTTAGCTTTTCCCTTTTTGTGTGAGAAGAAAGGAGGTGGAGGGACGGCATGTATTTTCTGTTTAATATAGTTTGGGCTTGAGTGAGGTTGCCTAATACACATTTAACATGAGTCAGAAACAAAGCTATTGCTAATTCCCTTCAGATTCCCTTACTATGGCAACCCAGCAAGATAAAAAGAATTCACTGTCTTTCACTGTTGCTCTACAAGTCTGTATGCAGTTTGCTTTTAAACGAATTCAATTAAAGCACCTTGACAGGTATTTGAAAACTTGGTGCAAAAAACCTCAGAAAGTGAGATTGTAAAGATCACTGTTGACGAAAAGTAAAAAAAAAAAAAAAAAGGCAGATTTTACCTCTCCTTTCCCTCTTCTGTCAGTCCCTTTTCACTCCTGCTCTCCTGTTCATTAATATTTTGGTATTTAGCATGTTGGTTACAGTAACTAAGTGTTAATTTGTTCTTTGGCATGTTACACCGAGATGAACCTGATTAATTAAAACAGGAAGCACCATCCCCGAAGCTCCATGCCTGGTGCACTGGTGTTGATGCCTCGGGTTCAGGATATAATGAGACTCCTGGCTGCAGGCGAGGGAGCCTGCACGCTTCCCCGTCTCTGGCGCGGAACAGAATTAAGCATTAACTCTGTAGCAGACCCCTGCTTATCAGCAACCTTGCTATTACTACACCGACCCTGATGTGCATAAGCAATATTTTCATCCACTTCCCAAGAGATTTATCTAGCTGTTGAAGTAGAAAATGAATATTTTACAGTTCACTTGTCTGATCAATTACCTACAAGCTGCTGCAGTATTTTATAGCCAGTGGGAGAGCTATGTAGGTGATGATAGAGAAATCTGGAGGGAATCTGTTAGCCAACTACAAAAAAAGGGGGCTAGAACTGTGAATGAGCCATAAGTAACAGTCTTTTTGTTCATAAGAGTCTAGCCAGAAATTACAGTGTAACCAATTAAAATACATAAATGATAATCAGCAGAATGTGAATTCCAGAGGTGAAGAAATTTGATTGCTTGATTGGAGGATAATGAAGTGCAGAGATGATTCAAAGCCAACCCCTTCTCAGTGAAACATCTCCCTCAGTACTATATTTGCCATTTTTGTCTTTCAGATAATTGGAAGAAACTCTTTCCTAGAGACACTTTGGAAATTAAATGAACTCAAAGTTAAATTGTGTACACTTTCTAGACAAGGCATTACTGATCATAATACAGAAAGTTTCAACAACCTAAGTTCCCAGAGGTTTATTTTAATAGAAAAAGTTTGTGCTGGCAATTCATTTTAAGAATGTTATACATGACATATTGAGTAAGTTAGTGAAATCTCTCTCTTAACTGATTGCATATGAATTATGTTTTCTTTCCAAAAAACTGCAAGGAATATTATTCTGTTATTTACAGAATGAACGGTGACAACTTCAAAATCTTATTTAAAAATGGTGAAAGCATAAAGAAGCAACCTGCAAGATTCACAAGATAGTTTGTGTTTGCCTGTTTAAAATTCCTCCAGTTTGGCCCAAGAGCTTTAAACATATCTTTGTTCTCTAATTTACAGACAACCCTGTGAGAGAGATAAGTTTGTATTTGTAACAAGAAAATCAAATCTGATTTGTTTAGTGGTAACAACAAATATCACTGAGATTAAAATGAGTTTCAGGCCTTCAAAACTAAAGCAGAAGTAAATCTGAGTTCAGTAAAATTCAGATATAGCATTGAATGTCTGGCCTTTTTTTACTTATTCTACAACATCATCAAGAAGTAAACACTGTAAATATATGTTGCTGCCTGAGTACAGAATATGGGCCTCATATTACACAGTTGATTAACTGCAGCTTTTAGGTTATACTCTGCTTCTATGTTTTAGGAGAATATGTCTTCCCCATTGCCAGCTTTTGATAAAGCTCTTCTTTATTGTGCCTTTATCAGCGTTTATTAAATATGGAAAAACAGACTGAAGAATGAATTTGATTTTTCTATAATAAGTTCCTTTTTAACTAGCCTTTGAACTTGAAGTATTCAAAATACAGAAAAAATAATCACTTTTTATATATAGTAAAGAATTTAATGTGTGAAGAGATACATTTATTAACATTTTCACTATTTTTTATTCTCAAAAATTTACTTACATTACTTCAATGACACAGATTTTATCCAAAGGGAAGAACAAAATCATCTTCTACTTCTATTATATGTCCATTATTAAAATGTCTTGTATTCATTTTATCAGGCCTCCAAAGCCTCATGCTTCAAAGATAAGTTTTACTATGTTGGTCCAAGCACACATTATAATCCACCATTGCAGGTGTTTAGAACCTCTTTCAGAGACATTACCTGTATTTCTGAAGGAAAGCACCTGAGACAGGTCAGAATATTCTCCACGCACTATCTACGTTTTCTAGTAGAACAACTGATTTCTTAATATTTTACTTACATTTACTTACATATACTAGTACCAATACATTGGCAGGGAAACCTCCCACTAGACCAGGAAAAATGGAGGTCCTAGTACATTCTACTGCTCTCTCTACTAGTGCATTGTAAAATACAACCCATTTTGACCACACTTGTCTGAGAAAAAGATAACATCTCTCATTCACCCAAATTATCCTGGTATAGTTGCAATTTTGACAAGATTGAAGATACTAATCGCCAGCTTCTTCATTGTTGCTGAAGAAAGAGCTAAAGGTTGATATGGCACAGCCATCCATGGTGTGGTAGCTACACCAAAGCATTTTTCAACCTTTTGTTCACTCTGAATTCATACATACAATACTGTCTCCCACTGTCAATAAGTCTTAGTCTCAAAAGTTTCCCACCGGAGTGTCCCCAGATATATGCAGATGTATCTTTTCAGAAACAATCATGTTTCAAGTATTTATCATAGAAAAATATCAGGTGCAAATATTGTGTTTGAGCTTGAGGAGAATTTTGGCTCACAGACAGGTATGAACTCAGTGACTGTTTCATTCACCAAGGGGTACATCACACAGAACAAGCATTTTTAAGTATTCACTTTTTCGACCTTTCCTTCGAATATATTCAGAACAACAACCTTCCTACAGCTCAACGTTACCCAAAAAGTACTGAGAATATAAAAGCTTTCAATGACCACCCATAGCAACTTACAATCAAATTTCCAGAAATATTTTCAGATCATTAAATTCTACTCCTACAAGCCAATCTATGAAAATTCATGTAAAATGAGCCCAAAGAGGATATTGATATGTCAGTATCCAGTTTATTTGGAAATCCAAAGTCATATGGGGTGTAAAGTGGTCCAAGAGACAAGTCATTAACCTTACAATAAGGCAGTGTATATTCTGGAACTGTTTCTAAGTACACTGCCTAATGAACATGATAGTTGTGTGAAGTTTTGTTTATTGCTTAATTTTTCTCTATCCATCATTTCTGCTTAAACTGTAAACAATTCATAGCCAGTACTTTCTTTCACAATATATTTTGCACATTTCCTTGCACAGTGAGGTCTTCATCTCTGTAGGCACTCTATTAGATAGTCTAATGTATCTAAGAAGATTAAGAGAAGCCCAAAAGTTTCTGTCAGTCAAATATATCTCTAAAATCCCAATGTTAAACTGATCCAAGTTCTTTTACAACTTCTGAAACTCATGTTAGTCAGCAAAAAGTCTTGACACCTTTGAATGATTAAATATAGGCACAGATCCTGGCATACATTTTCTTCATTACAGAAAATATGATTTTTCTATTAGCTGACTCTATCCACATTCCAAAATTGCACCTGATATGAGAATTCATAAAGTTTCACTTTGCTCATTACTTCTGAAACTTTTTTTTTCCCCTGCTCCAAAGTCTTTTGCATTATGAATGAATGTCCTTTGGACTGAATTCATCCCCTGGTTTCTGCCAGGAATTATTATGGATACCTCCATTCTGGCTGTTATCCCAGCAGTAGTGCTTGATGACATTGCTGTGCATGCCTTCTCTATCAGTCTGAGCTTCTGCTCTCACAGTTATTTCAACAACTTTTATGACAATCACTGAAATCATTAGTTAAAGCTGTTGAGACACCTCCCACCACCAAGGGACTCTCATGGTTTTGGTGTCTTAGGGCAAATCCTCTGCACTATAATTTCCACAGAGATCTGATCTTTGAGATACCATTAGCTACTTCTTTTCTAAAGAGAAAACAATGCATTAGAACTTCATCTTACAACTTGATGTGGATCATAATCTACCAGCTGTGGTGGTGCACCTATGCACAGTGTGTCAGGGCATACCTTAATTGTCTTAAGGTCCAAAGCTTATATGGTACCTGAGAAAAAAGCTTAGACAAGCAGATGTCTTCTTGAGCTGAGCTATTCCAGCTTTGAGCCTGACACTGGGCTGGGACAATGTGACACAGGAGGGTAAAGCAGACCAACATCTTCCTGAAAGGAAGAAAAATGAGTAGGGAATGTTATAATGGAAGTCCATAGAATCACAGCAGTTATAGGAAGGGGAAACAAGGAATGATTGTTCAATATTTCAAGAACTAGACAGCATAAAATGACAGGTGGCAAGTTCAAAACAAAAAGAAGCTTTTCACAGAAAAAAAACTTCACAGCTTTGTAATTAGGGTTTGAAACCTCTTGTGTTCAGAAAAACAAAACAAAACAAATTCATGCAATAAAAATATAGCAAGGGTCACTAAAAATTATGAAAACCCCAAAACTTCAGCAATGCTGTGGAGGCTGAAAGAGTTTCATGGTAAAGCATGTTTGTACACCTTTTCTGAAATGTTCTTTCTGTGTCCCTCTTGCAGACATAGTTTTTGACTAGTTAGACCTTTGATGTGCAGGAATGTATCTACTTCTAGGTAGACAATGATACCTTTTAGGAACTTCACAAAGCTGACCTTCCATCACTCGGCAACTGCAGAGCAAGGACTCCATTTTTGCCACTAGTGCAAAGCATAGTTTGTGACAGATCAGGTAATGACTCAGGACTGAAGTGTTAATACATCCTATCACCCCTCCACTCTGCTTCTGGTATTTACCTTCTGTTATCACAGATTGTCAGATAGATCCGTAAAGTGAAGAGAGGAATTCTAGATCATTTCCTCAGAGTCTTTTTTTTTGCAGTGCAGTTATTTTGATTATAGAAAATTAGTGGAGGAATCTCCAACAGTTTGGCTCACTGTACAAAGTTGTACATAGGCCAATTGTCTATTGACCCACAACTGAAACACCTTCTTGAAAGACTGTGATTGCAAAAAAGGAAGCTGGGACATTCTTAGCCATATCTCTTCATCAGGACTAAATCCAGCTGGAAAGCAAAAGGAAAAAGGGTGAAAAGACAGAGAAATAATCATGAAAGAAATCATGCAAGCTATGTAACTGCATTTACTGCAGGGTCAAGTTTCAAAATTATTAAGAATGCCTTCTGATATGTAAACCTGTGATATTCAGAGAATGATATAATCATAGCAGGTTATCAGGTTGGCCAAGCATGGCTTCCCCTTGGTGAATTCATCTTGACTACTCCCATTCACCTTCTTGTCTTTCATGTCCCTGAAAGTGGTTTCACTCCAGGGTTAATTATTCCATCACCTTCCCAGAGACCGAGACAAGGCTGACCCACTCAGTTCTCTGGGTCTTCCTGCTTGCCCTTTTTGAAGACAGGAGTGATATTTGCTTTCTTCCAGTCCTGAGGCACCTATCCTGGTCACCATGACGTTCAAAGATCATTGAGAGTGGCCACAAAATTACCTCAGCCATATCCCTCAGTATTCATGAATTACCTTTGTTCATGCTTCTCCACGAAGGAGATGTAAACCACTGTAGCCTACAGTAACTTTTCATGCAGCCCGTCAGGCAGCCATCTTCTATACTTTTGAAAATTAGAAAAAAACCTTTGCATCCTTAGTTAACAACATATAGTGATGTTGTAACTGGCGCTATAAATGTTCAGAAACTGCATAAACGAATTCACTCTGGATTAGGAGCTCATTGAAAAGCTTGAGATTCTTGATCAATATTTGCTGGTGGGTTTTGGGAAGGATGACATTTACTTAGCAACAGTAGAGACTTTATACTGTATACTTTACCTATTGAAAGTACTTGTAACTGTACAATGGTGTTTGCCCTTACAATAATTTCGATATAATGTTGACCATAGAAAATGAGAAAAGCAAGTAGAGAAGATAGTCAGACAGTCATAATTCCAGTGCGTTACACTCACAGTATGAGAGTGAAAACAGACTATTTCTGTAGCACCCTTTATTTAATTTCTTAGTCTGTTCCCTGCATTTATACTGCTTCATTTCTTTGTAGTCTGATGATTTATGAATTTTATTTTAAAATGTAAAAGAACACAGGTTTAAGAAGTCAGATTTCTGTGGTATATGGTCTTTATAATGCATATTTTTTTTTCTAACTTCAGTATCATTAATAGGAATTACAGGACAGAGTGTAAAATACATAAGCCTCTTTCTGTATAAAGTGTATGATACGTACAAATGTAATTTTGAGTTTTGCACCTAGCTTTGAAATGCTTCTCAAATATCCAGTTATTAAAATCTGCTGTACTTAATTGTGAATGAGAATAAAAATGGAGATTTCATACCAGTTATTCCTCCCTTCTTTAACAAAGTTTGTGGACCAGAAATTTAATAATCTCAGTGCTACTGTAGCAGCAATATTCTTGAAGGAAGATTGCTTTACCTATGAAAACTTTTTACATGACCGTATTCCTCCTGAAGGTTTGCGAGCACTTTGGAGAAAAGACATTTTCCCTGCAGTGGATCAAGGCATAACTCATAAGTCTGTTGGTGGTCGCTGTTTGTCCCATCATAAATAACCCTTTCCAAAAGCTTATCATCTTTAGTAAATTTGTCTTTAAAAGAAGAATTTGTGGGACAGAAAGGTGGTGTCATCCCACATTGTCAACTGCAGAGAAATGGAGGTCCTCAACCAGGAAAGGGATTGAGTGATTCTCAGATTAGTTAAATACTGCAAGACCCATAAATTCTGACTCTACATTTATAAACTGTAAATGAAATGCCTCATTTTCTTGCAGATAACAGAGAAAAATTTGCATCTCTGTACCTGAAGGAAAACTCTGAGTGTCCTCTAGAGATGCCTTGTCTTCAATATGTTAGTGTAATGTGTTTGAGCATGTATCAGACATGAAATTTCACACCAGCAGCCACTTGCTGAGGACCAAACCCTGTTCTGAAAGGCAATGCTGAAGAGCGGAGAATGAAGCAGACCATGTTTTGCACAATAATTTTGCAGTTCAGGTATCGACTCAAGACAGGAGAGTCCTCAGCTAACTTCCTGTTCTTTTGGATATTTCAACATACTGCTCTTCATCCCAGAAGCCCGTCCTCATCAAGTATCATTATAACCAATTTTGGAGTTCAAAGGCATAACATAGAACTTCCCAAGCTGAAAGGGACCTTAACTAGTCCCTTCCACCTGGTGGAACATCATGTCCTCTGCACTCACCAAAATGGACACATCCCTGGGGAAGGTTATTCCAGTGATTGATTAATTGTTTTCACTGTAAAAATTTGTCTTCCTTATATCAAGATGAGACCTCTCCTGGTGCTACTTTTACCTCTTACCCCTTCTCCTCTGCGTGTGGTTCATTGTGAAGAGAGACCCTCTGTCCTCTTTGTAGCTGGGCTGTAAGTACTGGAAAACTGTGATGGGGTCCCCCCTGAGCTTTTTATTTTGTAGGGTAAAATGACCTAAATCCTTCAGTCTTTCCACATGGGCAGGTTCCATGCCCTTTGATCATCTTTGTGACCTTCCTTTGGACCATTTCCATTCTGTCTGGGGTGTGGGTTTTTTGTGGTTTGTTTTTCTAATTGTGGGGACCAGAACTGGAAACAGTACTCTGGGTGCAGCCTGATATTCCCATCTCCATCTGTTCAAATAATTGATTTTCACAAAGAATTAAATATTAACCCTCCAGCCAATTGGTTAGGTCTCCCATTTTAAAGGCAGAGATGGGAAACAGCTGTCCCTGTCCCTTAGTTAAGGCTCCAATCAGTAGACCATGTTCTTACTCAGCAGAGGGCCAAGGAATATTTTTCTTTTTCCTTTCTTTTTTTTTTTTGATGCAAAAGCTTCAAGAAAAGTTAAAAGCCTTCTTTCCTTTCTTACCCACTCTTTGCTAACAGATAACTCTTTCACAAGAATGGGCTATGGGGGTAGAAGTGCTTTTAAGCAGATGAAGACACTGAACTAGAATCTCCCCCTCTGTACAAAGTGCAAAGTGGAAAGGGTGAAGAAATCAATCTTTTAACAGAAATGAGAAATTTTTCATCCTTTGATAGAAATGTTCAAGAAAAAGGTGAGGATGGCACATCCCAAGCATAGATCAAGGGCACTTTCCAAGGAAACTGAGAACTTTTTTGCCTGGAATGTGTCACGTTTGAAATCAATCCATTTCTTCCTTGTTGAGTCCTTCAGCTGGTCCATGTGCAGCCATGACTCTCATTTTGGAGTGATTAATTTGCCCATAGCATTACAGTGGGGTGCATGGTGGTCATTCTACTGTCTGAGCTGCAGATCTTATAAATATAAGTGCTGGAAAACACACTGCAACTACTAAATGCTTTCATTAATGTAGCCTCAGGAGACAAAAAAATAGTTGTCGGGATGTTTGTATTCTATTGCGAATCCAAGAGAGCGATATGCCTGCACTGACTTTGGAGTAAGAAATTGAACCGAGGTGCCTATTATCCAAAACTATTGATCTAGCCAAAACATTTTTCCACATAATTTATTTTGTTCTCCTGCCTTGTCAAAACTCATTTTGAAAAAGTGAAGAGAAAGAAAACCAAACTTTTCTTAGGAGGAATATATTTGCAACACTATGTTTTGAACTTCAAGCCTGTCAATTCTGATAGTTAATAGTTTCTTATAACATCCCAGAACAAATTTGGTTCACTCATCCTTAATATGCACCTGCACACAAAGTACCCTTACAAAATGTGCCTTTTATCTTATCTATAGCCAAGCCACTGTTATTACAGATAGTTACATTGAGATTGTTTTGAGGAATGAATAAGTTTGTGATCATTCACCAAACACTTTTCAAACTGTACTTCCACCAGCTCCAAATTAACCTCGCTCATGGATTTTTTTTTTACACTGATTATTTTTCCTAACTACCTCTAGCTATAATCAGTTACTGAAAAGTATCTCTCTCTATGCCTGGAAAATGTTTCATACTCCAACCATAGTTCTTTTTCTTTGCTAGAGAAAAATCCTTTGGCTGGTGAAATCTCAGTAGTCTAATGATCAGAAACCCATTTAGGATTATCCAGGACAACTCTTTCTCTAAAAACCCTTATAATTGAGGCATGGCAGCCAAATTATTACTTTTTTTTTTTTTTTTTGTGCAGAAAGGCATATTTAAAAGTAAGGACTAAGTAGCAGTATGAAAAATGTGTGCTCATGCAATTTTGCTAACAGCTCGGTTGTCATAAATAGAATGCAATAATTTATTTTAATAAGTATTTCTAGCTCATATGCAGTTGTAAAACTAACAAGCATCAAAGTATGATAAAATCAAGGATAGCAATCTGAAAAACTTTTACAGTTACATTGCTGCTCATTTCCGGCAGCTGC
>JAOXJM010000012.1:27675107-27685441 GCA_026413425.1 Tringa solitaria
GAAGGAAGGAAGGAAGGAAGGAAGGAAGGAAGGAAGGAAGGAAGGAAGGAGGAAACTCTCTCCAGTGGCCCACTGGGAAAAGTAAAAATAGGACTATTTTCACAGTGTGCACTTCTGGACATTCTCTGTGGTGCAGCAGGTGCTTTGCTGAATGCTCCTTAACAATAGCCATGATGCTTCAGCAGGACCTGCTCAATCTCTCCCTGAGTTACTTGTGCTCATTACATGACTATCACTGACTGGAGCACACTTTGATCAGGGGCAGAGGATGCACATAGAACTGGATATTAAGCTTTGCAAAGATATATTATTGGGTAATGCTTATTGGTTATTTAAATGACTATTGTTGACAAATATTGTCTACTAAATTCTGGTTTTCCCTAGCATAAAATTATAAACAAAGATCTGCAAAGCCAAGGATGAAAAGTGGGGAGGAGCTGGGGAAGAAAGGGCAATTCTCATCTCAGTGGCAATTGTTTTCCACAAGGAACTCCACGTAACAGGCACGACAATGGTCCACACAAAGTCTGCCTGTGAGGGGCCACAAAGGGGAGAGTGGTTTGGATTACAAATGTGAGAGAACCTGTGGAGAGAAAGCAAATAGCAGAAGGGTGTATGTACTATTCTAATGTTAGCAAACCAGTATCTGAGACAAATTGGGAGTAAATGGGAAAGAAAATCCAGGCGTGCTGTGGAAGCACTCTGTGCATGTATTGCAAACTTGGTTTCACAATAAAGCATAAAACTTTTTGCTTCATGGCTCATCAATGCTGAAAGTCCCATTTCAGAGGATTTTCCTCATTTTGGCTTTACTACTATTTGTTTTTTCTTCTTCTTCTTCCTCTCTTTATTTCTGTTACAGTCTTTGTTGCTTCAAACTATTTCTTCACCCTCCCCCCTGCTTCAACTGCTTCAGAGTTCCAGCTCTCCCTCCTTTTCTCCCTTCTCATTTCCTTTGAATTCTTCCCTTTTCCTCGTGCTTAACGTATGTCTCCACATTTTGATCCTCACATCTTTGTCCTGTGCTTTGAGTTTTTCCTCTGAGATGTCAAGGATTCATTTTGTCTTTGCCTTTACAACATCCCGCCTTCTTTGGTTCCCACCTCCCTGTATGCTCTTTGGCCCCTCAACCATTTTTATCTTCATTGCTCTTGAGCAACCCTGCCCTCAGCCATCCCAGCCTTCTTTCCTTCTAGTCATTCCCTTCTCAAACATACCCCGGTATCCAGGGGTGGGGCCACGCAGTTTTTGAAGTAAATTGCAGATGTTCATATTAGACGACTAAAAGTCAAGTTTGGACTTTGAAGAAGTGAAAGAGCAGGTGTCATAGAAAGATTGTGAATGTTTCTGGAAAGGTAAAATTTTACTTTTACTTTTTGAGTCTCCTTCATAGACAGTACAGGAATACAGTAAGAATCTTTAGCTAAATTTTATTTTCAAGAGGAAAGAGTAATATAGATAATAGAGATGTTTGTTTATTTAATAAATCAGGTTTTGAAGGTTGAATGTTTTTCAAACCAAGTGTGCCCTAATGGCCAACTCCCTGAGTTTTTGATTACATTATTAGATGAAGATAGAGAAAAAAAAAAAAAAGCTGGAGGAACATATGAAAGATGTACTAAGGATGGTCTCTCAAGCAGTTGGCTTGGCTGGTATAGAGGTGTCACCCTGCAGTGTGGGCTACACAAAAGCACAGTTGCCAGGACAAAGCTGAAATTATACAGGGACACATCACTCTACCTAAAGCAATTAATTAGTGCCCCTGGTATTTAGGCTGCTTATTTTATTTTTTTTTAAATTTCCCTCTCAGCAGCCCTTGTAACCTACTATCCCACTGCATTTTTGCTGAGCATAGAATCCATCTCTCTGTAGAATTATGTGTGCAGCCTCCATTAAGTTCACTCAGCGTTATGCACCTAACACAGAAGGCATGGGTTTTTTCCTCTAGGTTTGCCAAAAACAAGTATCAGGCTGATTCTCATTCAGATGCAAATATGAAACCAGTCAAAATGGACTGAATGAAACCATATATCAAAATGGACCGAAAAGCCTGTGGGCTGCCATTGTGGAATGGAGAAGGAGGCAAACAGCAGCCTCTTCTTGCCAGCTGTAGGGCAAGGGAAACTGTTAAAATATGGTGAGGCAGAGCATGGTGTGGTGTTTCTCATTAGGAAAGGTCACCGCTTTGCTAGTTCATCACCATTTTTCGGAGAGAACTGCAGGAGGTTGTGTCAGGGAAAGGAGAGTATTATACGGGAGACAAGAAATACTGCAAAGCATCAGGGAGACAAAGAAAAGCACTAAGTGACTTCAGAGGAGCTGCCTGGATGTAACCTGGGGCAGAGCTTGGCTCTGACTGCTTCGATCTGCATATCACTTCACGGCACCCAGGGCGCTAAGTGGTGGTCTCACTTGCACAGCTGTAAATCCAGAGTACCTCTTCTGAAGACAATCTGTCCTGAAACCACTGAGGGTAATCCAGATTGATGCTGGTGTAAATGAAATCACACTCTGACCTAAAGCACTTGCTCCGTCTCAGCTAATGTCTTTTCTTTTTCAGGTCTTCTTGATAGTTAATCTATCTTCACAAAATCTAGCTTCACCGACTTGGTGGACTCACAGGGGTATGCTCTGACATGATTTTCTTTCTTTTAGACTCTCACCATTGTAGAAGAAGACAGTCAAAGCCACTTTAGCCATTTGTGTAGAACCAGGGCATTATGCTAAAACAAGGGCAAATTTATTTTCTCTTCTTTCTGTGCTTTTCATCAGAGGATCACTCATCTGTTGCCGATACCGTTCGCACATTTAAAATCTTTTTGACATGCAGTTGTCTTTAAACGACTGACCCATTTCTCAGTCTTTTTTCTCAAAATGACCACCCAGATAGCCTTCCCAGAATCCATCTCATTCCAATGGATACATTCTCTGAAAATTACAATTACTTTGCTTGTTGGTCAAGGAAAATACTGAAGGGAGCAGATGCAGCACTGCAAGAAGGTACTGCTGTTGTCAATAGCTCTCAGAGAGGCGAAGGGACAAAAAGAAAAATAAAATGTAACCTTTTACTCCTTAAATCTAACTTTTGAAACTAAGTCTCAGACCACTTAAATTCTGTCACTCCGAACTAAAATTATTGACCTATTTGCTAAAGATGGCAAAGTGGCAAGTTATATAGAGCACCAGCAGCTCTTATTTTGGCAGGAGTAGTAACAGGTAGGTCCATCAAGTCACTCCAGAACACGAGTTGGTGGCCAGGGTATCTCCACACCTGCTGCTTCCGTTACTAACGCTCTCAGAATGGTCCCACCAGCTCCCAGTGCTGCCCCAGCTGCCACTTCAGCACCTCCTTGGCAGCAAGAATCCAGATGACACTACTTATGCAATTGATATGGTTTGTGACATATACCATAAATGATGGGCCTTCTTTCCTCCCCATTACTTTCGTTGCTCTCAAGGACTACTCCGAATATGAAGAACCTGTTTCTTGTTTGTTGCTATTAATCTGAACTGCAGCTGCTTCCAGACAGGCCAGTCAGAATCCTGTCCTATTAAGTGCTCACATAAATAATTTGATCCCTTTCAGAGATTAAGCATGATCGTTGGGTTTTGGGTCTTTTTTTTAATGTAACTCTCATTCTTACGCACAGATTCTTTCAGCTTTTTCCATGTGCCAGTTATCAACTTCACTGCTTGGCTTCATTCCCTGAATTTACTCCAGTGAAAAAGCTGCTGGATTACAACCCCTTTTGAAGAGCAGACTTGTTTTTTCCCCCTCTTCGAGGTCTTTGAGGCTGTATCAGTTCCAATTAAGGAAAAACAACTATATTCTGCCATATAATCAGCTGATGGGTACAGGTCACTGCCCTACCATTGACACCACAGCTCCTCTCCACTTCTCTGCTTTGCAAACACGCAGCTGGAAAATGAGACAAAGTTTTTTGGTGCCGTCCTTATCCCACAGGTGCAAATATTTTTGCTTTGTTATGATTATATGTTTCTCTGTACCATATAAATATATATTTTCTTTACAAATGCAGTGTTTCTAATTCCATTTTGTTACACGCCAGTAAATTGGGAGTCCAGTGTATTAAATCCAGTGAACTTAATCCGGAATCACCAGAAAAGCACACTGAGTTGTCCATCTTAAGTCTCCTTCTACTAGTCCCCTTAATTTCTTGTCCTTTAAGAACAACCTCATAATTCTCTCTGGATACAAAAGTTACTGACAACTAGAATCACTTTATGGTCACAGGGAAAGCAGATAGTTTCAAGGTGAGACACCATTCTTCCCAAAGATCCTTAAGTACCTGGGAAATATTTTTATTTCTGAATTAACAAACCTGCAGCAGACCATTTCAGTATGCACATACTGGAGAGTTTTAGAGGAAAAAGACAAATATCTCCCCATTTTTTTAGTGGGTAAAGAAAACACACTGGATATTATCTCTCTGAGGCAAAAAAAAAAAAAAGCTAAAATTCAAAGGTTATTTACAAAAAAAGTTTACAACCCAAAATCATAGCATATTTGTCAACTATCAACTAGATAATTAATATCAAAAAAAAGTTGGATGATAGCACAGGTAAGATGAAATATTCATGAAGTCAAATTCTTGTTTACGATATGATTTGACTAGAAGAGTTGGCCAACAAACACAGACTTTGCCACAGAAAATAAAAACTGAAGTACTGAGACACAGAGACTGGGAATCTCACTAATCTTAGAATAAACAAGAAAGTAAAATGCTATGCTATGTATTTCTTTAAAAATCACATTTGTGTTACATCTGCTTGACCCTTGCAATATGAATCTTATCTATGCAAATGAAAATGGTTTCCCTTGTGTTCATTATATCAATGTGAGGTATTCTTTCTTGGTACTTTTTGTGTGTTAAATATTAAAACTCACATACTGAGGGCCTGAAAATTAAATCAGATAAGATTTTTAATGTTTTTATGTTTCTCCCATCCACACTGTTAAAGCAATGCATTAAATGTCCTTGAGTTATCTTTATTCAGTTAAACTGTATTTTGTATAGTCTTAGCAAATTTCTGATTAGAACAGTCACTGGCAGCAGGTACTTTCTTACAATCTTTTTTCAACAAAATCAGGACTATTTCACTATGTAGCAGCTGATATAAACTGCAAACAGACATCCTTTTATTGCAACTATATTCCCAGAAAAACATATTTATTGAAAAATAAAACAATTTTTAATTTCTTTTCTCTGTGGTCTCTGAACCCTGTTTCCTTACTATTCCTATTGTCTAACACACTACTTCGATATCTGATCCAAATCTGTGTGCACCTTCAAAGTAGAATTTAATGTTGCTGCAATTTGAATGTGATAAATAGACAATACAAATATTTTTTTAGTAAATCAAGTTGCTCAATACCACTTCAGAGGTTCAGTTGAACTAAGAGTCTTATTTTATCATTATATATAAAATATTTTTCAAGTCTTCCATGATTTTATTTATTACCTAGTGGGAGTGGGAAATGAGGCTGACTAAACAGGACTATAAAATTATAATTTATTAAGCAAGACTTAACAAGTTTAGATACTCTACAAGATAATTATAGTTAAATAGGAAATTTTAATGTGAAAGTGTATTCTTTAAACAGTTAGATGGCTAAGACCAAGCTTACTCAGGCAAGGCAGGTTCAGCTTCTCGTTGGTAAGTTTCCTGCAGCACAGATTTCACCTTCCACCTTGGGACTGACTTTTCCCCCATATTTCCATTCATCTGTCCTTGGAAAATCATTTCACCAACCAGTTCCTCATATTACAGGGTTACCCTGTACATACAGGGTATAGTTACAGTCTTTAGTTACCTATGGGAGAGCCTAGAGAAGACAGAACCAGATTTTCTAGAGGTGCACGGTGACAGGAAAAGAGGTAATGGATGAAAGTTGCAACAAGGAATATTACAGTTAGGTATAAGGACAAATTTTGAATGATAAAGGTTGTTAAATATTGGAACAGGTGCCCAGATGTGGTGAGTCTCCACCCTTCGAAGTCCTTGGACCCGGTTTGAGTAGAGGAGTTGGACTGGATGACCTCAAGGGCTCTTTCCAACATATGTGATTCTTTGATTCTACTCAACAAAGAAAATATCTTCCAATCACTAATTTCAGCATTTGTATGAATGAATACTACTTTTTAATTGGAAATTTAAATTTTCTTTGGAAATTCATTCTGTGACTTCCCCAAAAGACAGCATCATTTATTTTATTTTATTTTTCTTTTAACTTCTATTCTTTCCATTTCTTTATGCTCTGGAAAGATATCACATAAAAATCTGCACAATTACATTTGATCACAGGACCAACATTACCCCTTGAAATCTCAAAGTAAAGAATGGATATGGATAAGGTTTTTAGGCATCTGACTATATATATATATATATATATATATCAGCCTATAACTTCTGCTGTGATAGGCACAATGCTAGTTCAATGGCTATAATTTTTGTCTCTGTTCAGGAGTTTATTTAAAATCTGATTTTCCATTACTGTATTCAGACTTTATGTGTTTAAGAATGTCTTTTTTTAATTAAAGTTCTTCCTAATTGAATCTAGAAGACAAAAAAATACATCTTTCTTTATAATAGGGTGTTTGCCCCATTCACAAATTTCTTGTCAAAGGCAGTCTGTCAACGACACATTAACTCAACTGGCCCCTGCTCTACAAGTAAGTGCACAAGCAAACTTGTAGCCACAGCAAATGTGTGGAGGCCTTACTCTGTTGGGCAAGGTTTGCAGATCCTAGTCCAGAAATCAGCTGCTTAAGATATAATGTGCCCTGCGTTAGGTGCTGGATTTTGGTCAGTGCAACCAATTTGCACAATACCAAAACCCATATATTCATTTATTAGCATCTTCCTGATGCTGACTATTCCTCTCCTCCTGTCCCCAAATAGCAACGGGATCAGCAGTTACTTTCTTACGTCTAGATTGTCCGCAGGCTGTTTATTATGAATGGTGTATACCTTACTAGCCCTCAAATGAGAATCCTAATTCCAAGATGAGTGTCCAGAGGCTTGAAATAGAGCATGAAAACTGAACACCAGTAAGGCGAATTTTTATGATAAAAATATCCATTTATCCCCTTAAGCAAACATGATAATTTTTACTCCATCAAAATCCCACTTTCCTATTTGCCTACATACATTTGAGATTTTTAATAACTGCTAAAAGTTGCCAAGAACTTAAAAGTGTGAAAACAAATTTAGGAAGAAAAGGGATTGGTTTTTAATTGGTAAAACTTTGATAATTCAAATACCAATTTGTAAATCATACAGATGCATAGTCTTGCTGCAGAGGAGCCCATGTGGGGCCATGTGAGGTTATGTGCTTAATTTTTAATATGCAATGACCCTAAAGCTTTTAAAACTTCAGTGGGGAAGCCTTTAGAGGTTGAGAACAAACAAAAGTATTAAAGCACATCCAAGACCCAGCAATGTCCCAAGACAAGACATTCATACTCTGAATATGCTGCATCTTGTTGAAAATCAGAGTTGACTGTGACTTTGGGAACAGATACACAAATGGCTTTTGTGGCACTTGTCTGCCAATTGTATCCTGTTTTTACAACCAACCTAAGGGTTATTTCAATATGAAGAAAACAGTGATTTTTATATATTCATGTTACAAAGCTTCCTGATACCTGTACATCTGAGGCTCAAATTCATAAAATCACATGAACCCTTTTTCGTTCTCCTAACGTTTATTGTAATTACAAATGACCACAGAAAGGAAGCCTTGCCTCATGGCTGAAGTTCACCTGAGCTCAGCCTTCCCCAAATCTACAAATGCTCAAGGACCAGCCACGAACGTGGAGTTGGTGGCCATCAGAGTAAAACCCTGCTTAATCCAGAACTGTCCTTGGAAAGGCTTCTTGTGGTTTTGTTTGCAAGAGATGTGATCACCAAAATTTGAGTGCTGGCAGGGATGAGTCATGAGGTTGATAGCTCATGTCAAATGTAGATAGCTATTTGTTCTGAGGGTCTGAAAGCTACTGCTTTATTGTAAAATAAAAGACACAAAAAAAAAGGAGCAGTATCAATCAGATTTTACTTTCTTCCACTAAGGACTGTGCTATTAGGAGATGAAAATTTTAATTTTCCTGTAGTGATTCATTTTTTAAAGTACTATTGGATTTTACCCTGTTCCTTCTCCAGGCACATGAACCAGTACATATTGAAATAATTAACACAACCTGACCCGTGTTTCATTTTGCCATCTCCGCATAGAGGGATGGGAAAGCCTGAGTCCTTGCTCAGATCATTTAATAAAATATAATAAGCATATATTCAGTGTTATTGGACAAAAGGTCTGCATCCTAAGGTTCACTGTAATGAAAGGTCTATCAACAAAGGGAAGAAAAGAAAAGGTACAGCTCCTGAAGACGAAAAAATGGAAAGAAACAATCCAACTAAGCAAAGAACAAGTGTGAAAGGTATTAAATTATGTAAAGTAGGTGATTGATCCTGACTTTTGATTCTCCCCCAAAAAAAGGAGACTACAATAAGACATGAGTATCATACTTGAATTTAGACTGCTAAAAGCACAAAGTCATTGATCTTTAAAAAGCACTGCAATTATTTGACCTTCTAAAGAAGCCAAGACATTTTCCTTTCCAGAGAGATTATTGGCACAAATAGCACAAAAGAAAAAAGGATACTCGAGGGGAGAAGAAGCAAAGGAATGAATAGGGAAAACATTTGTGAAAAAAAGCATCCATGGAAAAACATTTTACATCTATTGGGATGTTTGAAGTGGAGTTCAAGGGACTGTAAGAAAGCGTAGATGACAGCAAGGCAGAGATCTATACATAAACACCTGTGATAGATATTACGGTGGCAAAATCAAATACTTACAAGTACAAAATGAGAGAACTCAACAGTCTTTGCAGCCCTAGTTCTTCTCCCTTGAGGATACCCATTATGACACAGGCTTTTAGTACATAATCGCAGACTGTATTTTTCCTGCACGGGACCCCTACCCCATTGAGTGAACAGAATGGATGGTGATCAATTAAAAAAGAGCAGCTATTCAGCGTTTTGTTTTACCCTCATTGTTCATTTTGTGGACTTAAGCCTTATCTGTGGCACACTATTCAGAAGCTGCAATGAAGACAGAATTATTAATTTCCTCATGGGCCTTTCTCTGGCACTCAGTGCTGTGATGCTCCACAAGCATTAATTTATCTTCACAAAGTGCAATGTGATGTGAGGGGTTACTGTTATCCCCACATTACAGATAGCAAGCTGAACCAGCGAGACAGTGAAAATAAAAGTACCTGCTTGCTTACAGCACACAATTTAGGACTTAACAACTGATTTCTCAAATTGCATAAAGTAGCACTTACCATGTTCAAGACAATAGTCCCATGGACTTCAGCTGTATCTGAGAACAGCCAGAACAGTTCAGACCAACAGAAACTGGAAAAGGGAGAGCAGTGATTAGGTGCTTCTACTATAACACCAAACTGGATCTCTGTAGCAGAAACAAAATTCCAAATTTCTGTTTCGTTCACATCCCACCAGCAGCAGCAAAAAGGCAGATCATATAAAAAACACCCCACATCTCCAGAAGGTCTAGATAATGCTCTGCATAAAGCATGGGCTCCCATGGAAGATGCACCAAGTGGCCATTGAATCAAAGTGACTATGGATGTGTGAGAGAATTTGAACTGGTAATAAATTAAATTAATTTTCCCCAATTTAAGCCTGCGACAGTAATTGCTGAATGATCTCCCTGTCCTTAACTTGACCCAGGAGCTTTTCATTATATCTTGTCTCCCCTGGCCATTTGATGAGGGGAGTGATGGAGTGGCTTTGTGGGCACCTGGTGTCCAGCCAGGGTTAACCCACCATACGTTATTGAATCAATGACTTCTTTCTTTGGGATAGGCCTAACAAGAGTCCTGAAGACCATACAAGAGGCAGACTTCAGCTCTGTGGTCAGCTCAGGCTTCCTTAGAGAAGCTGTCAGCCTTCACGATAAAGTCCTGCTTCATCCCTTCAGCCTTGGACTCGAAAATTATAATTTTTGCTGTGATTATGAGATGTTCTGAGAGGCTGGACTAAACTCATTACGAACAGAATCTTCTTAGATTTAACAGTTTAAATTTTCATATTTATTTGTGGGCTGATCATTAGTTTGTAAACCAGAGTCCTGGATTAAAAAAATTAATGGTCTTATAAAATTTCATGTAAATTGGGAACAATCAACAGGGAAAATTTAATTTACATTATTAAAGTCTGAAAAATTGCAGCTGAAAAGATCCTATTATGAGAAAATTGCTCATACAGCTCTAACATTAGAT
>JAOXJM010000012.1:27689247-27700516 GCA_026413425.1 Tringa solitaria
AAAAATAGCATTTCTCCTAACGAGATAAGTGGTGTTGTCTTTGAAAACTGATCCATAATTCTGTAGTGGAAAAGTATTTAGTCCTTCAAAAAGGAAAGAAGGGGCAAATTTGCCATCAGACTTTGTCTTTTCTGTTGTTTGCTTTTGCTACCCTTTTCTCTGCTGAGTTCCCAGCTGTTGTGAATGTCTGTAGCTGATGCCAAGAGAGTAAGCCACGAGCTGTTCCAAAGTCAATAGGATATCTGAAAGCACCAGAAAAAGGGGAAAAGTACATGTAACCAGCATGTTGTCCTGTACTTCCAGTGACAACCATGTGTTGCTGCACAGATAAACCAAAAAACTTGGCAGGGCTTCTAAAGGTTGGTTGTATTAAAGGAGCTTTCCAAAGTCAGCTTGGAAAGATTACAAGTCAAAGTTAATTCATGCATAACAAAACCACTGCCAGAGAGATGGATCTTTAAAAGAAAAGTAACTTCCCAAAATCTTTACTCAATTCTGGTATTATTTTCTTTCCAATGAAATTCTCTGTTTTAATATTTATTGTCATGATTCTTTTCTGTAAATCCCTTAATGGAGGCATTTTAGGAATAACTGTGTCCAGACAAAAAGGGTACATGCATAATGAGCACAAAAAGAATTAATGTAAAAAAAAACCCAAAATGTAATTCATCTGTTACGCATTACCGTTATGAGAGTGTTATAACTGTGGCTTTGTTGCAAAATAAACCATCATACAAAATACTAATTAGTGTGACTGGCAACAGGTGAGGTCATGATCTGTCCAACTGGTAAAATTTCTGGCAAGTTTATAAAATTGTGCATTTATCATGAGGCAGTCCTTTTTAGCACTTTGGTATTCCATCTGTCCTGGTGAATGGTCTTATCCTGTTTACATGTATCCTTTTTCCTTGGTGCAGATCGAAATGATTGTGTTGAATCAAATAAAAACCATCCTCCTGAGAACATGCCTGCTGTTAGTTGGGTGATATCTTGATAAGAATCCAAGATTATTTCTATGTTTCCATAAGGAACTTCCCTTGATTTCTTTAATGTGTCTTAGAGCTGCAGAGTATGTTCATGTCTGCTTTGGGCTTACCAACAAAGAGAAAGTCCTAATATGTGCTCCGAAATGTAAAGGGAGTCATCATAAGTTATACATATATAGTCTTGAGATCTCAGGTACAGGCAACTCCCATGTCTCTATAGCGATAGTTTCCTGCTATCCTTTTGAAGCATTTCTGGACAGCTTGACCTCATTCGATTTGTGCTGAATTGTTGGTGTTATCAGTAAATACTTCAAATGCTGTAATCTCATTTTCTTCTTTTGCCATACTTAATGTTTGCTTTAGGAAGAAGCTTCTTAGATTAAATGTCTGAACTACATGGCACGAACAGAGATGTAAAGAGGGAAAAGTAGGGATATGTGTGTCTTGGGACATGCAAGGAGCAGTGTGTTCACACATTTTTGTGTGTTCATTATTAAGGATGGAGAGAGACAAGTTCTCCCCAGTGCTTGTCCACTCTCACTGTGACTTTTTTTGCCTTATATACAGATGGAATTTTTCTTGTTGCAAGATGTAACCGTAGCCTTTTCCCTTTCACAGTGTACGCTGGAATTTAATCTTCTCTATGAACCACCTTAGATGCTGAAAGACAGCAATTGGACCCTCCACTTCTCCATCCAGTTTACTCAGCCTGTCCTCAGGTGTCCTAACTTTCTTAGTGGCTCTCCACTGGACTCATTCCAGCTTGCATGTTTTACTTTTGCACTAGAGGCTCCAAACTGGACACAATATTCCAGATGAAGCCTTTTAAGTGCCAAGTAGAAGGAAATAATTGTTTTACTTTATTTTATTCCATTTTCTTGCTAATGCAGCCCAATATGTGATTAGCCTTCGCCAGCATAAGCTCAAACTAGTAACTCATCTTCAATTTATTGTCCACCATGACCCTCCGGACTCTTTCTACAGAGATACATTCTACCAAGTCATTTACACCCCTGTATTACTATAAGGGGTTTATTTTATCCCAGGAACTGGACTCTTTTGCATTTTCCCTTGTTGAACCTTGTAAGGTTCCTGCCATCCCGTTCCTCCAGGTTGTCAAGAGCCCTATGGATAGCACCCTTCCCTCCGGAGAACCAATGGCTCCCCCCAAGGTGAGGGATTGTGTAAAAGTTATTATGACATGTCTTAAGTAGACTGTGGTGATGTGTAAGACTCATGATGTGAAGCTTCCCAAAGGTAGGGAGAGGAATCAAGTGGATTGAGGAAGAACAAGCAAGGGAAAAGGGACCACTCAGGTATGAAGAGGCTGTTGGTCAGTAGACTTTTCTGTCTAAAACCAGCACTTCATCACTATATTCTCATTAAATGTCCTATGTTTTTGTTTAATCCTGTTTCTAACTCGACTTTGTCTGGTTGCACTCCCTATTCTGAGTGAGTACCATTGAATGCTAGCAAATTTCTGGCTAGGTGGGCAGGAAAATAAGAAAAACAGCCTGACTATGAGCAATTGAAGTTAGACCATGAACCTCAGTGGCTGACAGATCCAGCAGCTCGGGCAGACCAGGGATCTAGGAGCCACCCACTGGATAAACTGGGTATCTCGGATCTGCTGCTGGAGAGATCCAAATTGTGTAAATTTGTATGTTACTGTCTGATGCCCAAGTCTCAGCACTCAGAACGAGACCACAAACTTCAGGGGCTCATGAAACCCAGAGCCAGCGGCCAGAGGAGACCAGGGGACATGGAGGTCACTACGCCTTCATCTGCTGAAGTAATGCTGGAGCGTATGAATGAAGAAAAAAATATGCAGTCTGATTCTGAATACGTCAAAATGTGATGTTTCAAGTAAGAACATGCAGATTTTGAATAATGTTTTCAGATTTTCAGATTCAGAAAATCACATTTCTGAGAACAAAGATGTATCAAAAGGATATTAAACCTATAATGAGTGTTTATAGAAGAATCTGGTTATTCACCAAATGCTTTTTAAAAAGGCTATCCCTCCCTTTATGTCTATGCTTTGTTTGGTATTCTTGTCTATTTAACTTCATGAAATATTTGTTAAATAGTTGGTTAATAAAGACTATCCGATAAAATAAAACAAATGTTAACATATTCTTTTTGTTTCTTTACAAAGTGGAAGCTTTTCAATGTTCAGCAGTTTCTGAATAAAAATGCTAAATAATTCATGAAGTATTCAAACTAATGTTTGCAAGTATATTAGTAATAAGCTCTGACGTGTTGCACTCTCAGACACCCCATTAAGCCAATCTAGAATTCTTTGCAGTGATCTCAGTTTACCATTGGATTACAAGAGCTTTTGGACAGTGACTCCTTGAATCTGTTCCTTACTAATACTAATTTATCTTTGACTATTAAAATAGAAGAACTGAAGTAAGAGGAGAATGTGTGCCTTATCAGTTTTGAATGACATAAGCACCTCTCTTTACATATGAGGTTAAGCTGTTGAATTCTAAAGGATTTGTAGGTGAACTTTCTTTAAGCAGTAGATAAAGAAAATTAAAGTAATCTATGTGTAAACGAGAAAAATATTCTGAGAACATATGGAGATAAAATTGATCCAATATACAGCCTGTACTGAAATGAGATTGTGGGAAGTACTTATGTTTTACTTTTTTTTTTCCCTATAGCTATCCTCAGTTTGGGAAACAATCCTTTGTTTCTTGTAGTTTCTTTCTCTTATAATGAACAGCCACATCTCCTGTTTTTTCAGAAAGCTGTATCTGCACTTCTAAGGCTTTGACATGAGCAAGAAAGCAAAGACATTAAAATTTTTCATTTGTCTAGGAATTGAAAAGGCGTCTTGGGAAATACAATTGAAAACACCATTTCGCAATTTTGATGTGAATTTGTGTGCCTCATCGCATGAATTCTCACATGGCTTTGGGATTCACAGACTGGGCTGTGCTTATTTGCAAGCAGACTATTTAAAATAGATTGAGGGGCATGCATTTGGAGGTAAGAGTGTAAATATTTGTAATATCAAGAGCCTAAGTGCATACTTATGCCACAACAGCAAAGACCAGGGCAGGCTGATGTAGGCATTTGAAATGCTCTTTTGTTGTGCCAGTTCCAGGTGAAAAAGAAAAAGAGAAAAAAAGAGAAAAAGAGAAAAAAAAATTAAATAGCACAATACCCCAAATTCACAGACCTTGGACATATCATGTCTCAGCAGTCATAGTAATAAATTTGTAGGAAATGGCACAAATGCTGCCTTACAAGGAATCCATGGGCATTTATTATGCCTTGAATGAGAATTAAATGCCACTTGCTGTAATCTAATACACCTCAGAAAAAAACAGCTCTTAGGAAGCATCTCCATGAGCCAGAGATATAAGTTATCATTAGATGCACACTGTATCAACCTTCGGCTAAAAGAATGGGCTTTCCCAGAAGCAGAGATTACTTTCCCTTCAACCCTTTCAAAAATCCTTATCATGGTTCAGCATATATCAAAATAACCAGGGAATCCCTTCCACGGGGTGGAGAATGTATTAAAGAAATAGCAGGCTGCAAAATTTCACAGATTTCAGTCTATTTAAAGTCTGTGTTTGTCTAGTTTTCAAAGAACAACAGCAGCAAAACAATTCTACCTCAATAAAAGCTTCCAAGTGATCAAGACCTGTATCTTTATGTTCATATGATTTTGAAACAGAAGGTGCAGAGAGTGAGCTCATTATTCAGTAACAAAACAAAAGAAATCTGTACTGGATCAGTCTTGCACTGGACACATTGCTATAGAATTTAATTTACCTTAGATCAATAGCTTCACTTGAACTTTCTCAAATGCCGCAGCTCTTTGGGCTCTGCGTTTTCTGGTGGACCTGTTCCCAAATTAATTATGTGGGACATTTGGCCACAAGCCTAAAATAAGATCTCTTAGACTCAACACCAGGACCTGGGTGTTGTCTCATTGCAGCAAACTTTTTTACTCTACAAGCAAACTAATATGAATCTGATTTATTTTTATCTTGTAGGAAACTTACTAAATATGATACAGTAAATGTGTAAGAAAAACCTGCTGTGTCAGTTCTAGCTTATTTGGTTAGCATCTATGAATAAATAAACAGCCAAGTTGGTGCCACCTTTTATAGCTATTCTTTTTCTCAGCTGGATGTTAACAGATTATCTCTTTTCTCTGAGCTTTTCCTTTTTATTTGCTCTAGACCTGAATTAACAGGTCATTATTTCTTGATTATTTTTTTTTCAGGCTGATGGTACAGTACAATAATTGCACAGGCCAGCGTGCATATTTTAAGGTTTTTGGGGTTTGTGTTTTCAGAGAGAAACAGACTTGACTGTGATGTGTCATTAGTGTGATATTACTATAAATAAAAGTGCCTAGCCATTACTAAAAAATGAAACAATATGAGTGATACAGACTTTGAAAATAGATGGAAGATTCCTTTATTGAAAAGTAACTATTGTTCATTGTTCCACTGGAACCCACTCTCATCCGAGCTTAAAAGCTGAGGTGTCAGTAGACACCAGCCAGTAAGACTTCTACTTACCATTCATGACTTCATCTAAATGGTTGTAATTTGTCAAGAATTCTTGTACAAAACAGGAATTAGAACAAAATAAGTTAGACTGAGAGAGCATGAGAATATTGAGGTCTAAAGGCACTATGTATGTTAATGAATTTTAATTATGTTTCTAAATCTAATTATTTGTGTTAAGGTGTCCTGCTCATCAATAAACCAAAATTAGTAGTTATCACTAAAGACAATTACTTCATGATTATAAACGTTGAATCAGGGAATCTCCTTCAAAATTAAGAGCCAGCAAATTGTGCAGGGTAAAACCAGAATCCATGTAATCCTTGGCCTCAAACCTCAAGTGCAAGTTGGGCTGAGTAAAACAAAGCTGTTTGTATCAGCTGTCCCCCTCCCAGCCTCAGCAGGACTCAGAATTCAGCAGGATTTTATACCATCATAATTTCTGCTCAATAAACCAGCAGGATGTTTATGAAGAAGTTAGAAAAAAAGCCAGAGTTGGGGTTTTTTTTCCCTTTTCTTTTTGCGGGAGCAGGGACGATACCGGCTGGTAGAGAGATATGGAGAACAGCTTCAGGACAATAACATCTCAACCATTGTTATTCCTTCTACCACAGGATTGAAGGACTACGAAACTTTGATGTAACAGGAGGGAGCTGTAAGACTGTTTTAGGAATAACAACTAGTTGAGGGAAGTTGAAAACTGAGGAGACAGGGAGATGGCAGTGTGCCAGTCAGTTACAGTGAGAATATTTTACTCAGTATCCATATTTTTTCCAATAATCCCTTCCTCCTGGTTTGCACATGTACCAGCTCTACATTGAAAGAACTACTTCCACTGAAGGAGGTGTCAAATCTTGATATTTATATTGATTTAACGCTTTTTACAAGTAATCTTTAATAATATTATCACAGGTCAGGGGTGGTGGTATTTTTTGTTTGCTTGTTTGCTGTTCTGTTAGTTTGGTTTTTTTAATATAGCTTCTACCTAGTGTTGCTTAAAACATCCCTGTTCCAAACAAGCCGAAAGAGCATGGATACACCTGGATTTTTTTGGACTCACTTCCAGCTAGCTGAGCCTAAGGGTGAGTCCTTCCACTCAAAGCACTGTGGGTCAGGTTTTAATTAATCACAGGGTTGTATTGCTTTTCCTGTGCCCCTTAGAAATGTGAATTTCAAGTATGGAGAGTTGTTTGTGACTCTATGTGCAGCACACTTCATCAAAACCCAGTGCTATGCATTAACCCAACCACCTACAGTCACCTTGCAGGTTAGCACAGTGGAAGTCAAGAATTAGCATGAAAAATAGTTCTTTTTCTGTCTCTGAAGTAAGAATTTACTTTGCGTTTTAGTTTATGCTGGTTTATTTTTCAAATATTATGGTGGAAATTTTGCTTCCTTGGATTTTTGTTGTTTATAACCATCCTTCCTGATGTAAGACCACGGGAAAGTGTTCTATAGTCTATTTGTATTCATGAACCATCCTATCACATACAATGAAGAGAGGATGTAAACCTCTAAGCCTGACTTACCTTAAAGTTTGCATTACAATGTACACTTCAGTTAAAACTATGAAAAGCAGAGAAAAGAGAAAAAAGGAAATATCCTTATTTCTAAGTAATGGTTTCAGTTTGGGTGATTTGAACTACTGAGTAAATCTGTTCATCATAGTGCAAGAAATCATTTTTCCACTGAAGATGAACATTATAGGATACTTATTGAGACATGTTTGGGAAGGATCCTTGACTCTCATTAATTCTCTTTGAGTACTGAGTATCTTTCTTTGAAACTGTGACTGCTTTTATGCATTTGAAAATATACTCAGATGTACTTTCATGTGAAATAAAGAATGTACGTGTTTTTATGTAAAATCATTTGTTGCTTTTACAATAATGACCTATTCATTTTAATAAGCACAAAAATTAATGACAAGTACAAAAAAGTATAAAAGTTGTGTGTAGAAAAGTGACAAAAATGATGTTTTCAGGAAGGAAAAGTAACATATTAATAACAGACTTTGGAAAGTGAAACCATATTTTGCTCATTATAGTAAACTTGGAGATTCCACACTTTTCTTTTGCTCTGCTTAATTAAACGCTGCATTGTAAGTGTATCAAGTTTTTACCAAACTCTGTTGTCATATTACATCCAAAGACTTTGGACATTATTAAAATGTTTATTAGGCACGTCCTCCATATCCTACATCAATTTATTTCCAAGGTAGTAGGTACTTTTACCAACCACACTGTCTTTTGCACCTGTGGATCATCTGTTAATTCCATTTCACAAACAATATTTCAGCAATCATAGCTCTGTTCCAGAGGAGTACAAGTTGTCTGAAGAATTGCCCAACTACAATTAACATAATATTTTCCTCCAATTATAATAATATCCCAAGAGAACAATGGAAAGGAGCAATTTTGATCACTACTAGGATGGAAATCATATGCCTAAAGGTGAGACTAAGCCTATGTTTAGACATACTTAAAATTACTTTGATCTGTTGAGCAACATCTTCTTGCATTTACTTGCAAACAGTTTTATTGAAGAAAAGAGGGTAGCAGGGGAAAAAGAATTGAAAAACAAAGCTACTAGGACCTTTTGGCCTGAATGGTATACTCAGTTTTAATTAGTTGTTCTAGAGTTTTTGTTCTGGTGGATTTTTGTTTTATTCTCAACAGGACAAGACTGAAATAGGATTTCCAGTATTTCCAGAGAACAGAAGATGAGAAATTTCAAATTTACTTTCCACCTCCTGCTTATCTTTGGAAGAAAACAACCCCCAAAAATCAAGTCAAGTGAGACACCTCATATAGACACTCCTGACTCAGTTTAGCCTGCTTACTCTAACTTACAGTTTTGGTTTATCAAAAGGATTTCTTTGACCACTGTCACTAACACTATATACTAATAAGTATGTTGAACTATGGTGGGGTTGTTATGAATCCCCTTAATTTCTAGGTAGGAAAAAAAATAAGGTCAAATGATTTCTTTTTAAGCTGCCGAGAATGCACTGGGGCTTCTCAAAATGTCATTGTCCTGCTGTCTACATGCCCTGGAGACTATTTAAAACTGCAGGGAGGAGAAAGTAATAGAATATTGCATTAATTATTCTTGCTGTTACTCAACCATGATGAGGCCTGAAACACCTGAAAAGAGATGGCTGGTCCCAGTTGGATAATACTGTAGCTTAACCAGTAAGAGCTAAGGCAAAGAGTCCAAAAAGACACAAGATTTCTCAAATCAGAAGCATCTGAAGTAGAAATAAAAGAGGAGAAAAAAAGCAGGCCGGGAGCCAGAAGCTTACACAGAACTGCTAACAGATCTGGTACAATCAAATTAGATCTGTGCAAATGCTACTTTTATTTAATCTCAACAATCTCTCCATGCTAAACCAATCCCGCTGAAAAATAATTAAGCTGAAATATCATAAAACCTCGCTTCCTACTCTATTAAGGTTTTTTCAGTCTTGCTTGAAGGAAAGTATGCATTTATTTACCTGTCAAACTGCAAGAGCTGGTCTGCAATAAGAAAAAGTGCTGAATGAGATGAAGTGATTGATGAAGGAAAAAGGAGGTCAGTTTCTTTATAGGTATTATCAACAGAGAGAAGAAAGTAAAAAGGAAATGCAGCTTGTTCCACAGTGCAAATAAAACCCCTAAGTGAACATTTTAATAAAAAGCTAGCCAAAAAAAAAGGATATATAAAAGTGTATTTAACTGTATTTTCTATGTTATTGTTTTCTAAGGCACAGCAGTACTGTAGGCTCATGTTTGAGGTACTGGCCTACAACATTTGACCACACTTATGGTACAAGTGTAAAATCAATTTTCTGCACTCCCATTTATCTCAGCACTGATGTTAGCCAGCTCTCTAACAGAACGACTACTGGAGAGGTTATTTTACTTCAGAGTGGCATTTCAGAAGCTTTAAATGGTCTGAAGAGATGGCATGTGACCTTTAGGTATATTTTAGCTCTGCTCTCCTCTGAAGAAGAATTATTTAACCCTGTGTGGTTATATCATCATAAGTCTCTCACTGTTTTCTTTGTGCGTCTCAAAACGTACACAACACTGTCTTCTTTCAGCACAATTTACTGTTGGTGATACCAAGTTTTTTAATGGAAACTGGGGAGAGAAAACTAGGTTGAAGGTACTATCTGCTACTTTTTTTGTTAACACTTTGAGAACATCAACTTGTTTCATTTATAATCTTGCAAGTCATATCTCTGGATTTTCAGGTTTTAAGATATTTTTATCACTGCTTCAAAGACAGTGTTGCTGTTTGTTCAAATGAAATTATAACAGAGGTCTCGAATTGCAGGGGTTACTGATTAGTAACTGTTATTGATTTGTAACACTGTAGTTTAGAACAGAAAGGTAGAAATTTTAAATTCTTCAATACACATCAATCAAAACAATCACCAGTCCTCTAGAATACCTACCCAGCCAAACAAATGGCTCAAAAATAAATTCAGATCACGAAAAATGTCTTAAAGCACCTGATGACAATAGAGATCAATATCTAATTAACCCTAAGCAATGCACTACTAAAAAATTGGCTACCGAGCAAAATATAATGGGCAGCAAACCAAAAAGAAATAGAAGCAAGTAGCTGATGCATATGGATAACTGAAAGAAATATAAAAGGAACAAAATATAATACATAAGTTTGGTAATAATAACTGGACTAACAATCCACCAGAAATTTGAGAAAAAGAAGTGTCAAATGTTTAAAAGCAATGCAGAAGCTGACTACAGTAATGGGAGAATTGCTAAGAATTCCTCCAAGTACTCTGGCTATACCTTTTGATATAGAAGAAATGCTAATTCTTTTACTCATAGAATCATATAATGGCTTGGGTTGGAAGGGACCTTAAAGGTGATCGAGTTCCAACTCCCATGCCATGGGGAGGGACACCTCCCACTAAACCAGGTTACTCAAAGTCCTGCCCAGCCTGGTCTTGAATACGATAGCTAAAGAAGTTAAAAGTCTTTGTCTTTTCCAATAGTGTCACCGCAAAACCAACAGTTTCAAGTATAAATATCACCTAGTTGAATTCTCAGTGTTATCAGACTAAAGCAAATTGCATAGATCAGCTCCGATGTGATAAAACATAAAGAAATGCAATGTATCATCATCCACGCAGTTTAGATGATGTAGTCCTCAGTCATGGTTATGTCCTTTTTAAACTATAGCACAGCAGAGCAATTCAGACTTCAGATTTTCACAGACCTAATACAGGCCCCGAAGTAAGAAGGTCAACTCCATCCACAACCCTTGCAAAAGAAAGGCTTCTCTGGGGGCTATCGAAGGAGTTTAACAGCCATGTGCGGAACTGTTCTCCAGAGTATCCCCTAGACAATGGAGCACAAGACAAGTTTCCCAGGAGAGGCAGCTAAGTTGTATGCCAGTAGCTCTCCCATACAGATATATTTCCTTTTTATGATTAAAGCCTGAATTGAGCTAACTGAAAGTGGCTTTGCAAGGTGGTGCTGATGTTTCTTTCTTATCCCATAGAACACAAATTTCCATTTTCCTAAAGGGAGAGAAGTCTCCAGTTATAAATGTTGCTGATATAGTTCCGCATACAGGAATTGACCTAAATTGCTGTGGTAACTTCAGTCTTAGGTCTCAAGTTCATAAAACCACTTGTGGAAGGAAAACCTTGCTTAGGGCAAATATGTAGCAGAGGACTGGTACATCAAAACTGCTCCCATGCTAATGTTTTTCAGAATACAGTCA
>JAOXJM010000012.1:27708252-27727463 GCA_026413425.1 Tringa solitaria
TATCTAATCTAAATCTCCCCTCTTTCAATTTAAAACCATTACCCTTTGTCCTATCGCTTCACTCGCGGGTGAGTCACGTCTCTGTCTACTCCACCTGCCATGGGGTAATTTTACGCAGCCAATGTCAGCAGACACAAAAACACAATCTTCTTTCCTAGAACCTGGTAGCTCTTGCTGCAAGACAGGATAAAAAGGCATCTGATTCCCTGCAATAAAGATTACAGATAGCAGGTCTTTAGGAGAATTTGAAAGTTCAGCCCGTTCTCAGCACCAGAACCAATGCAGGCACAACCATAAAATCTCTTGTGAAAACTTTTAACCCCAAGAGGTAAATCTCTCTGATGAGCTGTAGGACAGCTAAGGCCTGAGGACTTCTACTTGGTCTTAATGGTTCTACACACTGCCGAGCCTCCACTGCCATCTCAGGAAGACAGTTAGGTGTTAGGCTCATGAGAAGGGTCAAAATCGGGCAATGTAAAAGTCATAGAATCATAGAATGTGTTGGGTTAGAAGGGACCTTTAAAGGTCACCTAATCCAACCTCCCTGAAGCAAGCAGGGACATTTTTAACTAGATCACTCCCACAACAGTGGTAGAGTTATCAGTGAGGGTGTTCAGTATCCTTCAGAGAGTATAAGGGATCCAAATGAGATCATAGCCAAGAGATCATAGCCAAGTAGATTTGTAAGACAGAAAGAGAAAGGTTGTAAAAGGAAAAGAATGAAGCCAGATTTGCCTCCATTTACAACCAAAATCATGTCCATAGAAATTATCTCCACTTCATGATCTGAGGACTGACAGAAAGTGTCTTTGTCCCATTTTCAAACAGTAGAGCTAGATGACAATGGGACAAAATAAATAAATCCAATGTCATTAACAATACCACTATTTTTTGGTGGCACTTTGTGTGGCTGTAAGAGATTTTTTGGAGAAAGAAAGGATCTTCTTGACAGCATCCGCATTCCTGTGGCCACTCTAGTGAACGCCATCATTTCACGCTGCTTATCACATGCTTATCTGACTTTTGCCCCTTTGCAAAATAAAATTAAACAAGAGGCAAGGGGAGGTGAGGGGAGGAGAAAATTTATTTTTCTGTAGAGTGTTGCCTTGATCCTTCCATGGGTTCTTCTAATGCAAAACCCTGAGGCATCTCAGCCGCTAGAATGAAATAAACAGATGTTTTCCTGGTTTTATTTATATGTACAACAGAACCTCACTAATTTGTACTATTGCATGGGAAGATCCATTTTAAATGACAGAGTAAAGGAACATTTTGCAGATCAGAATTGTATTCATTTATTTTCTAATTGTCATTTGTTTTCAGCTATTTGTGGTTATACATCGTTATACTGTTTTTGTTATTTATATTAGTACTGTTGCTACCTCCATAAAAGTCAGTTCCTAAAAAAAAAACCAAACCAGTATTGGAGTTACATGGATATATTGGTGCCTAGAAATAGACAAGGACTAATTAGGGAAGGAATCATTTCTAGTGCATAGGTCATTTTTACAAAGTCATTAGGAAAATAAGTGTTCAAAAGGATGTTGCTCAGATGTCAAACCCACTAATAAATGTTTTGGAAAATGGCATGTAAAGTAATGTCCTATTAATAATATTATGTCTCAATAAATCTCTCTTACTAAATCTTTACTGGGATGTAAGAAAATGATAGGTAATGTCAGGCTGAAAGTGTACTCCTTCAAAACACTGCTTTAGGCAATATCTACGTGCACATATACATCTGTAAGTGAAATATTACAATGTTTCTCACTTTGACCAACAGCTAGCACATTTGGTAGCCAATTTTTGAAGTTTAGCAAAGATTATTTAGTCACTGAATTACAAAGGCATTCAAACACTGGCTTGTTTTTCTTTTCCAACCTTTGCCTAACCAGAAAGAAATCTTTTTGCTCAATAATTACAGGTTTCGCATACAAATTTGTACCCCCATTCACTTTTGTATGAACCAGAAATGGTTGAATACCCTGAACTATCCTGAGTGACATGACTAAGAATAAGCTCTTTTGCCATTGTCCCCACGCTTATGGGCACAGTTGCCAAAGGGTATAGTTGAGGGTGATAATCTCTTTATCATTTCACCAGTGGCTACTTGAAGGTACCCTTCAAGGTAGAGAAATACAGACAAACTTTTTAGATTTAGCTTTCTAGTTCACTTAAAATGAACCTACTGGTCTTTATGCTTAAATATTTTATCTTTTTATGTATTCTGTTAAATCATGTCTGAAGGCTATTGAAGTCTGAAGAATCTTTGAGGAAAGCATTTTCTTCAAAACATGCTACAATTTTCTTCCTGTACTCCTATAAGCCCATATGGCCTGGAAAACTTAACTTCTCTACAAAGATTTATCAGTCCTTGAAAAATAATTAGGTTTTTTTTCTGAGCCAGACAGCACAGAGTAAAGTAACTTCTGCAAAGAGTGAGTGCTTCATGGCTTTAATAACAAGAAATAGAAACTTTAGCTCAAGGATGAAAAAATCAGGTTCAGTTTGAGATCAGTCCAAGTTACTATTTACAGCTTCCGAGTTCAAGTTCCAGAAATCAGATTTATTTTCAAAAATATTGCATTCAGAAATCAAGATTTTGTTTGAGTGAAGAATGCATAAACTATAACCACGGAACTAAAACACTACTAAGAACTCTGGAGACTGACTATAAAGAGGCTCAGTGACTACCTTCAAACTGTCTTCTGTAGGTAGCTCACATAGTCACTACAGCTCTTAAAGACCAAGTGCCTAGCCCTGGACCAGCCCTCACTCTCCACGTTCCTTTTTCCAGCTAAAGAATTTAAAGCCAAAAGATGAAATAAGATCATCTAGTCACCTTCAGCATATCAAAGTCAATTGGATTTACAGTATTCTTTCTTATATTGACTGTAATAATTTGCATTTGGCTAAAATCTAACCTCTATCTAAAATGTATCTTCTAAAAAATGTATGCTCAGTCTTAATTTAATGACATCTACAGATGGAGACTCTGCTTGGCAGTTTCCTCCCATGATTAATCACTTTCTCTGTGCTTTACTTCTCTTTAGCATCTGGCTGGCACTAACTACCAGCCACTGGTTTTTGTTTTGCATCTCCTTGCTGAACATCGTATTTTCTCCCTTGGAATAGTGTCGTCCACTGCCATTAAGTGCGTCCTCTATCTTTTCTGTGGTAAGTCAATAAGTGCAAGCTCTTTAAATCTAAATGGTGGGGAGTTTTCCAGTTTTCAAATCAATTCTGTGGCTCTTCCTAAACCCTTGCCAGTTTTTCAAACTGTCTAGAATCATCCGGTCTTAGCTTCCTTAGTACCTGTGAGCTATTTGCCATCTGCTTAGACATCTTGGAACTGTATCAGATTTCTTTACCATGACAATGTCCTTGGGAACTGGGAAATCAGATTCTACTCCAAGACCATCACTTCCCAAGACTCAGCTCACCTCACCTCACCCCTTCATCCTCCAAGATTTAATTTTAAAAACAAACTTCAGCATTTCTCAGGTTCAACATCATAATGTACCCAGTTTACCAGCCAAACTAGAGTGACTGCTCTTACCATTATTTCTCGTCCCACTCTTCCCTGTACCATTAACACTAATATAGTGGCACACCACTTCCAAAGAGATATTTCACACTGACAATTGGTTTTTTTCAGACCAGTTAGTAATCTAGTTTAAATCCACGTGTAACTGACACTCTGTACTACTGCACAGTTCTTTAGTTAGGTACAAGGAGGTATTCACTTATCCACATCAGCACGTTAAAGAGCTACATTTGTCATTTTCAAACAGTTATAATGTTATCACACAAATTCGTTTACTTTTATGAGACCTGTTATCTAAAAAGTGATGTTGACTACCATTAATTATGTCCTTAGCTTAAAATGTTTTATGAGCTGAATACTGCCTCATCTTTTCCATTATTTTTCGGCACCTGGTGACACTAATTTTACATTCACACAGTATCAACAGTCTTAGATATTCAGAAGGTATCTTCCAAGGATTCCTATATTTAATAAATATTAATACTGTCAGTCCAGAGACATCCTTAGAAGTGCAGACATCTTTAAAGTATTCTTTTTCAACTAATGAGCCAGAAAATACCTCATTCTGCTACATATTACTTGTTTCTGTGCAAACACTCATATTTTTTGAATACTTATTTCTTCTCTGTCTCCTTGTTAATGATTTTGTTGTTTCCTGTTAAGAATAGGCTATATGTTTGTCTCTTCTTCTTGAATAATTTCTTTCCTTTCCTACGTTTGCTTTGGTTTCCTGTGTTCCTAATATGTATTTTAAACTTTGACTGTGATTTCATAAAAGAAAGCAGTTCCTCCAGAGTCTTTATCTTCCCTTGTTAATTTTCTCTATAAATTTCCACACTTCTCTGTTTAATATCCTTCTTTCTGGACTATAATTTCTCTAGAGAATACATGGAGGGTATATAGATATAAATACATGCTTTCACATTACCCGAAGATAATTGGTGCAATGAAAGGAAGTGACAATCACTTTGTAGGACCAGTTGTGTGTCTTTCCATCTGGGAGTAATTATCAGGGATGGGAGAAAAGGTGTAGAGAAGAAACATTTCTCTTTTTCATCCATTTCCTTCATATGCAGACTTTTCTCTGAGTCCAGGAGAGAACTTCCCATGGCGCCAGCTTCCTCTGGAGTTTTGAATCTTTCAGGTCCCGGTAGGCTTAGAGTAACTTCTCTTTCCTTCTTCATCAGAGACTGGCATCTTCCTGTGCCTGAATCGAATACAATTCTCCCTCGAGTTCCCAAGCTGAAATTTTCTGAATATCACAAACAAAACAAGTGATTAATTGCAGGCCGTTATCTTTTATGGCACAAAAATATTCTACCAGAGTTCAGAAGCCTGATAGGGCACTTCCACAAAAAGCCAGTAGTTTACTCACATGGACACACTATTGACCTTTGTCTTCATCTGTGTGCAGCTGAAATCTAGTCCAAGCCCCTTGGATTATGCCCATTATACTAGCGTACTCTTTTTCCTTCTTAATTGGAAATCACACAGTAATGATAGTTAAATTCTGTGTAAGCATCTTCTCTTAGGAACAATCAGTGATTTCAAAGCAGTCCTCTAGTAGTAGAACTATGGTAAGAGCATTCAAACATCTATAAATATCCTATTGTCTTTGATTTGCCGCTTTTTTTGGTAAAAAGAATGGATGTTTTCCTCATTCAACAGATGCTGAGGACAATAATAATAATACATTTCATTGCGCTACATGATTTTTGCTGTGATTATTGTCCTTTCTTTGTTCAAGATAAGAGTTCAAGAATCGCCACACTTCTGAATAAATACTCACTTTGTCTAGAGCTGATGTATAAATCTCTCCTTTATATAATCTCTAAAATTACTGGTCTAATTTACTAAATTTGAGAATTTAGAAAAATTTGGAGAAAGTTTTGCCTAAAATGCAAAACTGCTAAAATATTTAAAAATAATTTTAACTTGATGTCTTCATGATGTCATATAAAATTATGTGTGGATAATACTTTATAGTAACTATATTACAATATTCTGAATGTGTGCATAACTTAGTACTAGAATATGACTGATAACCTCTCGTCACACAGCTATCCTGATTTATTCTTGCCATTTGCTGCTGTTATTCAATCCCTGCCTGCCACATCCATCCTGGATTCGACAGGTTTTACTCTGAGGTTACAAAACAGTCAGACATAGGTAGGACACAGCAAATTCAGGACATCACCAGAATATCTAACCCGTGGGCATGTCACAGCAGTGTGGAATACAGGGCAAAATACGTATGATATAGGGTAAGAAAGCCTCCATATACCATCCCTAAATTTAGAAAACTGAAGGATCTTACTAAGAAACACAGTTAATGCAATACAGCTATAAGATTTTTGCATGCCTGTGACTATTCAAGTGCTTCTTAAATGGGTGTTCTTTAAAGGTTATCCCCAACCTGAGACTACAGGATCTAGGAATATCATAGTGCCTGTATTTAAATTTAATAATGCAGAGTTTTTTAATTATTCTGCATTGAGACTGGGAAACAAGTACAGTTCCATTTGGCGAATTGCCACCTTAGATGGCATTACAGCGGAGTATGGAAGCCTCGAGGTATTTTGACATAGAGGTCATAGTTTCAAGTTTTTGTGACAGCAAATCTTAGCATTTTATTAACACTGACTACGCATAAACTTTGGTGTGAATACCAGAGAGCTCTAGAGATGACTTGACACTTTCTAAGAAAACCATTTTCTATAATAATAGAAACATAATATATGGAATAAGAGAAACGATTTCACAAAAGGATGCCTGTGCAACATTTCAGCAGCTCTATTAACAAGTGGCTCAATGAATGTCATTTTGAACTCCTATTCGGTGTTTAAGAGGCAGTGTCAGGTTGAAAAAGCCAGTAACATGTTCAAACCAAAAGTACTTGGATAAACCCTCCTTCTCCAAGGAAAGTTCTTGCTCTGCACTAAACTCCAAATTCTAGGTGCAATTCCACCCGTTGCTTCCCCACCGATGACAAGGCCTTTATTCACTGCTTTCTGCTCCAGTTGAGATCCTTTTTGAGAGTATTGAAATGCAAGAGAAAAAGATATGTGTCCAACTATAATAATTTTTAAAGAGCATTTACTTTTCTGATTTAATGAATGCAATGAAAAAAAAAAAAAGAGAAAGAATTTGCTAATTACCTGAGTAAAACATCATCACTTTCCATGATTCAGTGTGTAAGAGTTTAAAGAGGACTCAAGTTTTTACCAGATTTTTTTACGGAAAATCTTTCACCCAGCCCTGAGAAAGATACTCATTTCCAGGGTTTCATCTCCCATCACTTATTTCACCTTTGATTGCAATCCCTTGTACTTTTATGCCTTATAAAAATTGTAAGCACCTTGGGGCACAAATAAGTCAGTTTAATTTGTCTATGAAGCACCACTCTTCCCTAAGGCACTGAATGAATTATTATACTATAATTTATAAAGAAGGTATTTGCAAGTCAGAGGTCTTGACAACTGGACAGTGAATTTTAAAAAAGCAAAGTTAAAAGGACCTTCTTCCTTTAAACCACACATGGTTTTAGCAGCCAAGTTATATATTTTTTGTTTGTAAGTATTGGGTAGGAGAACGCTGTCTCTTGGCAAAGTTTTTCCTCCAAAGACGGGGAGGGTGGATGCACCATTTAAGCTGCCACCGAGCTTTGTGCACACTGTGTAGAGCACAAGGGCAACGGGGCCAGCAATTGCCTCCTTCAGGGCAATATCTAAAACTAAAATGTAGTCACATTTAAACTGCCTGAGTGGAAAGAAGAGAGAAAAAATCCAGTAGAACTGTATCAGATCTTTTTGCTTAATTTTGCTAAGAGAAATGGTTACACAGTTAATGTGATGCACATTATCCTCAAGTACTTATTTATCAAACCTATGCTCAAAACAATCAGCTAAAATACATTTAGTCAGCACTGCATCACCATTAACGTGCTTCTCTCAGACCTTCTTCCCATTTTTCTGACTATATTTCACCAGAAAAAAGTTTTTTAAAGTATTACAAGACAAAATTCCTGTATTTCCATTCAAAAAAACTGGATTTGTTGCAGAGACCATGTGTACAGTTCCTGCTCTAAAGCTCCCTGATATCCAGAAAGCAAGTCCCATAGAACTGATGAGTCATGGGAAGGGGCCATTTGTCCTGGGTTTTTGGACACCCAATAACCCTGTCAGACCTATAAATTTTGATTGTAAGCACTTTAGGGTAAAAATCTGTCATTTTAATCTGTTGGGAAAGCACCATTCTTTCCTAAGGCGAGCTGTGAATAATACATGACAATTTAAAAAGGAGCTGTTTGCTGCTGTTGCTGCTCCCGGAAAACCTCCAGATTCTCAGACAAATGACCAAAGTACTCTTCACGTACTCAGGCTATATTTTTAGGCACAAGGAGAGGACATATCCTCTAAAATCCAGACTTATGACAAGTTAAATATTCAGTGTTACCAACTAAAAATTCAACCTCAGGTTATTTGGTACTTTATTTAGTGTCATGGCTTGTGCAGACAAAGAATTGCAGTTGTCCCTTTAATTTCTTATAAAGAGCCTAAATCCTATTGAAAGCAAAGAGTTATATACCTAAATGCTTTTGCACATCCCGAGTTACTCTTCCCAGTTGCAAAGAAAACCCACCTTCAAAACCAGAAAAATCTGGAAGAGAAAAAAAAAACAAACCAAAAAACCAAAAACCAACAACCTCCCCCAAAAAACCTAGAAAAAAGAAAGCATAATAAATTAATCAATTTGAAAAAAAAATAATTATCATATTGGCTCTTATATTTCTTCAATTTTCATATTTTTTTCAGTAACTATCACCCCATCACTTAAAAGTACACTGCCAAAACCAGGCATGAACATGGCATGTTGTTGAAATTTTCATAATGATAATGCTGGAACTTGTAGAAACTGGTTACTAGAACATCATGTCTCTGTAGGTCTGTAGATATGAGTGCCTTCTAGAACACTGCTGGTTTTCTAAAGTGAGCTAATGACTGTTATGATTAATTATGTTAATGGTTAGTTAATCATTATTAATTATATGGATGCAATGTGGAATTGCAGAGTAAGGAGTGGTGCATGTTGGAATATGTATAAAAATAGACACAAACAGACCCCAGAGTGAGCAGAAAGAAATCATCACCTTTATATCGTTCTCCTGGCAAAGAGAAGGAAGAAAGCTCCAGAGTCAACCTAGTTCTCCTGGTGAAGAACTTTGAATACTGATTACTCACCACAAAACCTTCCTTTCTCCTTATTGAGGAGCACGGGAAGCACACCACCAGAGAAAGAGGTATATCAGTTTAACCTGTATTACTACATTAATGGGATAGTAACGGGATAATTCAGATTGTAAGTGCTAATATCATTGCACTTAGATGAATAATAAATCTTTGGTTAAACCATTAAAGCTTTCATTTAAATTATGGCTTTGTATAGAAGGTGTGTTTCTTTAGCCCAAATAAATTGTGCAGGTGTTTGTAATGGTTGTTGAATCTGGGTGCACCGATGGTCACATCCCATCTGCTTATCAGCAGTCCCCATTTTCATTATAAACCTTCAGAAAGGCTTGGATATCTTGGGTAAAGCTTGGGGTTGTTTACAATATTTGGAGAGCTGGAAGTATCAGTATTTGTATGAAACACATGAGAATAAAGAATTAGGATCCATTTCATGAAAAGGCTTCTTATATTTAGCCTTGTTTTAGGAGCAGGCTGTCAAACAGCCATTCTCTGTTCAGATCAAACCCTTGGTAAACCTGCCATATAATTGCTAAAATATCATAAATTCGTTGTTCCAATACAAATGAAAGAAACCATGGTGCTTCATTTGGCTAAGACAGTTCTCCAGAGCCCCAAAGGACAGAGCTTCCAGAAGAGAAGACACGTCCATCTCTGTGGATAAAAAGCAGAAGCATCTCCTGTTATACCCGCATCCAGTCTCTACCCAAGGAACAGCAGTGACCTAAAATAAACAGGTTAAAAGAACAGAGGACTGAAAAGCATCCCTGCTTTTAGAGAAGATTTTAAGTATGGGAAGGATATAGAAACTGTCTGGCACAAAATCTGGAAAGAGAAAGCAATGTGGGAAAAGAACCTGCATGCGCTGGTGACACGAGTAGGCTGAGAACCAAGTCAGCAGAAGTCACTGTCAGGGGAACTTTTTAATATCATTCCTAGTCATACATTTCTGAGATGTGTCACTAAGCTCCTTCTTTCCTTAATAACGTCAAATAAGGCAAATGTCTGAGTCAGGCATTCAGTATTCCTGGGCAGAGACTCGAGAGTGGTCAGTTGTTTGTCAGCCAGAAACCTTGTTAATAGCAAATGGGTTACAGTTTGATTGCATTCTGTCATGCTGTCAGCTAATACAAGAGTTTACATTTCAGTTTCACAATTGGGCTGTAGCAGTAAATTATTTTAACATTCTTATTAAAATTCTGTATTTTCACATCTATATAACTAGCTGGAAAGTTCTGCTTTTTGACTCAAATTTTCTATGCTGGATCTCAGCCCAAAGGTGAATATTTTAATTTATTTTCTTCTTGGTAAATGTGAGCAAAACCATTTCCTTTACCTATGCAAGGATTAAAAAAACGTTCTGTATAAAGAAGTTAGATGTTTTATGTATGCAGAAAGCATCTGAACTTGAAAAGCTGAAACTTACCAGGTTGATACGGAGGATTAGTCTCCAGGCCAATTTGCAAAAATGAAGTATTACCAAAATAAAAGTCAAAATGTACTAAAAACAACTATGCAACATGTTACTAAGTTACTTGTAAATTCATTTATGAATTCTGACTTTACCAATTAATTTGTAATCGTGTTGCTATTATAATGTATGACACTGATCTCGCATAGCAGTACAGGTCTGTTTGGTATATTATTTCATCGAAGTATTTTCTGGTTCATAATTACGGTAAAGTGTGAATTCCAGCAATGATGTTAAGTGTTCTAACTTCAATCATTATCTTTCCTCCATGAGAAAAACAAATCTAAGTTTTCAAAGGCTTTGCATCCCTTAGAGTCTTTTGGCAGCTACTTCTGGGCACCACTGTGGCTTTACATCGCAGGTAGAATTGTTAAATTCCAGCACAAAACTGTGGGGTTTGGAAACTGCACAGATCGAGAAAAAATTATTTGATAGCACAGGTAGAAAATTAGCTTCTTATTCAAATGGGAAAGCAAGGATTTAAAAGAGATAATTCTCACCATCTTCCCTAAATGCAGAATTAAGATATCAACCAGAGCAGTGGCATCTGAAATACTGAGATTCTTTTGTAGTCAGTGAAGTCACTGAAGTTTGACACCTAAAGTTAAAACAGATTAATAACCAGCAGACAGAGAGCACCTAGTCCAAGAACAACATGTGGACAGACTTGGCAATAATGCATGGGATGTTTGTGGCCTACAGAAATCTGCCCAAGGATCTCCTACACTCTAGCCCAAGGACTACTTACCCCTCTTCTTCCATTTAACAACCTACCCACTGGTTCCTTCTCCAGCTCTACAAGATGTCCACGAAGACTGTTCTTTCTTCCCTGTAAGATTTACAGTAACCATGGCCTTGGGCAAGTGGACCTACATGTCACCATGAAGAGGGTGTTCTTACCTTCTTTTCTTTTTCATTACACTTCTCATCTCTCTGAAATAGATTGGATCCTGGAGGTTTGCCTCAGATAGAGGTCTTCCATGCATTGGTCTTGTCCACGCTGGGTTGCTTCTTAGGTAATATACAGTGTATGGAATACAAAAGACATAAGGCTGCCATTCTTAAAAATGCCAACTATAAATGTGTCTCCACACCGAAATTTTCTGGCCTGAAATGTACACTTTTAACATCCGTCTTTTTATCTTTTACTGGTCTTTACAGGACTCATTGAACAAACGTACTGGGGCACGAGGACAAGCATCATGGGTAAACTGAACTGTCCAGCCAGGAATGCATTTAGACAGATATAAACAAGGAAACAAGCTTTAGGTTCATAGAAGTCACCTGAAAACTCTATGTGCTGGAGTCAACATCGCAAAACAACTTTTCAATGCCACTAAAAATCACCTCACCATTTTTTCTAAAAGTGTACCACTTCCCAATCATCTGTTAATTCATTCTTTAATGTCTTCATTTCATTTACATAACACAGGCCTTGTCACAGTGTGAAGTTACCTAAAATAGTTATTATGTCTTTGGGCAAAAAAAAAAGCAGACAGCAGCAGAAAGGAAAGACTGTGAACATGCAGATCTCCAACTGAGACAGAGATTATATGCCTGGTTTCCTAAATATCCAAAGTGAGACTAGACTAAAGCAGTGGCGTTTTGAGACCTCCCTAATTTTGCCTGATGCCTTTCAACTTATTTGCCTTCCATCAATACCGAGTTTACCCCAGTGGGTTTAATTTCACTGTCACCATTGTTGGAGGCTGGAGCATTCACATCCTTGACTCTATTTCTGACAATGATTTTTCCAAGGTCATGCATTATAAGCGGTTTCAAAAGAGGATTTTAATTTTGTATGCCTTGATTTCATGTTGTTCATACAACGGTCTGCAGGCAGATGCATGAAATTCAGTCTGCCGAATTCTATAACTATATATTACACGTGTATATAATACAAACAATAAACACATATTAATAGTTTAGAAAAAGCTGCCTTTGGTCATTCTCTTTTCCCAGAACTGAAGTATGTCTAATAACTCTTGCCTTCCTCACAAAGGCATCATAAGACTTAATTAATTAATGTTTGTAAAGTACTTTGAGATCCCTGTATTATTAAGTGTCCTGCTAGTCCACTTCTCTTAGTGACTCAATACTGCCAGAAGCTGTGTCTCCTACCAATTACCGACAGGCAGGCAGCCAAAAGAGCAGTGGCAGATACAGAACCAGCATCAGGAAAGCTCCAACAAAGAAACTTATTGAAATATAAAATCCAGAGTGAGGGACAGGAAGGAAAAGAAGACAAAACTGAGGACGAGGGAGGAGCTAAGCCTCCATCCTCTCTCACCCTGCAGATGGGCTTGTTCTCTAACACCTTTCTCCTCTTGCTTGCCCTTTTTCTCTGAGATTTATTGGGACATTTTAATCCCTTTCCTTCCACCTTCAGACTCAGGATGCTGTCAGGGGCCCTTTTGGGGAGCTGAGCAGGATGCTATTAGTTAGACTCACTGGTGTTTAATTCCCAGCTTTGCCACTTGCTTGCTGGAGGTGCTCTTTCTCTTTCCTACTCTGTATTCACCTACACCAGCTCCAAAGCTCACTGGAGTCATTGACAGTCTATCCCTTGATTACGGAGGATTAGGCCTCTGTGTGCTCCATGGTGTTGCTAAAATTAATTCAATAATGTCTGTAGAACCCTCTGGGGAAAAAAAAAAAAAAAAGAAAAAAGAAAAAAAGAAAAAAGGAAATAAATTGCTATCCAAGGAGAAACTGGCATTACAATTTCCTGGAGACCTGATTGCAGATTTGGGTTTTTGGTCACCAAGCAAGTGCAATGCCAGCACAGGGTGCTCTGCCAGTCCCAGGGCACTGGAGGAAGAGTTGTGATCTCCTTTCAGTCAACAGAGTTTAGAATTTGTTTCATCAAAAGTACCTTGACAAATGCATTATTGTTTATGGACCGCTGGTTATGTGTCCAGCCATGGACATACAACTCTAATTTGTAAATACAGGGGTATATTACTGTGTCAGCTTTTGCCGGAACCCTCAACATTCAAACTTTTGGGTACAGGTGTTCAACTATCTAAAAAAAAAACCCAAAAAACCCAAACAATTTGAAAAGGCTACTGAGGCTGCAAATTTTCAGAGCCCATGCCCACATAGTTGTGGTATCAGCAGGCAGCACAGCAGGGCCCCAGATCTGTCTTGGCCACCAGCCTCCACTCATACAGAAATAACACTGCTTTTTTCTGCAGAACAGTCACTTCTCACCGCAAAGCTGTCACTAACTGCTGCCGCTCCTCAAAGCACCTCAAAGGCTGTCGGGAAGCAGACTGGCAAGGATGTTACCTGCCCGTTTGCCCAGGAAAGTGAGCGGCATGGGTTCCCCCGCAGGTTTAAACCCGTCCAGAGAAAGGACAAATGACCGTCACCTCCTCTGGATCCTTCAAACATCACAGCATGGATTACTTGGTCTCGGCAGACTCCGGAGAGCCCTTGTCATCCATCAGAAGCGGCCTCATCCTTCCCCACGTGCCAAGCGGTGCCGTTGTTTTGTACTGAACAGCTTCCATCAGAGCGCACAATTTCTCATCCTGTCTGACTCTGCTGATCATTCTTGTAATTAAGTCTCTTCTGATTCTCTTTGGCAGCCCACCATCTGCACAAGCAGGCACACCTGGAAAGCGGTTTTCCTTTGGTTTTGCTATCCTTGATTAAACTCTGCTTTAAAGCAGAGAACCTTAATCAAAAGAATTGCCTGACTGGAGGTAGCTGCGCCTGTCTCACTTTTGTCACAGATTTCCTCTGAAGGCTGCAGGATTTGAATTTGCATAACAATTTCCAAAAAAAAAAAAAGGTGGAGGGGTAATAGTTTCAGAGGATTTCGCCATTAGGAAAAAAATCCAATGGAATGAATTAAAGAGGAAAATAATAGGATACCATAGAAATGTCGTAAGTTTCAGTAGTAATGACTATAAAATCCTACAGAATTTATGAGAAAAAATATTTGCTTTTTGTAGTATTCTTTTATAACTCACATAATCTCATTCCTGAGTGGGTTCAAGGAAATCTAAAAGGAAATATTCATCTTTTAATCAAGAGCAAGTTTAAATTGATACTACCCCCATAATTTTAGGAACTGGCAGCCAAGGCATTGCTGCACCTTTTATAAGGCACAAAATAGCTTGGCAGCATGAGAAAATAAAAGAGAGAGAGGGATCTTTTATACTCTGTTGTCTTTGAGTGGCGGGTGGGGAGGAGGAGGGTTAGGATAACTAACACTTTTGTGTTCTTTATTTTGTGTTGAATCAAATGCCAAAAGGGTGATCCATGTGGACTCAGATACATGTGTGAAAACATACGTGCATGTAGTTCAAATAGATCCCAGTGTCTCCTTCTAGTCCGTTCCTGCACTAGACTACCTGTTGCCAGCCTAACGTCAAGCCCCATGCTGGTGCTCCTGGCTTATTACTGGTGCTCCTGGCTTATTATGGGTCCCTAATGGCTTCTGGTAGAGTGTAACAAAGCTCCGAGTCCCTGTACCTGTTAATAAAATGACAAGCAGCTTCCTGCCTCTGATCTCCCATTGTGACCTCTGAACCGTGGAGAAAAGACAAGAAACTTTATTATTGTCTTGTGAAAACTTTTTTCCCTGGTCATTTACGGTACCCAAAAGCAACACGACGGAAAGCTTGAGACGGGAGCCAACAGGTATAAAAATAAAAACTGGAAAAAAAAAAAAAAAAGTACAGTTTCTGAAGTGAGCAAATTACACAGAAAGGGGTGGTTTTTAAGTTTGCAAATAGTTGGTCCCAACCAGTCTGAGCTGCTTAACAGCAGTGATGCAGCTTTAAAAAGCAACAATAAAAAAGCACTTAGTTTACTAAATAATACACTTTTTTTACCCTTGATGAAAGGCTGCTTCTTATCACACAGATATCAAGGCAAGCCACCTAATGGCACTAATTTCAAACCCCGCTGCTGTAAGGTTGAGTGCATGGGTTACAAATTACAATGGATTCAAAACAGCCAGTGGTACATTTAAAAGAGGAATAATACTGAAATGCCAATTTATTAGCTTCTGAAATATGTGTGCAAATTTTCCTAAAATGTCTGCTAAGAACTGGCAAGAATCTGTAACACCGATAGCTTGGGCTGGGCAAGGCTTGGAAATAAAAGTAAGTACCTGAAAGACCTGTCACTTTCTCAGTGGGAGTTATGCTGTTTACATGGTTTGTAGCTCACATTTATAGCAGTGTGGGTTGTTCTTTATTTCTCCCACTTTGCATCCTTTCTCTGCACTTATCTGTTCACTCAGCAAACAGGTTTCAGCTGCAGCTTCCTTGACCTGATTTATATCTTAGAAAATGTACCTGTAACAAGCACAATTGAATGCTCAACTCCTACTTTTACCCCTGACACTATTTCTTTTCTTCACCCCTTCCTGGCCAAGTCTAAATACATTCTTTCCCTTGCTAAGCTCCATAAGCACAATGACATGCTCACTAATAAATGGCTTTTTCTAGCAGCTTGTTCCTGTAGGAGAGAAGGAAGAAACTACAGATCAGAATGATCTGCTTACTAATAAACGGCTTTTTCTAATATCTTCTTTCTGTAGACAAAAAGGAAGCAAATACAGATCCACTGCTTTCACACTACTGACTTGCTCAGTTATTCTTTTTGTTAGGACCCGCAGAAGCTGGACTTAATTTTGACATAAATCACGACTTCACTCCCACCAAAATCATGGCACTGGCATTTCTAGTAGCACATGTTCTAAAACTTGTCAGTACTCAAAAGACCAATTCCTTCTCCACCGTATCACTGCTGGGCAAACAACTGTGCAATAGTGGCAGGAAACCATGGCAGGCACATTTCTTACCCACAGGTAAAGGAAAAAGTTTTGTGTGCCTATAGCTGCTGAAAATCTTTCATGCTAAATTGTTTAAAGACTTCTTGAAGTCGGCTGTATGAAAACATCTCTTCATTTGGTTTACTTGCTATGACAGGAAAAAAATCTGGGGCTTTTTGTTTGCATACACGGCTAACTAGCAACTGTGAAAAATCAACTTTTATACATTGGAGTTTACATAGGGTATATTATTGAAACATAAATAATACAGTCACACAGACATCAGCCTCTGTGAAAGACTTTCACACAAAAAAGCTGCTAAAAAGGCCATCTTCTGTGAGCTGTTCCTCAACAGAAAGCTTCAGCCAACATGGGCCACTGTTACCACTGAGCCTTGTGATCAGAGGATACCTTCTGTACCCACATAAGGGCTGTTCTTCCTAACAAAGTGTAGTGATCCTGCCCAAAAGACCTCAAGAAGGTAGCGATCCACATCACAGTTAACTTGAGTAAGTGCAGACCCGTGCTGGTCTGCATCTCTGACATCAGGCTGGGCTTTTCTGTTCAAAGCTCTTGGTTGCACGACAACCTCAGCCAACTATTCCCAACGGAGGAGCCTGAGGGCAGCTCCCACTCACCATCCACAACTATGTCAACACTGCAGCTTTGCTTTTATAGAGCAGTGCAGCAAAAAGTTCTCAGGAGACCATCCCTTCTGATGAGTATTAGAAATGATAAATAAAGATTTTTTCTTGTAAGAAAATCATACACTAGCTCAAATGACCAAAGAAAGGGAAAATATCTTTGTGGATGAGATCGATGCAACACACTATGGGAAAATCCACGCAGGGCCCACTCAGTGCTTATGTTAATGTGGGGTGCCCAGCATCTGAAACAACCTAAAATTCACTCATTGTCTAGGTCCCTCTTCTTATTCTTTCTTATTAAAACAGATGTTTTATTAACCCTTTTGTCATTAGGTCTTTCTTATTGAGATCCAGAAAGAACCTTCACTCTCTCTTTCTCTAGCCCCCTTCCCCTGGTGCAGAGCACAAGGAAGCTGAAACACATTGGACCATAAATTCTGCATGCAAGAAGACAGAAAGAAGCAAGAAGAGTTCAAAGTCATCCTGGTATTGCTGGTGGATGGTTAAGCTTCACTCAGTGGCAGCAAAATCACGCCAGACATTCACTGAAATTATTGCAGAGGTCAGTGATTCCTGTTTAATTACAGATAGAAAAAATACTTTGAATGGGATACAGCTATAAATGAAAATATCTCCATTTAGATGTTTAAAAGTATATTGCCATGTAGTAGTTTTAACTTCACCCTAACAGAGCCAGCAAGGTCTTAATTCAGTTGTCAAGTGAACTGTGCTGTCTGACAGGTCCTAAGAAAACAGAGACACCCAAGTGGGAACAGCAGATATAAGGAGATAGAAACTTTTCTGACAGATTGGAACCCAGCTGGAGGTGGGAATGTGTTGAAGCCCCCCATACATTGCTCTTGTTACACCATTAATTTGTGGAATAGATTCCAAGAACGAGAGATGCACCAGCGCTGTGTTCACCAGCACAATGATGCGTTTGAAACAAACAGAAGTAGAGTTGTTATGGATCTCCTCAAAAAAGCATGAGTTTCCAGGAAGTACACCACCATAATTTTGCCTGAAAATTCATTGGACATTATTTCCCTCTATTTCATTTCTCCTCTTTTCATAGTATATTAATTCTCAACTTGACATTTGCTGCATAAACACTTGATTCAGAGTTAAGAAAACAGCTTAACAAGAAGAAGAGATATGCAAAATTAAAGATTATTTATATCATCACCAGCAAAGTCACTTAGATGCTTAGAAGACTGTTAAAACTGATCTGAATCTCAAAACTTTTTAATACTGCAAAAATGTGGCTAAAACCTTGCTTCATTAAAGCAGCATTACTAAGTTTGGTAATAGAACATCTGAAAAAAACAGTGAATAAAAGTGCTGGTGGTTGAGGGCAGAAAACATTTAATTGATTCCCTCACCAACCTTGTTTTCAAATCTGGGGAGAGCTGTGCAATTGGAGCTGGAGAAGATACAAGGAGGAATCTGTGGGACTAAAGCTACTGATATTGAAACTACATAATGGTGATCTGGACAGATAAACCTTGAGAAACAAAGTTTACTTTTTTCCTCATACCCTGTCAAAAAAAAAAAATTCACTATAATTTTTGCATCAGATTTTGTGAGATTTTTGTGGAAAACTTTAAAGAAAATGTTGAGGATGGAGAAGAGATGGTTTGAGTTTCACTATCTCAACCAGCACAAAACAGGAGATTTTAGCTTTTGAAAAATGATCTGATAAGTGGTCCAAAAAAACTATATTTTTGTGGGGAAAAAAAAGATTTTTTTTCCCCCCAGGAAGTCATTACTCTTCAAAAAAATGTCATGTTCAACACAGTCTAATTAGACAAAGATGTAAGTCTCTGGTAGAATAAGTTATTGAGGTAGAATAAGCTTTTAATTCAAATTTGACTGTTACTATTTTCAGTGGGCAAATACCCTGTCATTTCCCCTTTTCAAGCTTCAGGGTGTCCCCTGCTGATCTTGTCACAGTTCTAAGTACAAGTCTTATTAGAATTGCATGGATGGTGTTCAACCTGGTTGCAAAAGAGATTGCCAGATTATTCAGCTTTCCCTCCCTAATATCTTCTGAACCCATTCATCAACTTCAAGCAAATTTGTCAAAAAAGTCACCAAATGAAAGTTGTAATGATCAGTTTTATAAAAAGCAGATAGTCAGGTCGACATGAAACCCTTTTCATGAAGTCCCAGTCAAAAAGAAGCTTCAATGAAGAGCTACATCTTATCAAGCATCAAAGACTACATCTGGGATAGCAGGCAGTACAACTCTACAGGAACAAAGGACTTATGGTGGTGACCAGAAAGCCACACTGTACATACTGAGTGCAGGGATGTGGCAGAATTTTGAACCAGCTCTAATTTGGTCTTGTGAATGGAATGCCTGTTAGAGAATCACAGAATCACAGCATGATATGGGATTGGAAGGGACCTCTGGAGATCATCCAGTCCAACTTCCCTGCCAGAGCAGGTTCACCCAGAGCAGGTTGCACAGGAACATGTCCAGGCAGGTTTGGAATGTCTCCAG
>JAOXJM010000012.1:27732190-27745453 GCA_026413425.1 Tringa solitaria
ACAGTTGCATCCAATAGCTCCATGCAACAGGTTTATCCCAAGTTAGCAAATGCAGTCACCTGGTTTGTATGTGCAGAAACCATGTGTTCATGGATCTGTAAGTTTGTCAAGTCTTTGATTCCATGAGTAGCAGAAAATGGATTTTACTGTCCCATTAAAAAAAAAAACCACTATAGCATGAAAAGACAATATATCTGAAAAAATGAAACTAATTTCTCCCTTCACATACCCAAAGTAATACTTATAACCAGTCCAAATTTTTTTCCATATCAATGAATCCTAACATTTTTAATAAAATAAAGTGTATTTTTGAACAAAATTCACATAGAATATATTCTTGGTTGTTATACGAAATGCTTGGTCTGTCACTTAAAACCTGTTTTAGAACTTTGCCTATGTATATTCTTGTTAATACCTATACCTGTTCTTAATCCTTCAACAAAGCTTTCCTTTGCTACCCATCACTAGAATCTGTGTAATTTTAGTCCCACTAAAGCAGGTCCCATGAATCCCAAATATCTCCAAGGCCATAGGGCTGAGAAGAAGAGTACTAAGAGGCTACTCCTCCCCATGGGGTATCGAATAGGAGTGAGGTCATTCTGCTCCCCCTTTGGCATCCTTCTCCCTGGTGCATTACGACATAACACCCTGCTGCACAGAGAGCTTTCCTCACCTCTTTCCAAGGACAGTGACAACATCTTTCACTCTAAGGAAATTTTCAGTATAAGGCTAAGTGAGATAGCTCCAAAACTATGCTATATTCCCCAGCTTTTATAGAATATGAACAAAATTCCCCTAATGTTATGTTTGATAGTGAAACATGTGTGGAACACTAAAATACAGGTTTAGCATTTCATTGCATGAATAAATTACAAATAAAGATGTTGTGTGTCCCTCAAAACTCGATCTGTGAGCAAAGGACATTGCATTTTCCCCACTGCTTTTCAGTCCCAGAAGAGAATCTGCATCTTCTATCCTTGGCTTCCCCACACAGAATATTAATAAACTGGAACTTCTAGATGCCACATCATTTCATGCCAACACATCCAAACATACAGAACCTACAGAAATCCTCGAGTCAGCCTTACATTACTGATTAATCATACTCTTCTTTTTTCAACCTTTGTATCTTCCCAGTGGTTTCAAGCTCTGTGGACTTGATTTTTAAGTGTCACATTCCTTCCAGAGTTTTTTCAATGTTTTCTGTTCTTTAGCTTGCCCACTGAAGCTTTGTGCTGTGCTTTTACTCCCTCACCTGCTCTTTCAGTTCATTGCAGGTTGCTCATTTTTTAATATTTCCTGGCTAAACTGGGGTCATCTGGGGAGAGACTGATGCATTCCCACTGCTGTGACCACAAAGGCTGCTTCTAAATCATGCAGACACTTTATTTGAGATTTTAAAGGCAAATATAAGTTATTAATGAAGCTTTTGGAACAATCAGAAGCAGGTTGAGCAGATGCCTGCTACTTATGTAAAGATTTACATGTAAAGCTGCTTGAAAATGTTTGATTTGCCTTAAGTAGCTTTTTCTTTTTTTCTAAGTAAAACTGAAACAGCAAGAGGGTTTGGGTTTTTGTTGGGTTTTTTTTCCCCAAAAATAAAAAAAAAAGCTTATAAAACACCAAAAAAAATTTCAAAGCCTTTTTTCTCCAGTTTTTGTCAATAAATTTCATGGAAATTAAAATAATTTCCAGAATAGTCTACTCATAAGAAACCAGGTGCTTACATCTTTTCTCTCTCTTTTTTTTTAATATATATTTGTCATTATCATTATGTATTACCATATTACAATTTATTCATAAAATCACTGCATGATCTGAGGAATGAAAGCTGCTTTGCCCTTTGAAGAGTTTCAAGCAATAAGACGTTTAATGAAAAAGCAGAGTATCAGCAGCCTGACACCCAGCACAAACACAGGCCAGACATAGGCTCTCCTCCAAGGCAGATCTGGGTTAGAGGAACCCTAGAATAATACAGGCAGCTTTTTGCCAGTTACATTAATACAAAGTGATTGAGGTAATGTTTATTTTGAATATCACGCTCTAAAAACAGATGTTTTGTGATTTTCATTAAATGGCAATTTACCAATAGCGTGGTAATTCCTCACCACCGAGAGGACTGGAGTCGGCGCAGACGGCATCTGATTGTAAAAGCTGTACTTTTGTTCCTTAATCCTGCATTCAGGGAATACTGCAAGTTCTGATAATCAACCTGCTATTTCACTCAGACTTTGTTGTTATAAATGTATTAACTTTTTCATAAAGCAATCTGTATTTGCAATTAATCAAGTGAGTTGTCTCTTTACGATAGTAGCCTAGCAACTTCCCTGAAGCCAGGGGAAGTCCCAGTTGGTGCCTCAGACCGACACAATTATTATCTCAAGCCTGATCTAACTTGTGCCAGTGTTTCAAAGCATCTTTGTGATTAAAAGAGAGGAGAGAAAAAAATCTGGTGGAAGCTGAACAAACAGTTACATGTACATATTCTTTACATGGATGTGAGCTAATGAATTTTTTTGGGGGGAATTTTTTTTTTAATTTGTCTAGAAATTAATGAGATTTGTTTCTTCCAAAGGAAAGGACTTTTTCCTTCCAAACAAGCTCAAAGATGAAAAAAAGCAGTTGATTTTCTTCCTATTATTTTGCTTCGTCTCCAAACTAACAACTCAAAGTAGAGCAAAAGTAAGATGCTGGAAACATAAAAATGTACTTTCTAGGTGAGCTAAACTGAGTGTGAACCCACATAAGTGGAATATATTGAATTCATCTCAAGGGGTCTAGATTCCCAACTCTATGCAAGACTGAAACTTGGGAATTTTGGATTTGAATAAGCCTTTCACAGCTTCATGGCATAGAGTCTGGACATAATAGAGTTCCCAAGGCCTTAAGGTGCCTCAATACCATTGCTCAATCAGAGCTGCAGAAGTTTAGGTTGAAAATGGCCGTGGGGCCACCTTTGTATCAACAACAGAGAGATCTTTGAACAGGAACAAATGAAACTGCAGGGACAGAGACATATCAAGGTCTCACTTTTGCACCCACACCTCACACTGGTACATCGCATCCGTCATTATATGTAATGTCTTCTTTCAAGTTTAAAAGAGAATTCTGCTTCCCCTCCCCTTTATAGCAACACAGAATGTTTTGTGCTACAAAGAACAACAGTAAATATGCTTCTTTCTTTCTGGGAGAACAATTACTATTGGCAGGTAATGGTCAACAGCAGAGAAGAGCCTTCCCTGAATGTAAGTCTGAAGCTTTTTAGCATGTTCAACAAGATGGACATAATCTATGTCTGTGCAGACAATTCAAAGGGTCACAGTGGGGGAAAGTTTTCTTAATTTTTCTGTTTACTTTCACTGAACATCTGCCAAAGGTGAAAAGCCTCAAGCTGTGCAGGCCTGATTTTAAACTTTCAATTTAACTTCAGTTTACAGGGCCTAACCTGAAGAGGAGTTTGTCCCTCGTGTAAAGACATTTTTGTTGTTTCCCTGAATATTCAGCCAAGCAGCAGCTGAAACTCCTTTTTCTGAAATCTCCTTGTGTTCATTACCAGAGAGGCAGAACAGTTCTGATTCAAATAGCTGAAAGGATTTCATTTAAATCAATATATATTGCTTCAGGGCTTTCTGCCTGGGGTAAGGGATGAAAATTTTTGCAAGCAATAGTACCTTTCTACCAAAGGCAGAGCCACTGAACGTTGAGAGGCCTAGATGTATATGGAGAGGTCTGTATAATCACCTAAATTTACATGGTTTATATGAAGCTGAGGATGTTTTTCTTCTTTCAGTACAACAGGATTATGAAAGTGTCCCCTTACTACACAACCCTTTAAACTTACTTAGACACAGAAGTTATAATAAGTGGCCAAGCGTTTATGTCATTATTCTTGAAAGCAATGAAGTTAAAATTATTCCCCAAAAATGTAATCCCTTTTTTACCTTTTTGAAGGACTGGCTAAAAAGTCAAATTCTATAAATCCACGTTTGACCATCTGTGGATTAATATCATTATTACATCTTGCTACTTAACTCCTCTATGTTGTCTCTGTCTTCCGGATGTCCTTCCAAGGTGTTATACTGCTAAAGACCAATGGACTGTTCATTGAGCCACAAAGCAGACTTTTTATGTCATTTTTAAAGCGTTTCTTCCGAAAAGCTTTATAAGGCTCAGTGTCCCCTGCACAGCAATCAAAGACAGTTCTCTCAACTGCAAAGAGTCAATGACTGATAGAGATCCTAAAGCATGAAGATTTATAAGGGATAGGAATCAATACAATGAAGTTGAAAGGAGTGGGAGTAATAAGAACTGAGTTAAATTTAAAAGAGGGAGGGCTGACGGAGGATGTTTACCTGCCTGCTGTCTCCTCCTTTGTGATTCTTTTCCCAGCCTAGACCTAGAAAGTTCTACAGTTTGAAGGCTTTCAGGCTTGAACTCAGATATATGGGAAGTGGGCAGAAAACTGGACAAAGATGAGCACAATTGATGTAGAAGAATCTGGCCAAATTTGACATATTTAGTGTCTTATTTGTTTACATGCTATAGGAGTAGAATTGTATTTATTCTACAGAATTAAACTACTCTGTATGTGCAAAGCATAGCATGGTCTCCTGATTATATCCTAAATGAAAGTGAATATTGAAGCTTTAATATAAAGTTCTAATATTCCTAAAATTAACCTTAGTCTGCAATCTTAATCATACCTACTAGATTGCTACTATGCTCCTGCAAACGGCGTTAAGTTAAATATGCTTCACAGAGCTGAGCAGGGAAGCATTTTGTTTCTTCAATTTTGAGTCCCTGTCATCGAGCTGCACTATATGACCCATTTACACATTTGTTTTCTAAGGCAAGTTATACAGTGGCTTTAAGAGAACAAAGGATCTCACCGTTGTGTTATGAATAGCACAGAACTTCTCATCCTTGAATTGAGCCATCAGGGACACAGAACAGCTGCCATCCTTGCAAGCCACGAGATATCCCAACAACTTCTGCAGAGTTGTTCTGTTTAACAGTTAGCTTTCTTCAGGGGCTCAAGGGCCTGTTCCACAGAATAGTAGGTGTTGGAAGGAACCTTTGGAGATCATCTAGTCAAATCCGCTGCCAGAACACAGTCACCCAGGGGAGGTTGCACAGGAACATGTCCAGGTGGGTTCTGAAAATCTTCAGAGACAGAGACTCCACCACCTCCCTGGGCCGCCTCTTCCAGGGCTCTGCCACCCTCACAGCAAAGAAGTTTTTCTGCATGTTCAGTGGAATTTCCTGTGTTCCAGCTTGTGCCCGTGCTACATAGTTGACACATCATATTTACTAAACACTAGCAGATCAAAAGGCAGCACTGGTCTGTATCAGAAAAAAGTAACTGTCTTTCCCAAAGCTTCCAAGGAATTTCATCTGAATGATGCTTCTGCAGGAAGACACTGGAGTGGTTATAAGAACAGTTTTCAACTCTTGGATATCTAATTTCAGATGAGAATGGATGAGTACAACATAATTGGAGTAGCCCAAAAAATCCAGGCTTTGTGGACATTTTCCAATTCAAAAGTAAGTACCAGCACAATTTACCTACTTTGTTTTCCAAATTAATTAGAGAAACCGATGTTCAAAACAATGTCATGAAGGGTTGTCACATTGCAGCTAAGTCCAAAAATGTTCCATTTGTGGGCTGTTACTATAATATTTGCCACTAAAATTTTGATAACTAAGAGTTCACAACAGTTTCAAGGGCTGACAGTGATCCGTAGCTCCTCACCAGTAGTTCCCATTAAGGAACCACTAGCTTGGAAACTGAGCTATGCTTCTACCCCCTGTTCTGCAGATAAGAAGAAAATTTTCATCTGATGGAAGCTGACATTTCAAGCACTTTCCAAGAACACCATGTTCTACAGATGTACTTCTAAAAAGGCGATTTAAATTATGAGTACAATCGTAACAGCAAAACAAGTCCCTTTGTTTGTCAGAAGGGGAAAAGTTGTCACTTAATGCATGGCTGGACTAATAAAGAATTCCTAAAGTCTATAGAATCTGGACTTTTATTCATTTGAGTTTGGTTGGGTTTAGGGGTGGTTTTTTTTTTAGAACTAGACTACTGTTGAATCATTACAATAAAAATAACCATATACTTGTTTTCTTGCATCCACAGACTCAAGTAGTGATAAGGGTTGCTTAATGGACTTGGCGCTGGTATCGATCGCTCATTGCTTAAAAAGGAACTTGCAGGTTAATCAGATCTGCAAGTGTCTTTCTCATTATTTACATTGCTGAAGAGGATTAAATATTAGGGGGAAAGACCAAGGTTTGCTTTGCCAGATAAATAAAAATCAATTTGTTGTCGTTAGTAAATGTGTTAAATGTAGCAAGGTAACAAATCCTGCAGCCCTCTCAAGGATGATTTTTCAGGACAGAGCAGCCTCTGAAAGGCAGGAAAGACGTGGGTGTGAACATGGTGCTATGTAGGAGGTACTGCTCAATCCCTCTTCTGGTTAATTCTTCTGTTAACCTCATTTCCAAATCTGATTTTTCATGTAATGTGTGATATTAAACTCCACAGGGGATGGACAATTACACACAGCTGTTTCTTCTTTTAATCTTGTTTCCAATTCATAGCTTGGACATTTCTTATGCAAATTGTTTATGTTCATGACTTTCAGGTTCTCTAACAGATCTGGAGACGGCTAATGAGACTGGATGTAGCTCTTGATGATTTTTTATAATGCCAAACACCTTCACCACATATTGTTTTGCAGCTGCAGTTGCAAATTCCATATCCTTGTGTGCTTGCATCCCCCTGACTAGTTGCAACACCAACAGTTGCACTGTTGACAGCCAAAGTTTCTTGGCAAATTCTTTTGCCAAGTTGTAGCATCACGTTCGCTAGAAACATCCCTTGGCTTTGTACCAGGCTGGAAAGTACGTGGATTTATAGATTAAGGAGAGTTGAACCTGATGTAGGGCAAAGTTATAAGCACAATGATATTCATATTTCAGTCTGCTTTACCCAAAACTGTCCTATGCTGGAAACATTCTTTCTCCGACAGCATGTCTTCGCAGACTGAGCTGATCATGGATACACACAATTTGTTTGAGGGAAGGTTCTTGCTCCTCACACAGTGGGATCTAGTTCTGCAGGAAGGGGTGTACGACATTTCCATGCCCATGTAACTGCAGAACAGGTTTTTATCTCACTCAATGGCCTGACAGGCAATGCAAGTCAGAGAGTACACCTTATCAGCATTGTGTTTGTTTATGTCTTGCATGTCCATATACTGTATAAATCTCCCAGTCCCTTTGGCTGAGATTAGAATGGAAGAATCGACAAAGTGACACGGGTGAAATGCAGCTTGCAGTTTGATTGTGTGTGGAATGGGTTTCATTTTTAAGTACCTGAATAAACCAGATTGCAAGTAGAAAACAAGTTGCTTGTTCTGCAGTTCATGAGCTCTATTTATTTCCCAAATTAGAAGCAGGAAGAGGATTCACCTTATTTTAATTGTTAATAATTGAGCAAAGAGTGTTGGGCTACAGCAATGAGGAGGACAGACTATGTTGTAGCAAACAGCTTTGTGCCACACTGCCAAAAGTTAAGGACATTCAGTACCTTACAAGACTAAGACCATAATGCACCAACATTCAGAAACATTCAGTACCAACAAATATGTTTTTAAAATAAAATTTCTATATACAAATATATTTAAAACTTCTCTTTCTCCAGCATTTTACACAAGAATTATCTGATTTTCCAGTAAAAACAACAATTCCTGTGATTTACCTGAACTCTCCTATTCTTCTTCCAGACTTCCAGCTCCATCAGCCTCTTAGCTCTTTCTGTCCTTCAACACAAAGCTATTTTTTTTCAAGTGCTAAATTCTTTGACATAGAAATTTCTTCTAAAAACTCCTGGAGACTATGTAGCTCCACATTTTCCTCTGTGGCATTAGGCACAGGCTGTACACAACTTGTTAATCTTTTTATCTTAAAAATTCATTATTTAGCAGTCCACCTATTTTGCACACTAACACAAGATCACCATGCCTCTGAGTCTCCAGCCTCAACAGCAAAGTTTCACCAAGAGCTGCTTTTAAAGTGTTAGACCAATTTCCTCTGATAAAATACAAAACAACTCATCAGCTGTGGATGTTTTGCTGATATCCTGTGTTTTCTGATAATATATTGCACCTGTCCAGAAGAAATTAGAATTAATTTAATTTTATGAATTCAATTAAAAGGATTCATAGTATGCCATTGCTTTTGCTCTGTAATCTTTTTTATAAGAATAGGATGTTAACACTGCAGTCCTGCAATTTTCCTCTGATGCTCCACTTTTATTCTGTGTGAGACATCGGTACTATCTGATCTTTTCAAGGAAAAGTGTTTACTGCCTCAGCCCTTTAAACACTTTCTCATTAAAATGGCTCCCATGACTTCCTTCTTCTTGCAAGTGCTGTCGTTCTGCCTGGAGCTTGCACAGGTCATGGTAAGGGCAGGAGGTATCTCATTGCTCCAAGGTACCTCTCCACGAGCTGATTTTCAAGCTCCTCTTAATTACTTAAGTGTAACTACAGTAACCACTCCTGCTCCACGTAGTGCTAGAGGAGCCAGTGGGAAATCCACCGTCTTCCGGTCATCCTCACAGAGTGACAAGTCCCAGTGCACTTTTGTGACACTGTAGGCTACCAGCATATTGGCCTGCATTAATTAGCAAAAGCATCACCAGCAGGTTGAAGGAAATTATTGCCCTGGTGAGGCCACATCTGGAGTACTGTGTTCAGTTCTGAGCCCTCCAGTTCAAGAAGGACAGGGAACTACTGGAAACAGTCCTGTAGAGGCTACGAAGATGATCAAGGGATGGGAGCACCTCTCTGATGAGGAAAGGCTGAGAGACCTGGGTCTGTTCAGCTTGAAGAAGAGAAGACTGAGAGGGGACCTCATCAATGCTTATAAATACCAAAAGGGCAGGTGACAAGAAGATGGGGTCAGGCTCTTCTCAGTGGAGCCCAGTGACAGGAAAAGGGGCAACAGGCACAAGTTGGAACACAGGAAATTCCACCTGAACATGTAGAAAAACTTCTTTCCTTTGAGGGTAGCAGAGCCCTGGAAGAGGCTGCCCAGAGATGGTGTGGGGTTTCCTTCTCTGGAGATATTAAAAACCCAACTGGATGCATTCCTGTGGTGACCCTGCTCTGAGTGACCCTGCTCTGGCACAGGGTTGGACTAGACGATCTCCAGAGATCCCTTCCAATTTCAGTTCATTCTGTGATTTCCCTGCATTCTGTCCTCAGAAGGTCACAGCTGAAGCCTTGTATCTGTGTTTGGGCCTCATCAGTGGAAATAAAATATCTAGGACATAACTAGGAGATACCTCTTAAATAACTAGGCGAGAGTGAATGGAGGGTCATTCCTATAGCGGGAGAGCTGGATCCCACAGGGCCAAGACAGCTGGCTTTTGTTTAGCCTCATGAGGAGACAATGGAAGGTGGACTATTGCTGCTATGCAGAAAAAAAGCAGAAGCTCAGGGAAACTCTCATCTTGCAGCATTAAGTCCTCAGCACAGGAAGGACATGGACCTGTTGGAATGGGTCCAGAGGAGGCCACAAAGAAGATCAGAGGGCTGGAGCACCTCTCCAGTGAAGACAAGCTGAGAGAGTTGGGGTTATTCAGTCTGGAGAAGAGAAGGTTCCAGAAAGACCTTAGAGCCCCTTCCAGTCCCTAAAGGGACTACAGAAGGTATGGGGAGGGACTCTTTTTGAGGGAGTAGAGTGATAGGACAAAGGGTAATGCTTTTAAACTGAAAGAGGGGAGGTGAACACCCTGGAGGTGTTCAAAGCCAAGCTGGATGGGGCTTTGATCAACCTGGTCTGGTGGGAGGTGTCCCTGCCTGTGGCAGGGGGGTTGGAACTTGATGATCTTTAAGTTCCAACCCAAACCCATTTTATGATACTTAGCAGGGACTTGAGAAACATGAAGTCTCTGTGGTCATTTTACTTCAACAATAAGTGGTGAAAAAACAGCTAAGGATTTAGCTTTGATTTTCTGTTATCACGAAGAATAGTTTACCTTAACACACAAATGCATTTTCTCATGCTTGACCTGTGCTTCCAAGAAAAAGCATTGAAGATTAACGTTCTTACATTGAATAGTGGTAGAACTGTGTAGAAGATGCCAGCAAATGGTTGTATGTTTTGAGAAAGGATGGAGCTTTGAGCAAGGATAGAGAGTGCAAACAGCTTGTGTAGATAGCACAGCACAACAAAGCACAGCAGGACAAGTGGTTACTAAATCCAGTCTCTGAAACAGAATAACTGAATGGCACAGCACAGCTCAGCCTATGCAGATACACCAGTATGTTTTCTCAAGAATAAAAATTATTTCCTGACAGCTGTTTTCTTGACTGATGAGCATATTCTTCATCATCACATGTTCTGCTAATATATATTCCTATAGATATATTTTCCAAAAATTGTACAACAGAAATATAGGTCAATTGTGTTCCCATGGAAATTATTAGAATGAAGATCAATACCTAACTTAAAAATTAGTTATTATTATACTGGTAGAAGACTGGAGTAATTGAGCTTACATTTTTGTTTGTGAACTGTTGGGAACTTGCATCCTCAAAATTATGAAGAAAATTGGATTTCTTGTCCTGACCTTAAGTCAATGGTCTTCATAAGAGCAGGTAAGGCATATTATACTATTGTAGCATGTTAAGGGCGTTTTGCTTTCCCTGGAGAGTATCACCAGGCAAGGCTTCTCCAAACAAAACCTGTAGGCACAGACTGAAGCCTGGCAGCAAAGAAGCTGAACAGAATTCAACAGCCAAGGCTTTTCTTCAGCCTTGGCAGCCTGTTAGGTTTACGCTTAAGAATTCTATATTGCAGGCAACACATTTTCCTCCTCTCCAGATCTTTCATGGCACCTGCTGCAGTGAGTCACTTACCATTCCCCAGGATTTTTTGTAACACTTGAAAACAGCACAGGTTAGAGAAAGTATCCTGCCTGTTTCTGTACCCTAAGAGTCTCTCACCTGAAAATGAATATATTTCTCCCAGCCAATTATGTCATTTCTGAAATGCTGAGAAGAAGAGAAAACGCAGAGATCCTAATAATGCTACTCTTCTATCCAGGAAGAAAAATGAGAGGGAAAAAAAAAACCCACTTGATTTTGTAGAAATGCAGCACATCAAAAATTTCTGTGAATCATATTCAGCTTGAAAGGGCAGGAGCAGAGCAGGTTCTGTCCTGTACACAGGTCAGTAATTAAATGACTGGCTGTAAACAGCGGTGCTTGCTACATCTCTAACTCAATTCCACTCTTTCTGGGTAGCGCGTCTTTTCATTTGGGTTTATTTATTTTTAATTCACAGCACATTTCTGTTCTGCCTCTGGTTCAAGGATACGACTGCTACAGGTACACTGTGGCATTCTAACTGTTGGTTAAGCCAAGCTGATTTATGGAGCAGCTTTCCTTTTCCCTTCCCACGGCTTGTAATGTCATATGAAAAGGAAATATAAAGCAGAGTCATAAAATAATTGATTCACTGACATGTACTAGCGAAAGAACTCACAGTTCAAAAAGGCAGAGGAGCAGAACAGATGATTGTCACATCTAACAGTGACAAATGCCATTTAACTGTTGTGAAATGAAGTTAATACCGAGTGTTACTTTCACAGCAGATGAGGAATATGACAATGCCAATGGGTTGTCTTCTTCTGAATCCCTTAATCCATTTCGTGCCTCTCAACTGACACTCTGTTTTGAGCTAATGGGCGAAATCTGATACTAAAGTTTTTATTTTATGTTGTTGGTGGTTTGGTGGAGTTTTTTAAGCAAACAAAGATTCCATTGTTCATCTTTTCTTCAGAGATTCAGGACTCCAGATGGCTCTGTCATACTTTCAGCGCTTGCATAGTGGGAAGTAAATGGCTTTAGAATTTGCACGCCACAGAGGGCACTGGATGGCTTTCAGATTTAGTCCACAGGATTATATTTTATGGCACGGTCTGAGATTGTGTGCAGAGAACGGCATTCAAACCAAATGATGAATAATTAACAAATTCACAGCAGAAATTAATCAGACCACTGGCTTTTGTGATCAGCAACAAGTTCCACTGGGTCCTTCATCATCTGAGTCAAACGGTCATCTTCATTCCAAACCTGAATTATTTCAGAAATCTGAAGATACCAAACAGATGCTGCATTATCCTGTTTTCTAACAATGACCTCCATTAATGCCACCTGCATGTGTGACAAAGTCACACTCTATTGGCCTTGCTTGTTTGTCTCCTGCCCTGTCTTGAGGAGAAATTCAGCTCTCGTTTGTGTTTCATCCACCAAACACCACTCCACTGTACACAAAGTGCGCATCATTCCCAGTTGCAGCTGCCTCTATCGAGATACCAAACTCATCAACACAACCACCTGCTTACCTTAAAAGCAAAATTGTGACACAGAACAAGCTAGAAATTAGCTAGGATCAGCTAAAAATTAGTTTTCCCTGTCTTGCAAGCAAGTATGACCATGATGATCCTAACTGGTGGCACACAAGCACTAGAGAACTCCTTGCCAAATACAGAATGCAAAATTACTGCTTACTTAAAATGAAACCACATGACATAGAGAGGATGGGACAAATTGCCATTTCGTGATACTTCTGACCTGCTCGTATCTCTACCAGCATCCTCCTTTTTAAGCTATTTAATCAAGCCCCAACATGGTGTTCCTTATTATCACCACCTTGCAAAAAAATGATACCGTGCTTTGCTGCTCCTTCTGGCCTATACCCAAATTAGAGCTGCCTGCTCAAACTTCTGAGTATTTCATGTCTTACAAATTTAATCTGATGCTCCAAGCTGTTCCCTGTGGGCATAAGATCTGTCTGTACTGAACAGGCTGGAGGACCAGGATTCTTTCTGGGATAAAAACCAGATACAAACAGTTTAATATATTCTTCCAATGTATTCATAATTCATTTTTGCCACAAATTTCTTCTATCAAATATGGTGGTTTCTAAATTCTATTCATCTAAATAATTGTTAATATTTTAGTCAGCGTCCACTTCCTACGTTTCTCTCCTTGGAAGATATGCAGAAGGGTGATGAATCACTGGTAATACAATTGGATTATGGGAAATTTTTAAAAAATTCATTAATAGAACTAACACAAGCTGCAATTTATGAAAATTTTCAAGAATAACAAAGTTTGAGAGAAATCACTATTATATTAATAGGAATTTTTAAATATTTTTAAGTAATTTTCAAAGGTG
>JAOXJM010000012.1:27767346-27808049 GCA_026413425.1 Tringa solitaria
TGATTTAACTCAGGTAATTGTACTCAGAGTGAAGCTGTTGAAGCATTCCAGTATGGATTGCTCCCATGAGGAGGAATTACAACATTCAACCTTTACAAATTAGCACATTCCTGGTCTTAGGTCTTTGCACTTTTGAAACATAAAGATAAATTCTTCTCAGAAATAAGGAAATATGCTTGCCTGAACAGAGCTATATTGTTTTAGCATGTATTTAATAGCTGCGAATAATATTAATTCTCACTTGCAACTCTAGACACAGTGTATGCTTCGTAAGGCCTGCTGGGGTATCAAAAGTGATTTAAATAGGATCACCCAGAAGCTGATAACCCCGTGGGTGAGATTAGCTGCTGTTAAACCCACAACTGATACCCAAACCGCACTTTCTTCTTACGCTCTTGGAATGAAAATGGTTCATTTTATTTTTCCTGGATCAGAAATGGCAAAGGAAACATATTGCAATATTCTCTTCCTGGCAGATAACTTTTTCACAAGGTTAAAGGATGTTTATGCAAATGCAAATAAAGATGTAATTATTGCAGCATTCATCCAGAAAATAGTGTATGGCACTGAATTAGAGAATTCCAAATATTCATGCTAATGCATACGCCTAAACCAGGAAGAGTAAATGTTATTTTTTATGAAAATTTTCCCGGAAAATAAAATAGGAACTTTATTTAGGTCAGGAAAGACCAAAATTGTAGGTAGGACATATTTAATCTGTGAGATCAATTTCAACCTGCAGAGAGTCTGTTTGTGTCCGAAAATAGTCAATGCAAACTCCTTGATGCATTCCAAAGACAGAACATAGACATTCCAAAAAATACCATGCATTAGAGAGCTGTTATTACAACAAACAAGTTTTACATTTTAGAGCAGCATTTTCTGGTTTGTTTTTTTTTCTCTTTCTGGAAAGCAAAATAATTATTATTCTCAATATATTATGTTTTAATAGCCACTCCCCCAGCTTTCTTGTATTGTGTCAGGCCTTAATAACATGAAAAATTTAGACTTTCCTGAATACAAATTTGGGTATTTCTCATGTCAAGTACCTGGAGTACCTAGGAACTTCTAAATACATGATAACAGAGCCCTGCTTGTTGGCTGATATCCTGCCTGTTTCAAACTCGACTACATCTCAGTACTAAATGGAGATAGAGGAAATCTTTAATTTAACAACAATAATGAAAGATTTCTTCATCTGACTTTGCTTTTATAAGCTTCTGGACATTTAATGAAAATAGGTTATGTTTGGAAGAGAAAAGTGTTGGTCATTAATGCTTACCACAACTGTCAGTTGTAGATTAATATGTTTATACTCCCACAGAAATAAATAAGGGCCACTGCTTTAGCTTTGCTTAGCAGACTGCTACAATTTTATTCTAGTTTGATATTTCCAGGTTTTAAAATTTCCATCCAACTGTGACAACATTTGTCTATATCTTTAAATTATGACTGGGAAGGGAAAACAGTTTCCCATCCAGTTTATTCTCAAACTTTCTTGAGTAATCACAAGAGGTTTGTCTCAGTATAAAGGGATGTTGCGCCAGAGTAACAGCTCCCATGCCAATTCTCGTCTTTCTGGCTGCACAGATGGAGTGAAAGGACTTCCCTGTGGGTTTTTGGCAGCTAACATAATCAGATCACATAACGGCTGTTCTAATTTTTTTATAAAAAGGCTGTTATCTCCTCCTAAATATAATCACCCATTCAGAATTCCTCTGATTATTTCTTAACGGATAATCTGTGGCTATAATTTCCATCTTTTCAATGAAGTATATTGAATATTGTAGCAGCAAAGGGTCAACACCTCTAGTTATGACTACTTAATTCCTGTTGCAAGATCTTATTTTCTTTTATTTGGAGACAAAGAATCGGACAGACAAACAGCTGTAAATCCCTGGATTTAACAGCTGGGAAAAAAAAAAAAATAAAGCAGAAACCCATGGATCTGGCAGGTCCAGATCTGCAGCTGATGAAAGTCAACACTGCCCTGTGTTTGAGAGGGGTTATGCTGATTTATGACAGCTGAGGACTTGGACTGTCTCAAAAAGCTGGGTAATCAGAGATGTCAGTCTACTTTGGGAACTTTCCTTAAATAACTGCTCATGTAATCTAAGGGGGACTTAGAAGAACTTTCATTCAAGTCCCTCATCTGCATAGTCTCTCACTACCTGACAAATAATCATTGCAGATATGTGTTTCACTTCATTTTCAAAACATCTCAAAAGGAAGGCATACACCCTTACTCCCAATCTGCCAAAGGAACAGAAGACATTCTTTGAGTCTGAAAAGACAGACAAAACAAGCTGAATATATGAAAATATTTAAAGGTCTGTTAATTTTATATTTATTTTGTTGGCATTAAATGAGTGGGAAAGCATCAATAATGCTTGGCCTTAATTCACAACTGTATTACTTCAGCTGCATTTCAGGATACTTCCAGTGACTTTACGGGAGCTCTACATCACTGTAAAGGTAGACTAAAACATTCTTTACTCAAATCCTCTGTTATCTGCCATCTTCACTTTTCACATGCCTACTGAATTTTAATACATATTGTGAACTTTTGTTTTACTATGTACATATAGAAGCAGACATATACCGTGCCCTTCTGTCGGCCTATACACCCGTTCAAGGATATACACACTATCTGTGTACACATCCTGCAATAGGTTCACTCTGAGCACTGCCTCTTATCAGATAATTGCTCAAGTGTAAACTGTTTCCCATGTCATATTTTAGCAGGTTGCTAAGGATATTTAACATGCTCTAAAGCTGCCTATTTTCAGTTCCACATTGTGAGTCTATATTGTAGCCCAGTTTTTTTATACTTAATGCTTTGCATTGTGTGTTGCAAATAAGTATTTAATTTGCACTTCAGTTGACAGGCATTTATTGTACAGTAAGAATCAATTGACTGCTACAAGGACCCTTTTTATGATTTAATCCATTCACAAGAAAATTCAGTTGCTACCACAATATCCTCAAAATTGCATCAACAGATATAAAAAGAATATATTATTAGCAATGAAATGTGGGTATCTAACTTACATGAAACAAGATATAAAGAGAAAATTAGCCATCAATTAGCATACTTTCTTAATGTCAAAAAGTATTTAAATTAATTTAGTCTTTCATTAATTAATTCAAATCAGATTTACTTTCTTGGTTTAGAAGACAACTCAGTTGCTAAAGAAGGCTTTTAGCCTTACAGTGTGAGTAATGGAAGCATAGCTCTGCCCGCAATATTTATGCATCTCAATTCAGCAGCTTTGCATTATGATTTATATTGCCCCCCACTAAAACACACACACAGATAACATACTACATTTGACTTCCAAAAACTAGAGGATTTCCATAAACCTGCTGCAAAGTGTAGTGAAATAGTTAAATATTTAAATTACCAATAATGTTTATCCAGGCAGGTATTAAGCTTCACTGATGCTGTGCTGTCAGAGGAAGAATGGAGGAGAGCTACCTAAAGCAGTAAAATGAAGGGGAGGGATGCTGCAGGTACAGCAAATTTACCCCCCCTGCCTCCCCTAAGCACCTGGCTTCAGTAGGTGTCATGCAAATTGAGATGGTAAGTCGTGATAGTCTGTGGCTTCTGAAGCAGAAAACTTTGAGACATGAAAAACCTTGAGAGAATAGTGGAGGATACAGCACTAAGAAAATGGTGTAGTATTTGCTGTATTTATATCAGCCTATCAAACATTAGGATGAAGGTCCTAGGGTCTAGCTGCCCTTGACAAAATAATTAGACTGAAGCCTAACAAAAGCACAAAAAGCAAATGAACAGGCATTCTCTGCTCGAAAACGTACATTTTCCACTTTGTCACACACAAAGCTTATTTTCCCAGAGTGAAAAATCCATTCCTGTGCCATCTCTTCACCTCAGCTTTTCTCAAGCATCAGCTCAAATGCAGAGGCTTCACAGGCTGTCACGAAGGTCAGCATGCATAAGCTATTTCCTTTACCAATCTCGAGAACAAAATCCAAAATCAGTTTTTCAAATCAGCAAGCCCTATTTTATGGCCCAAGAAATGTGAAAGTGTTGCAGATGAAAACCAAATTCCACAATCTACTGTCAGAAACCACTAGGCAAAACCTGCAGACTTAAAAGAACATGTCTCCCTTTGTAGTGCAGAAAGTGAGACGCCATCTCTACACCAGTATGAATTTCCAGCTAATTTAAGAGGCAGACTTAAAAAGTCAGAACTGCAGCTGCTGAACCCTGAAGTCAAGGACTGAGTGACAGCTGTAAACCAAAAACGTGCAGTTGACCAGGGGCTGAAAGAAAGGTTACACTGATTATTGTTTAATATAATTGTCTTACACAACATTGTACTTACAAAATGTCTTACACAGTTGATGGGTGGTGAGAATTGTACCTACTCTGGTTCTTTCCACTCGGCCTCAAAACCAGCTCATCTCCTCTTGGCTTAGCAAAAAGTGGCAACCAACACACATACCTCTCCCCTTGTCGTTTGCCTCTTTATCCAGGCTCCGTTAATCACGTTACTCAACTCTGCAGATGGCTAATTCTTTGTAATACCTCATATTTCAGTTAGTACTGGGCACAAAGAAATACCTTTCACTGTGTCCTCTTTGTTAACCAAAATAAAGAGTGAGAATAAAGCATTTTTTATATTGAAAATACATTAGACTTTTGTACCAGTCACAAGGAAATGCATGGCTTAGGCTGTTGGTCGGTTGTCCAACACCTGGTGTAGCAGACACCTCACTGCAGGCTGTGACTCCCAGACATCATCATTGTCCAATAACAAATAATCATTCCAGATTTCAGCACTGACTTTATCTTATTTATAAATGCTTTCCGGTTCCAATACAAAGTTAAAATCTTTAGCAGATGTGGCAAAGAACTTCTCTCCCACCTATGCATTGAGCTACTACGGTCAGTTGTGCTCACTCTTCATGTACCCAAGAAAGGCAAGAGGAAGGATGAAGGTATCCTACGTTCAGATCATACCCCAGCATGGACTTAGAGTACAGCAAGGGCCACATTCATGGATCAGGAATTGAAATGACAGATCTCCAAAAACTAGGAATAGTCTACATATAGCTTAAGAAATTTCCAAGTTAGCTTTCATACCTTTATCTAACTTGATCAGAAAGCTAGTCCAAGAGTTATAAATTGCTTTGACAAAACCAGGAGAGTTTGCTACCTCACTCTGGGTCTGTTTAAAGTTATTGAAAATAGGATTGATGCAGCTCTTTAGTCACCAACTTCACATAAAGCCTTCTGACAACGGCTGTTAAAGCTCTTCAAAGTCAACCAAACCTTGCAATAAGGGCTAAGCAAAAAGTTCTGTTAAAGCTGCAGGTGGCAAAATTATCTAATTCACCCAGTCTTTAACAGGAAACCTTAAAGGCAGCATTTTTTTTATTTCCCAAGGTGTCTTAAAAGGTGTTTTAATAAACACTTTTCTGTTGCTGTGAATCTTTTCATCTGCCTTATATCTTCCAGCCATTATCAACCTTAACTTATCTTAAAAATCTTCATTAAGTTTTATGTTGATTATTTCTAGCTTGGACCTCCCTTTCCCATTTATTGTTTTTAATCATTGGTTCCACAGAGACTCACTTTGAGGATTTCTTTTTTTCCCCCATTTTGGGTCACACCAGGACTACTCCTGTGAAATTCAATTAGAACCTTATAACAAATCTCTATAAATTTTATCACTTCAAAAAACAAACAGCAAGATCTTGAAAGAAGCACTCCGCGTCTGCCAAAAGGGGTTTATTAGCACTTTGTCAGACAAGTGTATTTGTTTTGGGCAGATCAATCAAATCTACTTCAAATGACAAGTCCTTGAGCTCCAAATAGTGTGGACCTAATATTCAGATTTTTGATTTTTTTTTTTTTTTAAAAATAGCTGGCATTCTATCTTAGTGTGAAAGACTATGGAATGAGCTGGCTCTTAGCTGCAGAATTATTGCTTCAGAACATTTACTTTTACCTTCAACTTTAGGTAAAGGCCTGTTCTCAGAATATTTGTTTTGTCACCTTGGTCTGGGCCACCGGAATAGCCATTAAGGCTTAGCAAATGATTACTTTTCCTTTTTCAAGCCATCATTTCTCAAGGATGTCTTTTCAACTTGCAGAAACCGCTGAGTGATTTGACAAATTTAAGGCACGTCTGCATTAGGACATACAAGAGAATAGTTATAGCAATGTCACTCGAGATTAAATCAGCAACTCAAGTCCCACATTACAACTGCACGGAACATCTGCACTGGGAGATTGCGGTGATGTTCCTGACTGCACTGTTGGAAATTTCACCTGTAGGGGTGTACTGCTATGCAGTAGGTCACTTCAGGGTTTTTTTTCTTGACATCCAAACTGTCAAAGATGGAAAAGAGTTGATCAGAGTGAAAGACTTTTGAGAAAGGATCGTGAGAAAAACTAAGCAAAGTTGCAGTGAAAAACAGAGTCTCTTTACTGGTAAGTTTCAAAACAAAAAGAGGTAAATATGATGATTTTACCACTTAGGCTAAATTTTTCTCATAGCTTCTGATGTATTTTGAGTAATTATATTTTTTTCAGATGAATCATAATGCATGAACAATTTTAGGAAACAAGATCATATTGCCTTGATAATTGCTAAGACATTCATTTGGGATATGATAGAATTTTTCCTACACGTAAGAGCAGAGTTGAATCTGAGTTGGCCAACAGTGCAACTATTCTGCAGAAATCCTTACACCTTGTCACTTTTCTAGTTTATGTATACTATTAACCACTCAAGAGATAGAAGATCTCAACCTGATGGTATTCTGTTAGAGACCTGAACTATACTATTTATTATATTAAAAAAAAAAAATAATTCCAATAGGAGTAACAGAGTGCACATGTAAATGACCAGGGCAATCATTCATTCTGTGGGAGACCCTACTGCAAATTTTACCTGTTCCAAATAAAACAAAAGGAAGAGTAGAATTTAGGCGGGCAGCATTTAATCATAGCTTTTAAATATTTATGCTCAGCATAGCCGCAGTTTTGACTAAAAATTACATTTTGGGCTGAACAACTCCTAAGTGAAAGTTGCATTGAAACTGTTGGGTTAATATATCAAAAATACTCCCCAACAATCACTTTCAATAAATTATCATTTCAAACAGGGAATCAATATCAGGAAATACCAAAGCAACTGTATCTTCCAAACTGTCTTACACCAGTCTAATTCTATCAGTTCCCATTTTTTTTCCTCTAGGTTGTGTTAGAAGTCAGCTGGAACCACCACTGCGCTCTAGAGACTGAGCACCAGTCAATTTGAGGACTGTAGCCACCATTCAAAAGTTCTGACTCCATGTAACTATTTTATAGTTGCATGAATAGAGGTAGAGAGAGGACAATTATCCAGTACTGCCATCCAACTTATGTTTCCAGCAGTATTCTAAGAACACACCTTTTCCAATCAACTGTGTTTTACCAGGTCCAACCATTCAAGCACTCAATGCTCACCAAAATCAAGAGGATCTTATAGCCTGTGCTGCTTAAAAACTCAACACCTCAGTGCTCTGGATTATACTCCATTATTATTTGCCCAAGAAAAGAGCAAACCAGAGAAAGATCAAACTTAAAAATTCTGTCTCCTGGGGTTACTATTCTAATCATTCATCTACACACTTTCATCTTAAAATTGTCAAATTCCTTGTTGGGTGAAAATTTGTAAAGAAATCTGTCAACAGAGGTACTACATAAAATATCTACAGTTATTCTAGAGAGCTCTATTTAAAGAAAATAATATTAATCTTTACTGAACAGGGCACTAGAATCTTACTGTTCATACATCTCTGCTTCAACATTCATCTTCTATTTCTGTAAAAGTACATTTGAGTTATTCTATTCATTGCTTTTGTTTGCATATTTATCACTACATTACATGAAATTTGTATTGGTTTCCAAAGCGCAGTGTATACAATAAGAATTGTTTACGCAGTCACTGTTCAGATTATCATTACTTTCCTTCTCACCTTAATGTCATCATAAACATCGCACCTTACTTGTTAACCTCATGTTGATTTAATGACTCGACTCACTTGTGACAATAGTGCCTCTTATTTTCCAAGCTGCTTAATGTATTTGTTTTAAGAATAACTCAGATCTCAAGTGACTATGCAAGCAAATTAGAACCACCACAAAAAGTTTTGTGGTAAAAGACGATTACAAGAGCTTCAACGCCAAATTAATGAACAATCTAAATACTTTATGTAGCTCCAAAATTATAAATAGTTCCTTCAAATTCAGCAGCCAAGAATTAACATTCTTTAAATATTGTTTTGTAATTTATCCCTTTATAGGACTTCAACTGGAAATTCATAAAATAATCCCAAACCTCTGATGCATTTGACAAATATACATTGAAAACTTGTCAATTAGATAGAATAGCTTTCTGAGGACAGTGACGTGGATGGAAAAATCATTCTGACTTTTTGGTCGAAAAAGCCAAACTGAGTGTCCTCTCCTCTGATGGCAACAGAAATTGTCTCAATCCCTGGAGTGAGTTTGCCAGCAGTAACTATCAGAACTGCCCTCTGTTCAGCCCTGATATACTCGTCTCCACTTCGACCAACTTACAAATATGGAAATCTTCTTAACATCTCCCAGTACCACCATGAGTTCAGATCTCTCCAATAGAAAACTTTGTGGTATAATAGAAACATTCATTGGTCAAGAAACTAAAATAGAGAAGTACAGGCAGCGTTCCATCCATTCTTAAGGTGCATATATTTATGACAGTCAGACCAGATGTGAATGCTTTTTTTTCCTGAATTAACTTTTTAAGATTCAGCCACCTCATGCCAGTTCTTAAGTGCACACCTACATAATCGATTGTATGTGCTTCATGAGTCCAGGAGTAATGCTAACAGTGACAAAGGGACTTGCATTCTTAAAATGAAGAGAATATATAAGACTAGATGTTACTGGTGAAAGACAATAATGTCTGTAACATTAACTACAGACAGTAACATTTGGCACAGCCAAATACTAGAAAAATATAACCCATGGTATATAGCATTTATTCCTCTATGTGTACATACCTGGAATTTCATTGTAAGCACACGTTTCTAATTTCTCTATGTTAGATACTGTGAAGAGAGCCCTTATTTTCTCCTTATTTTCCCATCGTTGTATATTAAAAAGTGCTTGTCTTGCAAATAGGATCATAGACTGCTAAAACATCATTATTTTACTGCAACTAATTACGTTTGTTACGCCATATAACGTTCACCACCGAAAGTTCACTTCTCCCACTGAGAGGCAATTGTGTCTTGATATTAGCTGGGCCTGCAAAAAATACCATTATTATGACTGTTTCACATTACTGCCCACAGCAGGGAAAAAAAAACAAACAAAACCAAAAAGGATTTGAGCACTTGAGATATGGGGCCAAGTATTGTGCAGAGTTGGATACATGTTATTTCCACACCAGTTCATTCCATCTTGGTTCACACCAGAGAGCAGCATACATGAGAAGTTAAGCCTGTCTCCAGTCACTGTGTGGCACCACCTATGCCAACAGTTGGGTATTTTAAAGACTTAACAGCCTGAAAGGCAGAAAACAAGATGAGGGAAAAGGGTATAAAATGAATGTATAGCAATTAACAACGAGCACGTAGTATTAACGCTCATTGATTCTTGGACAGGATTTCTTGGCTTGCCTTCCTACTCAATGATCATTATGTCAATGATGTTACGCTGTCATGAGGGGGGGATTTGAATGGTGAGAACATAAGGAAAAGGAGAATATAAGAAATAGAAAAAAAGGAGACATTTTAAGAAGTTAAATACAGAGAAAAACTTTTTTATGATCTTGTGGAATTATTTGTTTAGAATTCTTGTGAGCAAGTCTGAGCCATCTGTATTCAGATAATCCAAATTACAAGAGAAGTCAGGGAAACAAAGATGACTGAAACATTTTAATGCAGAGCTACTTCCTATAAGACATGCAAATCGCATTCTGATTCCATAAAAATCTTCTCTCCCTGAGCCTTCAGTCTGCCATTATTAAAAACAATACAGACAGGAAAAAAAAAGCAGTGTTTCTTAAGGTTCCCTGCAGATTTGTATAAAAATGGCAAAACTCTTTATTCTACAGAGAAAAATAGCAGAATTGGGTGTTCTGGGTTACTGAATCTGCAAATAAATTATTTGCAACACAAGGCAACACAGCAAAAAAATATAGTCAAGATTCCAAAAGCAAGCATAATACATAATATGTGCATATTTTAGGAGCTGAATTCTATTTCAGGATTATGTGATATAGTAGATTTTAGAGTTTTAAACCTAAATCTTATCTCTCCTGAATGAGCAGAGTCCTTTCTGGGCAACAGAACTAATGTAGCTCAATTAGTCTACCTGAAAAAATTACTCCCTTTGCTGTTATAGCTGCAGTGTATTAAGATCTAAGTATGTACAGAGAACTTGCAATGTTTTAATGACAAAAATGAACCTTCCTAGTCACTTCAAGCAGGTGAAAATGAAAAGCAAAAGATTTGCCATACCGTCTCTAACACATAGGACTAAAACAGAATACAGAAAGCCGTGATCTAATTTAATGGCAAAATGGCAAAAATAATGCCATAGCTCTGAACTTCAGGGTTGGCCAAATTCAGATTGAAAGCAAAATGACAGCAAAATGAGCTGAATACAAAAGCCACCCACGTAACAAGAGCACAAATCCTTATGGAATTTTTTGTTCCTTGCTAAATCTTACCCCCCCACCACCTTAAACAGAATACAATGACCTTGTATATTTAATTGCATAGAAATATATATATCTACCTCACATTTTTTAGGCATCTGGTTGAATACATTCTTATATTGGATTAGAATATGGTAATAAACTAGACTGTGCTTTTGCATATTGCAACGGGTGTAAGTCATAGCCCTGACTGGATAGTTTGAAAGAAAGTGATGATTACAGAGGAAGTCTCAGGAAGAATTCTCACTAAATCTACAGTTCTTGAAGCTTTGAACAGCATGGGCTTCAAGTAGGCTTTTTCTATCCCATTTTTACTTCCTCTTTTGTGTCTATGATTTTTCTTTGGCATAGATGCTGCCATTCATAATACCTACATGAGGCAGCGACTTCATTCCACAGGCACTGTGACCAAGTCCTGTGTAAGTTATGTGGGGATATGGAAATGTTCTCTCTTTTGTACATGTCTGCTAGTTAATCCTTACCTATTTTAAAATACACTCAGAACACTGCATGGTTTGATCCCATCCATAGCTACAATTTATGCAAAATGTCTAGTTTAATACAGCTGGAAATATATTTCAAGCATGTCTTTTGTTTATTCTATCTCTAAAATTTGTACTGGGGAAATATGTATTTTCCCACACAACATAGTTCTACAAAACACTTTCACTACAACTTTGTCACAGAAGTACATAATTCTATATGACGCATCTTGGTGCTATATGACCATTGACTGTCCACAAAAAACTTTAGTTACTTTCACAGAGACTTATAAATAAGTAAATGGTCCCAAAGTTGAGGAAAACCTGAGACAGCTTCTCTCGTTGTGTAAGTATGGAATAAAGGAAACACAATGGATTTCACCATAACACATTGGATTTCACCATCACCAGGGTTTGGACTTCATCCTGAAGTATTGACTTCCTTTCTTTCTCATTTTTAGCTTAATATTAAGTCCTCTCTCCTAAATTAGAGTAGTATAATTCTTTATACATTGGATTGTTTCTTCCCATTAAATAAACCAATGTTAAAGAACTGCCATCAAAATTCACAGCACAGAAGAAGCTGGCTGCAAAATTCTGAATTTGTAGCAGACTTCAGATAGTCTTTTGGTACAGCACCATAAGATCTACTAATTGGCCATTGAATCCAATCAGTTGCTGAATGGAAATTTCACAAGCCCTTCTTATCATTAGTGCCGTGAGGTTTACCCCTTCAAATCACAGAAGATGTTTTCAAGCTTGGATCTGTTTCATTTTAAAGTCAGAAAACAGTAAAAGCAGTCAATTTTAGTTTAAGTAGATGAGAACAAAAAGTATTATGTCACAGCATAATATCTTTGAACTAATAAAAACAAACCTAATGATTCTTCAAGTGGACCTCCTACAATTACTGGTCAATGGAAACCAAGCTTCTTGTGTAATTAGTAGAGTACTCATTACTTATCTTGTCCTAGTTGAAATCACTATGAAGGAAGCACTTCATCCACCTCTGGGGTGAAGCCATCCTTGGAGCAGAATACAGTGGTCATTGTAAGTTCAATAGCGTGGTACAGCAGCCTTTCAAGGGGAGATTGCCTCGTTGAAAATGCATGATTAAATAGCCTACAATGCAGCCATACAAGCTGGAATCTGTCCAGGACAATAATAACTCACACACTTTTCTTGCAAAGAGCGCCCTGGGATCTTTAATGACTCAAAGTGGCTTTCTCCTTGGTGCTATCTCTCAAAGGCCCTTCAGGTCTTCTTTTAAAATCCTGAACCCTACATATCCCACTGCAGGGAAGAGCTAAAGGAAAATGAAAAGGGCAAAATGTCAATAGTATGTATTGTTTAGTATAAAGAATCCCCAAAAGCTCAGGAAACATGTCTTTTTAATGAGAAACAGCAGTTTGTGGCCAGCTGTTCCACATCGTTATGAGCACGTTAGCTCCAGCACGATGTACAAATGGGGACTATAAACACAGTACATTGAAAATAAGGCCTGCATGGATAATCATACCTATTAATATAAATGGCACTGAGAAGAGGCAGACTGAGCTCATACGCTGACTGACAATTTAGAGCAAAACACACTGTTTTTCTTCACCATCTCAACAAGAAATTAGATGAAACACGGGTACAACAACAAGTGAGCCCCCCTAATGTGTTTATTAAAATGTGAATTGAAATTGTGAGTGGAAACATGGTACTGCATATGAATGTGATGGCCACTCTTTTGAGTTCTTTTACACCATCAAACTGTACACATAATAGGATCGTGCATTGGACTTATTCTCAAAACACAGCCTAAGTAAGGATTTATGCAGCTTTTCTGAAGGCTACTATGAAAAACATACAAGTGCAGGCAAAGAGCTAAGTTTATCACAACCCACAAAACATTTTCTCCCTTAATAATAACAGAGGTTTAGCCAGAGATGGTGGAGTTCCAGCAGGTATTTCAACATATCCTGTCCTGTGACTAAAGAATCTCTACTGACAAAATACCCCTGTCTAACATTAAATAGTTAGAAATTATCTGGCAGCAAAACAACTGAAGAAAAAGAATCAAGATCCTTATCCATGAGTTTTCCATAGCGATTTGCTCTGCGGGGTTTCTTTTTATTTTAAATATGCCCATAATAAACTGGGGGGGAAGATCAAATTCGCTGTCTAAGCTATTTTTCCATAGAGGTGCATTAATGCAAATTAGACAGAGTGACTTTTCCCAGTTATAATTGGGCTGAAATGAGGTGGAAGGAATAGAAAGACAATTAACTTGAGTGTTTTTTCTTTTTCTTCTTTTTCTTTTCTTTTTTTTTTTATCTCCAGCAGTTTGCAGTCGGTTTAGTGCCCGATGGTAGTAGGCTGTCAGTACTGCCAGGCAAAATTATTCTGAGACCTTCAAGGGGCTTTGTTTATCGCATTTTTCAATTAACCTCTGCATTTTAACTTCATCATAATGCCTGTGCCAATTCACACCAAAGAACAAACAAAAATCCCCATTTCCTGTCATTATTTCTTTGCTTCATAAAATCAAGGGGCTTGGGATTTTTTTCCCTTTGTCTCTCTTATTTAATATGGGGAGGAAAAGGACATAAATTTCAGATTACAGGAGATCGCCACAAAGGGTTTAATATAAATTACATTTCTACATTAACCTTTCTGTCTTTTCTTTCCTTTTCTGCTTATGCAGTAAGGAAAATGTTTTCCATCCAGAAAGTATATTTTATAAGTTTTAAAATTTAACATGAGGAACTTCAAGTAGATATATGAGGTTCAATACTAAACTAAACTTAATTTTCAGTTCAGTCACAAAGAGAAAATCATAGTTTTATAACTTTAAAGCCCTTTGCATGGCATGAGAAGCAATTGATACCTAAGAATTCTGGCAGTAGATTCACAGCAGCCATAACGTTAAGCAATATTAGATAAACAAGCCTGAAATATCATAACTACAACTCAGATATGTTTAAGTGCATGGAATAATCCTCCTCTTTTCTACCTTGCCCCCTTCCTTACCTCTTCTCCCCAAACTGCTACTGACCATCTGGATCTAGAACAGAAAGGAATATAATCGTGTGCCCGAATTTGAGCAGTTTACATTGCATAGGTGATACCAAATCTGCTGGAATAAAGACTTTCTCTCCAAACTGGGATTACAGACCCGGGCACCAAGCCTTCAAACAGAATAGGTGGATACGTAGCAAATCCACAGGTACATTTACACACCTGTTAAATACTGCTAATTGCATAGGACATGGCTCAAATCATCAAACGTTTGATGCCTGGATGCTTACATGGAAGCTGCTCCCCCTTGGCTGCCTTTCGAGTCAGTGGAGAGTAATGGGCACTTTCAATGTTTGATTCATTTCACTTCTCTTAGACAACTGCTTTAGGCTGAGACAAATTGCACTTTCGACTCTCCTTACTGTATTGACTACGTACCCGCTGACTAGGAACAGAGCCCTGGGCACAAACGCTACCCTTGATGGATCCCATTCTTTCCAGTTTTCCCATCATCTGCTCCAGGTACATTAACTAACAGGTCTCTGACTAAATTCAGGATATAGTGATTATTCAAGATGCAATAAGAGTGATAGAGAAAGAGAACTCAGGTAAGATTTGGGGGACTGCGCTAAACTTCAATACACTGATTTTTTTTAATGATTACTAACAGCTCCCTGCTGAGTGTTGACAGCCAAATAAATTGTTAATTCTCAATTCCCCCTTTTTTTTTTTTTCAAGACACAGGTATGTGAATTCTCAGCTATTCGCTAATAATAAATCATTTTAAAAGCTGTGGGTTTTTCACTGCGTGGTCAGGCATATGACAACTTGTGAAGTAGGAGCTAAGCATGAGTGATACTGAGAGAGACTGTTGTCCAATGTTTAATCTGGGTAGCAGCTGCAAAAAATCTGAGGAAATCTGAAATAAGCCTATATCAAACTGAGAATTGCGGGTTTTATTAGACTAATCAATTCAAGTATATTTACATGGTCTCCAAAGCCAGGGCAGAACTTGCTGAATTTGCCCGGCTGTACAGTCCTTAAATGACATGGCAAACAGTGGGATGTGGGCAACAGGACACTCAGCTCCAGACTCAGAATTATAACAGTGTGAAGAAGACCAGGCTCAGGCAGACATTTTAGGCCACGTGAGCATGCAGTGTAGGAGTGCGTACACCTCATAGGCAGGATCGCTGCCTGACAGTCAAGGCTTATCACTTTGGTTGCAGTCCTACACGAAAGCAAATAGCTCACTTTGAACACTGAGTATCTCTGAACCACTCTGTGTACCAGCTCTGCTTGAACTCCACCATGTAGCACGCGTACAAACTTTTTATACACTCAGCATCTGGATAAAGCTAGACGATCACCACTTTCCAAGAACCATCTCCTGAAGCTGTGAGATGAAATCAGGCCAGTCCTTGCAAGAAAGATGAAAAAGTCAACAGCATCACTGCCTCCTTTTCCTGCCTCCTTTATCTACTCAACAAAGAGCCCTGAGTTAGAGCAGTCTTTAGGGATTTGGGAGATCCAGCTTTAAGTCACCTTTTGTCTCAGGTGACTGGAAATCATATCCCTTGCCTACCATCACAAGTTTGCCCTAACCTAAGAACTGTGGAATATTTTAAGGTGACAACTCTATTGTCCCATGAAAACTTTTATTAGTGACGTAGGTTTATTACTGATATATTCCTTGGCACAGAATAGGCTGCAAATGTTGGTACATCCTGCTCAATAGAGTATTGTCCTGCTCCCAGAGCAGATGTGGATCTCAGAACCTGCTCTGTATATTAGATAAGAACATAGATTTCACCAAAGAGTAATTCAGGTCAGAAAGGAGCATTAACACACAGCATATGCCAAGCCACTGAATTCCCCGTACCAAGCACGGGAATATAGTCGCATTAAATACTTCAGGCCTCAAAAATAAATGAGTAGCAAGGGCAAAATTAGAAACTTTTGTGTAAAGTAGTATTCCACCAATAGAAAATGTAGGAAGACAGTTCTTTCGACCTCAAAGGCACATGCACAAGGCTTCCCTCCTACAAACTGCAAGTTCAGGTTGCATTAGAACTTGTATTAAGAGCTTTAGAAGCAATTTGAAAAGTATAATCTTCACAGGGCACACATCAAGTAAATGCTTCTGTACAAGAATTGACTGAAAGACAGATTTCTCCTGGCACCATCTCTGTTCATGTTTTCCTTGAACATAGTAAGTCCAAAGTGCTTGAAAATCCTGGTAGGACAAAGTTATCAGCCAGTGGTAAAAGATCTATAATCTTTACTTTGTAGATTGTATCAACTTGATTGGAAGAAAAAGACCCATAGCTGGCAGATCTGACAAGAAAGCTACTACCTGTGGACTGGTGATCAAACAGGAGGGAAAAAACAGATAGAGGACAATGGAAAATTCTCATACGCAACAAGAAATTTACATCAAAGTTGAGAAACTTGAATGAGGGGATACATTCAGGTATCTCAGAATTACCATCACAAAGGAGAGAAACTCTGAAGCAGAAATCAAAAGTAGAATTGCTTTTGTGATAGCAGCACTTGTAAAATTCAACAGAACCTGACAAGACAAGAATATCTCAAGTGCATCAAAGGTAAAACTCAGAATAATTGAGTTTGCCACGGGCCTGAGTGTACGTCAGACATGGACTCCAGCGGTATGGATCAAATGACGTGTTCAGGACTTTACATTCAAATGCCTCCAAATAAATATATGAATAACATACACTGTATAGGACTAACAACTCTATTAGAATGAATATTTTTGCAATAATTGTGTCCCCTGACTCTGTGCAAGCAATTGCAAAACGAGACGGCTGCTGGGACAGGTTGGTCGTGTGAGGAGTGCAACAGGCCTTGCAAACACAACACATCAGGCAAAAGCCAAAAAGTAGAGGAAAAAAAGATGCCTGGCTGCCATAGGAAGAGAAGTTTGAGTGGAAACCATATTTATGGCTTCAGGGTAGAATCCAAGAAATCCAAAGTTTACCAGAGACGGAGAAAGATCTAGCCTATAGTTGGTTATGTGAATTTGGAAGTAATGACAATAAAGGAACTGAATATATTTTTGTCAGTACTGCATTTTGACAGTCTTCTTGCCTTTGAAGATCAAGGACCAAAACATTCATGAATGGTAGGAAATATGTTTATTTTTTAAAAAAAACTAGAAAGCCTAAATTAAATATTTAAGGCATTCATCAAGTATAAAAACTGACTATATAAATACTAATTGTATAAAGTATATAATTTTTTTTATAACTGTAATTACAATTATACTGATTGGATATAAATATAAATATTTATTGTGGCTTTTAGGTTTTTTCAAATGTGACTTGATAAAGGTAGCATTCTAGCGCTTCAGGAATCCATTGCAAAATCTCTGTAAATAAGAAGATACCCAGATTTGCACGATCCAGATCTAGTTTTAAACGTGGAGTGAATACATGGACTAAATTCTGTGTTGCACAGATGTGGCTTTAATGACGTCAAAGGAAAGTTTCTTACCTGTCCTTACCTTCTTAATTCTACACAAGCTTATGGATAACTGCAGCAAAAAGTTGAACATAACTCTGCTAATTTCTACTGCACAAGTTAAATCCTATATGATGGAATAACTCCACTCAGATCATAAAACTAAACAATATAACCTAACTGGGAATCTATCCAATGGTGTTCCTAAAGTAATTTTAACTTTAGTTAAGTAGTATAAATAGTTAAGTAGTATAAATAGTGAAATAGTAACCCCTTTTTCCCTTTTGCTATTAGTGTAACATTATAATTCATTTGTAAATCATATAAATTCAAAATGTTAGTTTTACAAAATCCTGTTTCTGTGGGAGTAAGATGCTAGATTTTTTATTCATTTTATATGAATACAGATTATTTTGTGTCTATTTTCCAAAACATGTTTGTGCATCCATCTGGTAGTCTACCATGTCATCTTTTTCCATACAAGGTGAAGCTCCCTAGGGCTCTCAGGAAAGATACCGCACGGCAGCAAGCTACAACCACCAGAACAATTCATCCAGCATCCACCTTCTCCCAGCCTTGCAGAGAAGAGTCTGGCAGGCAGCAGGTTCTTTGCATTGGTTTGGTCACGAGGCAGCCTATGGGCCCCTCATCCCATTGCCCAGGCATCCCACTGCTCCTTCAGGTACAAGCTGGGGAGCAGAATGTGCTTTATATATGTACACCTACACTGGAGTAGCTGATCTGGGCATGGACAGTAAACCCAACAACACCAGCAGTCACTGGACCTGCAATGTACATTCATCATGATGAGATAAAGAGGTAGGATTGTTTTTGTGTTGCACTGCAGGTCAGGCGCCACGTAACATATTACGGTATTTTTGAACCATAGAGGAAAGGTCCAGTCTGCTCTCACCAATTCCTTCTGGGTTTTACCACGTTACTGAAAGCAGAGTTTGGCAAAGCGACTAAAACTTGTCTCAACAGTGAGAATAGTTTCCTAGAGCACTCCTGCTCTCTCTGAATTTCTGGTACTCTGGTAAGGCGTAACCTGAATCTGCCTAAAACATTGAAAAAACAACTCCATCTGACAACATTTCTCCTATAAATAGCTTGGGTAAGTTATTTATGGCCTCCCAGACTCCTGTCACGGGTAATGCCAGTGATTAGCTAAGATGATCCCTTGGTACTCTGGCAACAGGTCTGACTGCCTAATAGGAAAGCATTCAGACCTATGTCATGGACATTGATTCTGTCACTTCAGAGCAAGGTTTCACAGCTTCAAAGTATTCCCCATTGTCAGAGCACTGCCACTTTTTCAAAAAAATTGACTGTCTCATGATTTACTCTTCTCAACAATGATCAGTTCCTTTGGGCCTGACCTGAACTGCCACATGTATCTGAATGTTTAACGCCATGTTGTGGAGAAGTAAAGAAATGGATGTGTAACCCACTAAGTTCCTTTTAGCATTCAACAGGCATCCCTGTTGAATCTCTGCAAAATAGAGCTTCCAAAGCTCCCAGCATTAAGTTCACATACTACATTTTCTCCTAACCATCTCACAATCTACCTGCAATCCACGATGGGAGAAGCTCATAGGACTGTAGCCAACAACGCACAGAAAACCTGAAAAGGAAAATACAGCTTTAAATACACAAAGAAATAAGTCATGCAAAACAAAGACTACATTCCCTATTGTTTGTCACTGTCACCTGTATACAACTCCAAAGCTAAGGGATTTTCATGTAAAATGCTAATGAATTTCCTAGGAATCTAGCTTCAACAAAGCTGAAAAGCATCTGTTCATTTTCAGTGAGACCTGAACACACTGGGTACCCTCCTGAGAACTCATCGCTCCTGATACATCTTTGGTATGGCTAAAAGAGAAGAAAAGCAAACCTGAAGGCATCAGCTAGACTACTAAATATTTTTATGCATCTAGGCTGTTTTAAAATCCCAAATCTTTGCTGAGTTATGAAAAAACAATTTGTTAGTCTGACCTGCACTGAACTGAGAGCTCATTGATATAAACATTCTCAAGAGTTAATGGCATCCCCATTAGACCCATTCAGTAACTGGGGAATGCTGCACCATAGGAATGTTTTGCATCATGGCTAATCTGTAAAAGCCCACCATCTCATCCCACAATTAAAGATCAGAAAATCACACAATTATACTTGACAGTAAGAACTTACATGTTTCCATTCCTAGAGAAGAAAAGTAGCATTTTCTTCAGGCACAGATGACAAGAAGAAAACAGATCTCCAGGAAGTAAGAAAATCCTGCAGTGTATTCTCTCGAAGGACCTTGAGCTACTGATGGTTTTTGACAATATAAGAGCAGTCAGGTGCCAAGGCTCGGCAGGACTAGTCGTATCTTGGATAGGATCCATCTGGCTCCAAGCAAAAAGGCACTAAGACTCAAACATCTGTATATATAAAAATAAAACAAAGCATTTGTCAATAGCCAAAATATGCTCAGTATAAAAATAGATTTAATTAATTTCTAAACGAGTGAAAGTGTATGCATAAGGCAGAAGACCAAAGAGATTATTGTACCTTCCTGTTAATAATGCATATCAAGGTCCAACAGCTGGACCAGAGGAAAGATCTCTTTGTTCCCACTTAAGGTCAGCCTGAGACATCATCTTCTCTGCATCATGAGATCAGCTAAATTGTCAAAGTCTCAAGCAGCCACACTATATCCTAGGTATTTATCGAGGAGAATTTTGACACATGTAGAGCACCGCCCCAGCTATTCAAAAAATGGAAGACTGTGGCAAGCAGTGTGAGTGTGAGGTAGCTGAAAATCACTTCTCTAGAGAAATGCTGGACTGCACCTTTTTTTTGGTCTTTTGATAGTAGAGGAAAAGCAAAGAGCACAACAGGAAGTAAAGGCTCAGCTAGAGCTGATTGGTGTGAACTCTGGCTACAAATGAGAGAGTATAATAGCTTTTGACACCTTATCTACTTAATTTAGTTATACAAAGTAAGAGGAAGAGTACTATTGGCTGTAGTGGCAGACTAAAGTATCATCCTTTGTTTCAGACAGTCACAAGAAGCCATTTTCTGACATGAAGCAAACACGGTGTTAGTTTATATGACATGAACTTGCAGTAAAAGCTGGGAAAGGTAGATTTTCTCTTCACACCCTGACCAAACAGCACACCACTAACTGGGCCAACCAGTTATGTTGATAGCATGCCATGTGCCAGTGCTGTTCCAGAGATGTTAACAGTCAGAACATACAAAAATATCAAATCACCACTTAGGCATGTTAACTACACCTAAGTATAAACAGAAGTCTCTGTATTGTTTGTGAGCAGTTAGCCCAGCAGGTCTGACAGGAAACCCAAAACCAGAGCATATGGCTTCTCAACAACAATTAAAGGCAATTGCATATGTGTCCCTAGAGCTATCTCCAAAGGATCCTACCTAAGAAATGCTTGGAAAGACTATTCAGAGCAAAGAGCAACAGTAGGAATGTTTTTTGTTACAAACTCTGGTTTAAAGAGCAGAAGTAAATCTGAGGTTCTAGACAAGAGGTTAAGCAACTGCAGAGATATCCACCTACTAAGTATCTTAATTTTTTCTGTTTCTAAACTTGTCTTTCCGGCTTTGTACCTTCAGTGTTGTTACAGAAATCTTTATTTTGATTCAGTGCTAAACCTAGATGGTGTTGGGGAAAGAAAATCACTGTGAAATCATTCAAGATGAAGGTGCATTAAATCCACAGAGTTGGTGCAAATAAAACAATCTGCTCAGACTCCAACCGAACAGAATCCATCAGCATACATCTGAAAACCAGAAGGTAGAGCCTCTTTCCTATCAAGCTAAAAGAGGAAAAATATGAGGCCAGGACACAGATTTTTAGAAACATTAATTAGGGTCTCTCCTGAAAAATAATTCGGTAATGAGATATCCCGGAGATCCAGGCACCACAGGTAAGAGCTGGGGTTGCAAAAGTCTCTGTGAAAGAAACAGTAGAAATGCAGGGGGAAAGAAGAGCCCAAGAAAACACACAAGAAAATCACTAGAACAAAACTTTATAGCAAAACGCAAATACTTTCCTATTTGAAACTTCTCATTTCAGGGAAAGAAAACTTGTGCATTTTTCTGTAAGTAAATAAGACTGGCTAAAAAACCCCATTATCAATTTCTCCATACAGCTGAAAATATCAAGAGGCCCTGAACTTTAGTCAACCACCGTAGGATGAAATGGGCAGCTAAACAGCTTCATTATTACTGCTTGTACTACTGCTAATGCTGCCTAGTCATGATTCTGATTCATGTGTGTTATGAATTGTAGACACACACTGTGAAGAAGACAATTTCTGTCCCCAAGAGATTAAATGTAAATTAAATGTAAAATTGTGATGTACATTATCTCCAACCCACTGAGGGCTCACTGCTGAATGGGACTGTAGAAATATTTTTCAGACCTCATTTTGGAAGGCCAATCTGTCTCCTCATCGACAATGATGCCAACAATCAGTGTCTCCACACCAGCGGACCCAGTCTTCATCTACTACTAGAAGATGTATTTCTTATTTACCTCCAATGAGATTACAATTAATTTCTGAAAGGAAGAATACATTTAATAGTGTACTCACCCAGGTTTACAGTCACATAAATTATTAAACAACACAGAGCTGTATTTTGGATAGTTTCTCTAATTTCTGTAGATAATGCCCAACACAGGTGGCTTCCATCAGTTCTGCCATCTCAGCCCATCTCCTGCCACTGGACAAAGTACCTCTCTCCTAAACCACACCAGCACTGACTACATTCTCATATCGAATCAGTCAGGATCTTCCTTACTCCATGGACACAGCTGAGAACACCTCAGCTTCCCAAACCAGTACAGTGTCCTTTCTTCCACTGACCTGTTCATTCTAGTGATTATAAATGGGTAATAGAATAATTAAAAGTAATGTACAGCAGACGTTCCTTTCCCTCCTCTCCAAGTGTAGAAGTGCTGCCTGAAACATCCTTAACCTCTGACTCTATGGGTGCAAGACCACACAAAAGAGTCCAGAGAAAAAAAAGCAGCAGCATCTCTTTCAGGAAGCACTAGATGGAGATAACCTTTTGGTAGCCAGGCAATAAAAATCTCAATTTGTTCTGGAAATACCTTAATTTTTTCCTGATTTCTGTCTGCAGAGGAATGGAAAATGCCTAATACTCTGTACCAGTTCAACTAGTTTAGCTGAGAAAAAAAAGCTATCAACCTATCATGATCCCTGCAATTTGCTGTGTATTCTTCTAAAGTTTGTCTTAGACCAATATGTGCAGATTATTTGTCATTAAAATATCCATTATGCCCCATTAAAAAATGTGTTTTCACACCATGCACATGTTAGCATGGGTGTAATTTAGATACAATAAGAAACATTATGTCAGCAAAGAATCACTAGGACTCCTGTTCAAAAAAATTAAAAAAACCCAAGAAAATACAGTATAAAAGAGTGGAAATGAAGACCCAAAGGGCCAGCACAATCTTAAGAAACCATCTGTACACTGACATCTTTTGTATATACTGTTGTATTGTACCTCATCTGCTACAGAGGTGAAGTAAATACAATAGGAAAACATTTTAGTTATTATTATTACAATTGCAGTCACACCAAGGATGAGCTCTAATGATGAGCTAAAGTCATCCACTTTCTGTGTGTGACTTCTGGAGGGAAATCATACAAGCCAAAGCCATTCTACAAACTATCAAAACCAGAAATACACATACTGTTGATGTTATTTTAAAATACAGTATATAATATTTTCATACTATCTTTAATATCCCTTAATGTATCCACTGGACTTCTGTAGACAAAGGTGACAAATAAAAACCTTTCTCTGTATTTAGTAGGGAAGATCCTGAGTGATGCTGAGACGTATGCACTATACAATGCTGCAGTCTCTACAGTGTTAATACTTGTTTCTTGAAGCAAAAGAGCTCATATTAGAAAAAAAAAAAAAAACACCAACCCACACTACTTTTGATTAGAACAGTTTAATCCTAATCCCTTTTCTCTGATCTTGGCAGAGGATTTTTAGCAAGTAACTATATTTAAATAACTACCCAGAATTAATCCTTTTGGTTGCTCAAGGCATGAAGGGAATGCAGTCAGAAACAAAGAATTCAGAAAAGTGTTGCAGCTGTTTCATAGAATTCACTATTTATAATTGAAAAGATTCTTTTTTCTTTTCTTTTCCTTTTTTGTGTGGTTTGAGGGTAACCTTCAACTGCCTTACTTGTCCTTTCTTTTTCACAATAGCAAATATCAAGAGAGAGACAGAGGAGATATAAAGCATTTTCAGCATGAAGTTAAGTGTTTCTGACAGTTTACAGCGTGCAGCATAATGCTGTATGTAGAAAGAAGATTCTTTCTTCTATATAGCTTGGGTTGATTTAATAAAACTGTGAAAAAAACTTTTCCGAGATTTTGTCTCAGCAGTAATTGGTCGAAAGTGCCAAGCTCATTCCTAGTTTGCAAAAATAGGAATTGCATGTACTGAGAAGGAATTTCATGTGTAGCTGTAGTCCCTCTGATTCTACCTTCCTCTCATAACACTTGATGCTTTCCAGATTCAAAAACTGCCATGACCAATTTGGTCTTAAGAACCCTATCCAACGTGTAAGTAAATCTTTTTAGTCCCATTTTAAAGAGCCAAAAATGGAGCCAAAAAGTACCCATAAATATGTGTTATGATGAAATACTGTTATAGTAAGCACATGAGTGTCTATGCCTTGTTCAAAGACTAGGTCCTTATAGTAGGTTTTGAATAGAGAGAGCGCTAGGTAGCCAGTCTCTGTTCTCAAGAGCTCTCAGTCTGCAGCATACATTTCAGAATATACAAAAATACAATTCAAAATATACAAAATAGAATGAGGAGTGTTGGGACGATGAAATATTTGGGTACTGCAGCTATACCTTTGACTTCTGCAAGTGGTAGTCAGCATAAAGACTTGTAGGTAGAAGAGAGAGGCTGGGGTTGTATTATAGGGATTATGTTTCTAAGAATGTAAAAACAAAGCTGATCAAAGAGTGAAAAGAAGAAGAATACCACACAAATTAACTTTCCGTTTTTATAATACATACATAGTATTTATCGATCCACAGAGTGACCTGTATTGGCACACGTAACCCACAATTATAGCATTTCAACAAATCACCAAAAAAACCATCTTTACCATATCACCAAAATAAGGATGTGCCTCTGTACACATTAGGAATAATCAGCTTGAATCCAGAGAAAAGCAAATTGTTCCAGGTCACACAAGGAGCTGGGGACAACGGTAGACCTTTTTTTTCTAGCTTTTGATGTGAAACCCTGCTTCTTGAACAAATATTATAGAAATTATTAGCTTAGTTAAGAATTAATGAAATAGGAAAGTTATTCAAAACTACTCTAAAAAATTGTTTCCTTGTCTAATAGAAATAAAAGTTTGGACAGCAAGTTCCTACGTTTTGGTCATTCATCAGACTTCACTTCAATCACGTTTCTTTTTCTACTCTGTTTTCTCAGTTTTCCTGAATGCTATGCATCAGATCTCTTTAGCTATTAACTTATGGCCTAGTCTATATGCAATTCCTCATTTCCCTTTCCCTGCACACTTATGTAAACCCTTAAACAGAGGTCAGTAACATAAACCCCTTTATAAAAGATCTCATTTTAATTCTTTCATCAGAACATTTTCATAGTCCTTAGGCCGTATTTCTTACATTTGCATTGTAAATTCATATCTCTCCAAATGACAGGTTTTCCATTTTGTACAATTTTATATCCTTTGTCCTGATTATATTATAAAAACTCCAGATCCAATTATAAAGCAGTTCTTTAATTCAGAAGTAGGTAGTGTTCTCAAATTTCCAAAACAATCTCTGTAAAAGCTTGGACAGAGAAGAAGATTGGAACTCTCATTCTTCTGTGTTTTGTAGCAGGATCTACAGCACACATGAGAGTAGGATAATATCAGCTGGGGGACCAGTCACTGTTTTACTCCATGGGCTAACAGATTAGGTGGAGAAGATCAATAAAAGAAGTAACAAAGTTCTTCAGAAAAAAATATTCATTGTGTGATATGCTCAAAATGCAAAGACTTCAAATATTTTCAGCGTTATCAACATTTCTCCACTGTTCTGTTTACTATTTAGATGTAGAAGATGAAAGCTCTTCCATCCCTGATACTCAATGTTATTCACATGCCTTTTATATCATCAACAAGACCTCGGACAGGTGGCTAAAAGAAGTTTAAGCGTGGTCAGCAAGCGCATGAAGAGAATGCATCAATCCAGGGAAAAATCCCACTCTTCTTGAGCCAAGCAATTACCAAGCTCTTGCACTGTTAAATGTAAACATTCTGCCTGATCAGTTGTCACTGTGGAGGAATTATATGATTTGTTTCACATGTGATACGATCTGTGGGTCCCACAGACATGGCAGAAAGGAACCAATGCTATTAGTAACAGATGAGTAAACGGATACCTACGGGAAAGGCTATGAAAAATTTAAAAAAACCCATTGATTAATTGTGAATACAAAGCTGCTAGCTGCTTAGCCTGCCTGCATTGTTTAAGAACATACCATGAGTTTAAATCCATTATAGTTATAATAAAACATTGTCTCTCTACAGTTAAAAATTGCACTCAGAAATATTTTTCCTCTTTTTTTCGCTTTCTTCAACCATGTGACATTGTTAATGCAGTAGAAAAATAAATTCCAGAAACCAAAGTCATGCTTTGTAGTCTATTAAAACCCAGCTGTCAGCCAGAGTTAAGGAAACGATTGTGCTGTTTGTGCCATTTCTAATTAATAATAACTAAGGATTAATAAAGCAATTTGGAAAAAGAATGTACCAGGTAAGGATTTATAGGCAGATGAAAGCAATTTTATTGTAAATAATCATGGATAAAATTAAATGGGAGCTAAGACATTTTATAGTGCAGCAAAACGTGTTTAACACATTTTTCAAGCTCTGCTTCTCTTGGAAGCATGTTAATGGAGGTGGAAGTACTGAAAAGTTGCAATTTCATCCCTGACAAATAGATAGTTAGCTCAGTGACATCTGCAATGTTTAGCAGTTCTCTACATTATTGCGAAAAGCATGAAAACTGATCTTGTAGCAGGACTTTTCTCTGTCTATTTTGTATTAAGCTCCTTAGAGGTTTCAAAGCATGATGGGTGGCTTCTAACCACACTGCTGAGAGAGAAAGGGTTTGGGCCTTTCAGGAACCACCCTCAGGAGCTGCCCTCAGGAACTTCTCTTTGCCTACTGCAATCAAGTTTATTAGGTCTTCTAGCCAAAAAAAAGTACAGCTACACAGGCCGTGAATTCTTCTGCCTATAAATGAAGGAAAGAGCAATTCCTCATTTACCTCCTGAGGCAGCTCAACACTCATACTTGGAGGGAAATGTTCAGGTGTAGGACAGTATCCCACAGTTTCCCTGACCAGAGCACATCCTCCTCCACAGACCTTCTGCAGGCTGCTGATTTTTACATCCATACTCTAAATACAGGTCCAAACTCACGGTTTAGTCCTGGCCTGCCTGTCCATATGGCTTATGTACATAAGTACAACTTGGATGCCAAAATTAAACTCACCTCAGGCAGGTCACCAATGGAGAGCCAGCAGCTTCTCTTCAAGGCAACTACAGCTGGGCCTTCATAAGATGCTTCTGAACCACAGCAGATTGTCCTCCTCCACACAGCTCAGCACACCCGGCCGGCTGCAGTAGTAGTGGGTTGTGGGGTGTTCCATGTCAGGAGGAAGGCCACGAACTGGCCATCTGCCTCCAACACCAATGTGAGTCCCCCACTGCCCGCCAAAATGTCTGCCAGTCGAGGAGCTGCTGGTGCCACTGTGCACGCAGGGGGGAAACAGAGCCTGAGGGGACCCTCAAGGGTAAAGGGAAGGCCGTTCATAGAATCATAGAATTGCCTGGGTTGGAAGGGACCTTTCAGATCATCTAGTGCAACTGTCGACCTAACACTAAAAACAACCATCACTAAACCATGTCTCTCTGTGTACCCCTCTTTTAAATGCCTCCAGGGATGGCAACTCCACCACTTCCTGAGCAGCCGGTTCCAACACTTAATAACCCTTTCAGTATAAAAATTTTCATAATATCCAATCTGAACCTCCCCTGGCACAACTTGAGGCCATTTCCTCTTGTCCCATTGCCTGTTCCTTGGGAGAAGAGACCAATCCCCCCTGGCTACACTCTCTTTTCTGAGAGTTGTAGAGATTGAGAAGGTTTCCCCTCAACCTCCTTTTCTCCCAACTCCCTCAGCTGCTCCTCCTAAGACTTGTTCTCCAAAACCAGGAGGAGCAGGAGGAGGAACCAAAGGTTTGTTCTCTACAGTAGGAGGAGCCTTCCTGGCCATGTTACAGCTGAGCCCCATTGGGCTGGGAGTGACCACCCTGGCAGGGGAGGCCAAGCCCTCAGGTGCAGAAACTGAGAGCTTCAGGGCTGTGGGAGAGTAAGTTTTTAATATCACATAAATTAGCAGGCTATACTGATGATGTGTGTAATACTTTGAGCCCAGCCATGGGCACAGTCTGTGCTATGAACAGAGAGCACACAGGTAACATCCTTAGGCCTGGCCTCGCCTCATTCTCAGACTGCAGACAGGGCCCAAATCTGCTGTCATGCCCTCCCTTCTCAGACTCTCGTTTCTTCTCTCCCTCTTATGAATGGTCTCTGGCCCACCAGAACAGCTACGGAACAGTTAAGGAGCCGGGAGTTTCTTTGTAGTCGCTCAAAAACCTACAGGTTTTATTTGCAGCCATTTCTACTGATCAGAGCCAGTAAGGCCTAGCAGTGCCCCCGGGACACTGACAGGTATATTGTGGCCAGGAGTTCAGGCTGGATGAATCCCCCTATTAAAGCTCTTACACAGAGTATTTCATTAGATATTGTCTTCTTTCATGGCAGATAAAAGCTTAATTATCTATTACTGTAGTGGAAAAAATTCAGATATGTATTTGATGAGAAAAATGCAAACCCAATACAGTTTATTGAACAGAGTGCATGACAATACGGAGCTGCCTCAAAATCTTGGTAGTCTGTGTGCATCAGGGCCCTGATTTCCTTCTGGATGTATAGTTCTATATCTTTCAGGGCATCACTGGTACACAAAGCTTTTACACCAGTGCCTGAGTGCCGAAAAATAGGTTTTACAGACATTTATGCATTTCTCTGCCACGTCTTGGAAATGGAATCACATTCTCCAGTTAGTAAAATTGCTTGGCCTTAAACATTTCATTTCTTTTTTAAAAAGAATTTTAAAAGTAAAAAGATTCTGTTCTACTGACTGCCAAGGAGTTTTGGAACATTTAGTCCTTGGAACCGTCAGTCCTAGTTTCTTCCATGGTTTACTTATATATTTATATACATATACAAACACACACATACATACAGAATAATAGAGCCTTGTAGCTAGGAGACTACACAGTTCCAGTGTGAATAATAAATCCATAATGCCTCGGGAAGGATTAGCAGAAGAGTTCAGATTGGTTTTATCAGTATCAATTCATATGTCCACCGTTTAGAAGTGGGAGACAGGTATTCGTGGCTACTGGTGTCAAGTTTCTGGAATTACTTTCACCAGGAAGAGAACTTTTGTATAATTTAAAGGTGAATTTTTACACACACGATAAATCTTGCCCATGCGCTGATAGCAAAGAGCAGTGATAAATCTGCCAATCTGTAAATATATTTTTTTTGTTTAACCTTGAAACCTACATTGAAGAAGTAAATTTTATTTAGGTTACTCCATTTTTGGGGGTCAGTTGTAATTTTGCTACAGCGATTTTTGCATTTTATTTTCCCTTGATTTCCATATTCACAAGGTAAATTCTTAGACTGTCAGCTGCTCAGGTTAATTCTTTGCAGGACAATAGGATGAGAATCAGAGCAAACAATTTCTTTCTTTGATTAGCCATATACCAAACACAGCTGTAGTTCTACCTTCTGATTATCTCCCTGCTTCAATTTCATTTAGAGAATAACTTGTGTTAATAACAGAATAGATCGCTTTGTCTGGATGCTACACATTATGGATGCATTTTTGCATCTTAGAAATAGCTACTAATTCTTAGCATAAAACTACTCAAATATCAAACACAGGATTATAGGATAGGCTGAAGGAAAATACTGTGGTTGGTTTAAATAAAACCAATATTATATTTGTATATATGTATATATTATATATATAATTTAAATAAGACCAATATTTGTCTTAGTAAATTTATTATCCTATACACCATCTTAACTATATTTTAAAACGTAGGTCAAGAAACCTCCTCCTTAATCCTTATGTATCAGTTCACAGAATCTCAGAACAGCAGAATCACAGAATGGTTGAGGTTGGAAGGCACCACTGGAGGTGATTTTATCTGACCCCACTGCTCAAGCAGTGTCACCTGCACCATGTCTCGATAGCTTTTTAGCATCTCCAAAATTGGAGGTCTTCAGTCTCTCAGATTCCATTATTTTTCTCTTTTGGTATAGAGTATTTAGGCAATTTTTGTCCAGCCCTTTAAAGAGTGAACAAAGTCATCTACTGATGGAGGAAAATGGAGAGGGATACCTGCAGTTTGCTCCATTAGGAAAACTCAGAGGCCAAGTTCCAGCCTCGGGATGATTCCTGAAGCAGCAGCAACAAGTAAAGCAGTAAAGGTCTCCCATTCAGTAGGAGCTCAGGGTCACTTCAGCTCAGGACACAGGCTAACAACATTTAGAATTTAAAAGAGAAAAGAAAAAAAGAGAGGGGAGTTACCACTTTTCCATTCCTTTGTTGCTGTGAGTGAGAATACATTTGCAATTACCAGTAGATTAATTCCACATGTGTCTATTGCTGACTCTTGTGATGAGGAAACATTACCCTTGGAGTAAGGAAGCACACTGAGAACATTGTAAAAACACAATATTTGTTTTTCATACTTATTTCATTCTTGGCAGAACTTTACTATCAATAATGTGTTAAATAGATATACGAGGCACTATGGGAATGCAGCATTTCTGCAAGAACGTCACCTGAATTGCAAATGGTAGCACAACAAACTGTTTTTGCAGTGGAGAAGACTTATTGACAAGGAGTAAAGGAGGAAGCCAAATACAAAACATATTTTTCTGTAAGGGAACTGGTTCATACTAATACGTAGGTAAATAAGGAGCACATAATAAACTCTCTCTTCATGTGGGATTTTTTAAATGTCACTACATAACAAATGTCAATTGCTATGAACTGTGTACAGTGTACAGAAGGTAAAGTACTGTTTGCTAAAAAACATAAGCAAATGGGGAACAGAAATTAAGAATTTGAACCTTAACAGTCTGTGCTTGAATTAAAATATAAAATTAGGCCTTTGTGGTCTTTCCAATCTTGCCTACATTCAAAGTATCAGACTCATTTGAGTAACAACTCTCGGACTTCACTGAAATATTTGCTTGTGTAAGATCTACTTCCCATGACCAAAGGAAGCAAAATCATCTTCAAAATTTACCAAGTACATGAGGCCCTGGATAATTTTCTTTATGACTAAATATAACACAACACCATAAAGCGTGTCATTTAAATTGTTCAAGGTGAATTATTTTTAAATGTAAATAACTTTCCCCAAAGCATCCTTTTGCATCGTGCTGCTCTACTAGAAGTGGGTTACCCAAGCAGATGAATCCTTGCAGGTATCGCATGGCTTATCTGTGGCATGCGGTATGCTTTTGAGATAAGCATTTTTCAGATATAGCATTAGCAGGAAGGTCTGTGCTAAATTTATGCTGTTGGCCCAATTTCCACAAAGGTTTATTTTACAAAAACCAGAACTCAGGTGCTACTGTTCTAAAACACTTTTGTAACATTAATGTGGGTCACTGACATGATGACAGAAAACTATGATTTCATGTCAGCAGGGTTAAAATTTCAGGCTTGAATAAAATGTTTCAGTCAGAAGGGACAATACTGTCAATGAACAAAAAGACATTTCCATTTATCTTATCTGATGGTAGAAAATACGCAGTATAAGAAAGTACTACAGGAGCACTTGCTGGCACAGTTACAACTAAAGAGGACTTTCTCACCAGGGCATATTTTAAGTATTTTACTTCTAACATGGATTCATTTCCCTTGCAATTACCTATAAGGAGTTCTAGCATTTTGGCTGCTTCCAATACCTACTTCTACTAATGTATGCCCTCTGCTTCTCTTAGTCTACCATGCAATTACATTAAAATGTGTGTTTTAGTGGCATCAGAGACATTACTTGATGCATTCTGGTGTCAGAATTAAGCCTTTGTTGTATCAAAAGGAGCATATAAATAAAAAGTACTTGAACAGGTTTTCCATCCTGAGATATTAAATAAAAAAAAGTTAATAAGATAGCATAACTTTGTTAAAGATCCAAGATAGAAACAACTGAGATCTGTAGGTATGGGATCTAGACCTGGTAAAATGTACAGAATTGTTAAACCTTGCTCAGGGAAATTACTCCCAACTGAATTTTTTTTTTATTATTTTTTTTTTTACTGTATTATCTCTGTGCCAGCCTAGTGGAGATTGTCGGAGATGACTCCGTTGCTTCCAATTAAGAAGTGATATAAAGCCCAACTTTCTGCTTTGTTGTTCCTTGTTTGCACTCACTGATTCGCAGTCACATAATAAATAAAACAACTCAGCGGTGAATGAGGTAGCAAAAAATCACCAGTAAAAGTAAGGAATGCAAGCCCTAAACTGCGTGTAGGTTTTCCAATTTAAAAATGGATGGAAAAGCTTCCTGGAGGCCATGTCTAGCGGCTATGTCTTTGTCTCCTCTCACATATGTATCGTAAGATGCTAACCCACCTAAAACACTTTGCTTAGGCACACTCCTACCCCTAACGAGAAAGTTAGCGTGGGCTACTGAAAATACTAATAGCATTACTAACCCAAGCATTCACAAATCGTATAAGACTTGGCCAAAAAATTGCTATGTTTAAAAAGTATAAAGTGTGGACCAATTTTATTTTATTTAATGATTCATTATTGGGTTTTGAGAATTAGCACAACTTTAGTTAAATTACTTATAAATTGTCGGTTTGTCTTGGCTGTGCTTACCATGCCCTCTTCCTCCAGAGAAAGCATTCTTGGCTTAGAGACAGGCTCTGAATCCACAAAAGGAAGGACATAACCTCCTAAGGCTGGATATTCTGCATTCCCAGGGAGAGCTCGGTCCCATCTGCATTACTGCTTTAGGAGAGAGCTCAGATTTGAGCCTGACCTCGCAAAAAGCTACCGTGATGATACTGCTAATACCAGTATTAGGAATGTTGGTGGTGATGGAAGGCAGAAGTTGCTTTGTCTCCTTTTTGCAGCGAGATGACAGCAGCAGGTAGGTAAGTTATCTTGGTCAAACCGAAATCTAACATACTCAAAGTTTCTGTGGCACTCATTACTGGTAGTAATCCACCACCCATTAGAATAAACGTTCTCATAGAAGGGAAAAGAAAAGCTACCAAAATACCCAAAATACAAGTTTTCAGCAGGACAGAGTTTCTGCTGTAAATTCTTGATCCTGCCTTCACCTACACTCAGAGACATTTCTGTGGAGCTGCCAGAGTATGACTGAAAGAGATCCTCAATTCAGTACAAGTTCATTTTTGATACCTATAATAGGTTACAGGAAATGCTAGGAATGTCTTATTAATAGATCTATCTGATAGTTGTCAGTGACACCATTAAATCTCTTGTACAAATGAAAAAATTGTGGACTTAATTGCAGCAAGCCCAGGTATGAGTGGCAGCGAAGCATTCAAGCTTGGCTTTAAGCCATGGCAATTTGGCATTCAGCTGCTGGGTAAGTACAAGCAGCCTCTTGTGTCAACTCTCCTGAAATTTCACCGGTGAAGGGAAAAACGCTGTCAAACAATGTCAAAACATCTCATGAAAAATTAGAACATTTCCTTGTGAAATGTTCTCAATTCAGCTGTTCTCAACTTTGTATTAAATAAAATGTTACGAAATCAAAAAGACTTAAGTTCCAAGACAAAGTTCTGGTTGACTTCAGATGACCAGGTCTTTTCTGAAGGTTTTCTAAAACAAAATATAACATTAATCACTTAACAATTTAAAAAAAAAAATACTATTTCCAAGGGGGGTTCTGTATGGTGATTTTTACTGTATTGGAGTCACTCTTTAACAAATTCTCATTCTATGAAAAAAAGTCTTTAGCACATCCCACAGAGCAGGTAAGAGACACGCTCCAGCTGTTCTGACAAGGTTATGTATTCATGAATTGCTGAGTCACATTCAAAGATAAACCCCAATTCCCTGAAATCTGTAATTGAAGAGCTAACATGAGATCCATAGCAAGTGGGAAAAGACCAGGCTGAACAACAGAGAAGGAGGCTGTAAACCTAATGCCATCACAGGCAACATAAATACCCAGATATTTTAAGACGGGTAAACCATCTTTTTTATATGTTTTTAAGTATATACCTGGAGAAGCTAAAGGGAAATAGTGTAGCTATAAGTGCTAAACAACACTATAAATTCTGGAGAGCTTGCACCAGATAAACCATGGTCAGACCATCTGTAGCATCTCTATTTTCATGACCTACTTCATTTAACATCATCATATTTTAGATTAGCTTCATGTGGGAATCCACTAACAATTTATACGCCCGATCATGTTGAATAGTTATAGTCCAGTTATCTATCAAAAGTGAGTAAATTGAATACGTTTGCTCTCTTGCTCTGAAGGGAAACCAAAGGAAACAGTCATGGTAATTCCATATTTGTTCTGGTAGAAATACTACTGACGAAAAATAAGAGGGTGTTAAGTCCTGTGCTCCACAACAGAAGGAAACAACTTCTATTTTTGCAATTGTAAATTTTTCAGAGGAAACACGATGCAGTTTGCCAACTTCCAGCCATTTATATTACTTTGAAAAAATCAAGATACTGGAAAAAGGAGAATTTTCAACCACTTTTGTTCTCAGCGTGGTAATGTCCCATGCCTGGGATCACCAGGGACAGTTAAAAGGTCTTGGGGCTTTGGCCACAGAAGGTGCTTTTTGGTTACTTTGAAGATGCTCTGCCTGGACTCAGCTGTTCTGGCAGCGTTTGGCCGATGGATGGGGTGGATGGAAGCTGTGGGAGTGCAGGGCAGGACTCTTGTCTGACTGTACAGCTTCTACATCGCTTGGGCAAGGCCGATTTTCTCACACAAAACCTGTTTTCGGGTGAGGCCACTGACCGTTAACGACGCAAAAGTAGTCTAAATAAGTTTCGTGACTCTGAACAATTAAAGAATGAGCTAATTAGAGCCTATCAGTTTATGACATGACCAGTAAGTGGTTCAAAGCTAGCTGGTAGCAATAAATGGATTTTTGAAGGGCTAATACTGTGTTTTGCAGGAGAGCAAACAAGCAGAGAAAGAACTCAGGAGCATATAATTACAAGTGTCATAAAGACAAAACAAAAATCAAGATCAGATAGATTTGCAATAAACGTTGAACTAATTGCAGCACAAAATAAAGGTATCAGAGTTGCAGAGTTGTTTATTGAATAAAATTTCTTCTGGTGTACTTGAAAGCAGATGTGCAGAACCGCTTTTGCTTTATCACAGCCACAGGACACATCACCCAGCCTCACTGAGCCCCAAAATCCTGATGGGCTGGCAGGTCTGCAAAGTGACCCACCAGCACATTTTTCAACTTTATTCTCCCACGATTGCAAATTTGTACTGCTAAGTCCTTCACTCATGGAATCATGGAATGGTTAGAGTTGGAAGGGACCTTAAAGATCACTCAGATCCAACCCTCTGCCCTGGGCAGGGACACCTCCCACTAGACCAGGTTGCTCAAAGCCCCATCCAGCCTGGTCTTGTCATTTTGAAGAACCAGGCTTCCTCTCTTACGTTGCCTCTTAAAGCTTCCAAATGATCCCAGTAAGGATAGTTTCCCAAAGGGCTGTGTCAAAGAGCCTCCAATCTAATTAGTCCAGCAGGAGCCTTTTCCTACAGCAAATCATGGAGTGACTGTGCCTTCCCGTGGCTGTAGCAGAGGCCAGGCCAGATCTGGGTCTGAGGGAAAGGCACGAGTGTTTTCTTTCAACACTTCAATACGTAGGGCTCAGGTGTCCCCGGATCTGAAAGGGCACGGCATGTCTATTCCACTTATTGCTGTACACAAGGGGGAGAATTTGTACACTTACTCTTCCAGCCTTATAGAAATACTTTCATTCCTTCTTTAGCTCTCAAGTGCTTCCATATTTCTACTTACTCTCATTTTAATATGACAATGAGGGAAAACACAAGTTTCAGGTCTCAAGTTTTTCAGCAGGGTTAAACTTAAATGCCGCTTAGTGACTAAACCCCCACTTTTGAGAGGGCAGAAGCACTAATAACACATAGAAGACGTGACTTCCCTGTCCATGAGCACAACTCAATGGCTTCTGCCAAGCAACGGAAAAAATTTGGTCCATTTCATTAATTTTATACTAGCTGATAGAATTCAATTGTTAGGCCTACATATGGTGGCAGATTTTCCATTTTCAGGACAAGTGCATGCGATATGTGTGCTCTTCGTTCAGTAAAATGGATCATTGACAAGTGATGCAAAGTAGCACAATAGATATGACTGTTGTTCTTTTGCATCTAGTGCTGGCTTCAACTGGGGATTAAATTGCTTCGTGTCCCACACATTAATAATTGCTAAGGCTGACATTTATGAGGGGAGCATGAAGGATATTTCAGGCTTTCAGAGGAATGTCATTTCAGAGACGGCGGATTAGATGTTTACATGCTCATATGGCTGCTAATAATTAAAATGAACTTCAATTATTTGATGTACAGATATCAAACCTTTCTTGACAAGTATTATATATAATACACACGTAAAATATGTAAGATGTATACAATAACAGTTAGGGTAGGTCGACAATAAACAAGATATTTCTATACTCTCAAGTGCAAATTCACATTAGGCAAAAATATTGTCTGCTACTTAGTTTAATATTTTTTAAAAACACAATCAATCCAAGTTTCTTCATGCAGAGGGGATACAGTTTTTCTGCTTTCATAATGGAATGGAAAGTAATGATGCATTCCAACAAAGGCATAATTCTTTCTTTTGGTGTTTATGATCAACTTCCATAAATACAGCGACGCGCTAAGCTCAGAGTATGATACATGAATCCTGGAATAGGAGAGATGGAAGTGATTATGCCTAAAGAGATATTAGCAAGTAAAAATGAATTGCCTGTTAAACTATTCCTCCATGCTGTAAGGCTGTGTGTTACAACGATCAACCTGTGCAGTTTCTGCTGACATCCGTAATGCTGTGTACTGACGTTGCAGAATTTGGACAAAGTATTGCCCTTTCTACCAGTACCTCAGTGGACAACAGTTTAAAATTCACTGTTTGTTTTAGTTTCATTTTCTACTTTCTCTGCCCATCTAGAGAGTGCAAGAACTTCTGCAAGAACTCTGCAAGAGTTCCACCTCTTGCATTCATCAAGCGACACCATTGATTAACTCTGGATCTACAGCATTGAAACCATCTGAGGATAGTCCATACGAAGAGTCGCACTGCATTACTCCAGTCATTTGATCTGGAAAGAGACCCCATCATTTCAACTTATTCATGTAAAGCAAAAGCAGGGGAAAAAAATGAAATGTGGTCAGTAAGTTTAATGTATATAGTGAGAAGAATATCAGTCATGTCTCATGAAAGAAAGGAGGATGCATGAGATTTTAAAACTCTGTTCATTAAAAAAGCACCCAGCTAAAACAGTAATTTCTTACCACCCTTCAAGTGACAGATTGACCAAATGTTGTTTAAAAAAAGAGCAAGTGAAAAACACCAGGCAGAAATACATTTTCAACTCCACACTTATTGCACCTAGAGTATAGTCTCACTGCTCTAACCTAAGAGATAACACTAAAATTCCTAAGAAGTTAAACACAGCTATAGAGGAAGGAAACCTCAAATAGATCTGCCTTAAAACAACTGTTTTAAATCTTTAAGAACTAACAGTGCCATCTTGAAATGACTCTGCTGTTATGGGCAGCCAACTTAGACAATGCTGGCAGGGGGTCCTGGTATCAGAGCTGCTCAGACAAATAAATGAACATGTTTCTGCCTTCCAAGAAGCTGCAGGGAACAGAAAAGCCTGCATAAGCTATTAGAGAATTACAGTAAACATGCTTTTTGATCACTAAGGGCACATAGTGCTATTGTGAGGTTAAGCACAACCGAGATAAAGTCAAGGCGTGTTTTTTAAAACTGGACAGGTGGGGAAAAATATTATTTTTCTAATAGAACTGATACATTGCTTTCCATGAGAGGAGTCGGTTTCTAAACAACACTGAGGGTTTGGTGGTTTGGGTTTCATTGTAAGTCTAGTCCCAGGCAATGGGTTTTTACAGCCCCAGTGTCTGAAGCTGTGTGAAGGTCTTAGATTTTATTTTCTTTGAGAAACAAATAAGCTAAAATGCCTTTTCCACTGCTCGTGTCTACAGGGAAGAACTTCACAATCTAAAGATTAAAACAACAGACCACAAAAACTAATGAAAAGTGTGCATTTTTATCCTGATTTTTACCTATTCCTATGATATTTTTTTTTAAATCTTGGGATTTGGCTATGTTGTCAACACAGAAAAACCTGCAATTATTGTCCAAAAAGTACAAATAGGGAAGAGAAGTTCAGACAGTTCAAGGGACTGCTTCAGGATTTCACAGAAAGCCATAGTCTGACCTTAAATCTGGTTCTCCTAAACCACAAACCAATCACTTATTCATGGAACTATCTTTACAATTTGGATAAAGTTTACTTAAAAAGAAAATTGATAAGAATAACTGACTGCTGAAACCAAAGCTTCTGGGGATAAGCATTGTAAAACCTGAAGTATTTATCCTCATTCACCCCAAAACTAAAACAAAGTGCTTTCCATTTTTTGAAGTTTCTCCATTGCAGAAGGCAGATAGAAGAGAGAAATCATATTAACAGAGAGTTTGATTTTTGCTGAGATTCAAAATTTCAGTGGGCTTTGCACTGCTGATGTCTGCATTTGAGACACGTGAGGAGACAGTTTGGGGAAAATCAGTGTACAGACCATGGCACACAGATGTATTTTGTACTACCTGTGGAAACCAAACTGAAGAGTAGCAGAAGGCAGACAATCCTGCAGAGATTATGTAAAGGTATTGAAAGTCTCTATGCTAATGAACGTTTGCTAAGCCCTCTTTTATTATCTTCTATCTAAATATCTTTGTGAGGATATGTCTTTACTGATTCCTACTACCACTGTTGTTACTGTGGGTAAGTTGGTGAAAGGTATATTACATACAGCAAGTACTGAAAGGGCTGAATTCAGGAATAAAAGGAAGTTTACATGGCATGTGCTTCAGGATTTATAGCACAATTGTCTTTTCAAGAAAGGGTCACTTTGCAATACAATAGTTGTTTCATTTATCTTGTGCTGAGTTACAATAGAGAGTGGACTCCAAGTTGATTAAAAATTAAACTGCACTTTATTCAACATAATGGTAAAGCAATGCTGCATAAATTGAACTGCCTTTTCCATTTCTCTCCTCGCAGTCTGCTCTCTGGTTTCTTTTCACATGCTTATATTCTTAAATGCCGGACATTTTCTGAGAATTTAAATGTTAAGGATTAGAAGAGCTAATTGCTCCCAGGCCTAATGACCACTATTACATGGAGCATGACTGGAACATTCTTCTGCTCCATTTGGTTTTCTGATATTCCCTTCCTGTACAGGCAGGAGGTCACCTGCTGTAATTATACGGTATAGAAATGCAATGAAAGTATTTCTTACTCCACATGTTTTATAGAAATATATGATAGAAATATGTTTGTATTGCATAGAAATGCCTGGGATCTCAGCATATGAGGATTTCCAGAGTCGGACTCCACATGAGTTCACCCCTAATGCAGAAATAATTTTATTTGCTACTAAAGAAGACCTCCATTTTTTGTGCTCAGATCAACTCGTAACATTTCAGAATGTAATCATTTCAGAATGTTGCATAAGGCACAGCAAGTCATAAATAAGTAAGAATAGCAAGACCACTTCCTCATAAGATTAGGGTAACCAGTGTAATTTCCTTGTCCCAATTTTCCTAAATTCTTGTTAGATATTATCATCAGATCTACTGCCTGTACCATCATTTTACATAAAGCAGCTTCTTGCCAGCGAGAAATTTCAGTGTGGTATCTACTTCTTGCCTTCAAAATCCTCCTACTAAAAGTAATTAACATTTCACCATTTTGAGTTTTCTACTTCCCATTGTTATTAGTTTTTTATAAACAATATGGAAAATGAAGCTGTCGATTGATATTGATTTCTTGTTAATATTAATTTCTATGTAAAATGAAAAGGTATTGTTAGGCGCTTTCATTGCTTTTCTGTGAGGCTCTAATCACTAGAAATCACATCATGAAACACAGCAATTTCCAGAAAGCAAAGGAACTACTCAGATTACATTAAAATAGCCTAAGGTCCCAGAGTATTCATGGTTAACCCTCTTTCTCCTTCCCCTTTTCCAGGGTCTTGGATTTCAGGTCAGCCATGCAACAGTTTTTAAGGTCGAAAAACTTGTTAGCTTATTAAATGGAACCAGCTTCAAAGTGGAAAGGCCTGCAAATCGCCCTTCTTCAGCATAGCCTCTGTTAAGAAAATCCCTTATAAAGTTATGGCTTTATAACAGAGTGGAGGAGAAGAGAGAAATGAAGTATTACATGTGACAGATCCCAGTACCCCCACTTAATGCACACGGTAACACATCAGCAACCGCAAGCGTAGGTAAGCATAAGTATCAGAAAAGAATAAAATTAGGCTTAACTCTAATTAGATCCAGTGGGAAAATGTAGATGAGAAAACAACAAGAAAAAAAAAATAATCGAATGGTTCGGGTTAGAAGGGACTTTAAAGCCCATCCAATTCCAACTCCTGCCCTGGGCAGGGACACCTCCCACCACACCAGGTTGCTCCAAGCCCCC
>JAOXJM010000012.1:27816044-27830609 GCA_026413425.1 Tringa solitaria
CATCCTATGGCTCCCCTCCCTGATCAAGAGTCCCTCCCCATCTCTCCTGTAGCCCTCTTTAGGTACTGGAAGGGGATATAAGGTCCCCTCGGAGCCTTCTCTTCTCCAGGTCGAACAACCCCAACTCTCTCAGCCTGTCCTCATAGGAGAGATGCTCCAGCCCTTGGATCATTTTTGTGGCCTCCTCTGGACCCGTTCCAAGAGGTCCATGTTGTTCCTGAGCTGAGAATAGCTGCGGGGCTGGCCAGTTTTTGGTCCCAAGCTACTCCCCAAGTAGGGCCTGTGCTGTTCATCCTTTGTGCTGCATTATGTAAGGCCGAATATGACCCATGAGTTCTCTGGAAATAACCTAGTGCAAGACTTTCTGTTGTCACATTAATATTCCAACTTAAAATACCAGTACCTCCTGTAAACATATTAGCTTCTGTTAAATTAAAGGATACTATGTGAAGTAAAATTCTTACCACGCTGTATTCTTCTCTTCTGAAAGACAACAATAAAGAAATGTAATTTATTTAAGTCCTTAACTAAACAGGGGATAACAAATTTTATAGATACTAGAGGTAGTCTTTGAAGTAGTTTAATAGTTTTTTCTCTTTAGATTCTGAAATGTTTCATGTCTTCTGTGTCTCTTTTTTCTCCCTTTATCCATTTATTCATAGTTCATATCTAGCAAAACATAGATCCAGTAATTTTATATGTATATATCTATATTTTTCTCATTTGGTTCATTATCACTGACCTGTTTTATAGATCAGTGCCTTCTCCTCCGATGGCGCCTTCTCCTTTGTTTCTGATTTTGGATGTTGTGAATGGCTATGCAATTTCCTTTGCTGTATTAAAACTCGCCTTTTTTCCCTTGCATAACCAAACAAAGGACAGTACAAGGACGTAGAAACCATCATGAAATGCCTTTTATTTCACAGCTCTTTTCATCTGCTCGACATATAACAGAAAGCATGGTTAATCGTTGCATACTTCTGGTTCCCTGGGCACTCATGGAGCTCTCCATATGGTCTGTTCAAAATGGAGGCACTTGCATATATCAGATCTAAATTATGCAAAGAAATATGATCATCTAGTGGAACAGAGTAATAACAGAAAAGATACCTGCTCAACAAAAACAGAAACCTAGCTAATAATCACTCTATATTTCCAACTCCCAGGGTGGGAGAACATTGTACTAAATACATAAATCTCCATTCTGACATTAATTTCATAATCTTTAAAATATATTCGCTCTTGAGCTTTAAATATTGTTCATTCATGCAAGGAACCCAATAGCAAAATGAATAATTATTTTGTTTTCTTCATTCCTCTCTTCTTTTTGCCTTTGTTTCACCTTGCTCTTGATAGAATCAAGTTCCTCTAAGTCCTTTCCTTTTTTCTTTACCGTTTATTTTGCTTCCTATTCTTCTTATTATTTTCTTCATTCTTTACTATTTTACCGCTTGTTTTTAATTAACATCCCCTAAGATAAGTGAGGTTTCTAAGAAAATGCAATATGTGATTATATTCTACAGAGAAAAGTTTTAAATCATATTGTTTGGGTACTGTAGGTGTCACGTTGAACAAATTGAGGAGAAAGTCACAGGTATGTGTCACCAGTGAGCAAAAGTGGTTTTTTGTTGTGGTCCTAAGCCTTACCCAGGTTAGAGCCAGTGTCTGCCTCGGTTGGAGGACACTTAGCACCGCAAAGGTGTGCAAGGAAATTATAGGTGCCTTCACTGGAAAAGTAGCACAGGTGGTATTTTACCTCTGGCAGGGAGTAAACAAGGAAATGAAGTAAATCTTGTTTGGGTTGAGGTTTTGATTGCTGCAGCTTGTAACTGGCACATTAGTTACATATTGGCACGTTTACCAAAGTTCAGCAGATCTGTTAAAAATTACTGGGAAGCAAAGCTTGGAAGAGCGAGCTAAGCGAAAACTTCAGGGAGCTGTGGGAGTGATGTGAAGAGGAGGTGAAAAAACAAAATCCACATGCAATCTAAGGAACTGCTATTTGCTTGGACCATGGCAAGATAACCACAAGCAACCATCTAATAATCGTTTAGGTAACGAGTACTTAAAATTTAGTCTTACCTGATCCCTCTTCTCCACTAAATAAAGTCTTTCCTTGGCAGATATAGTGCAGTGTTTCCCCAATGCAAAGAGACTTCGGGGCCTACAGGAGAGATGGGGAAGGACTCTTTGAGCATCCTGGTCTGGTGGGAGGTGTCCCTCTCCATGGCAGGGGGTTGGAATTCGATGACCTTTAAGGCCCCTTCCAACCCGAACCATTCTATGATTCTATGATTTATTTTCCTATAGAGGAAGCAGAGAACAAGTGCTGTTACATATAGTCTTTAATCAGGTAACCACATACCATTTTTGCATGGGATCTGAGCCTTACTTAGCAGATACGTGGACATGAACCAGAGTTGTGCAATGGAAAGAAGAAAAAGTAAGTGAATTCAGCTAAACCTTGCGCCAAATGCAGCAGATCAGCTGGTGCTTTGGGATTTAAATGTCCAGAATGAGCAAAGAGAATAATAGTAATTGTGTGACCACAAACTTACAGTTCAATAACTGCATTGCACTGGCAAAGTGAATGCCAGAGCTGGCTGCTGATGAGATTGTGATACATTTAAAAGATATTGTATATGAGTTTCCACAAGCTATCATGCTGGAATCAGCAAGGTCAGAGTGAGCCACCTTCATCAGTACTTTGTACTCAGAGTGATAAGGCAAATTCCCCGTGTTTCATTCCTGGGGCTTTGCAGGGAGATGCCAGACACCTGCCGAGAGGTAACAGCAGTTTCTACTGCTCTACCCACTTGCAAGGACCAGGCAGGAGATGTCTGAAACATCTGTTAGTTTGTTTTTACAGTTGCTCTAGTAAAAAACATATACTAAATGTTGTGTACATTTTTGCAATATTCATAGGGTTGCTTTTGTTCTTAAAACTGTGTCATAAAAAGGTAGACATATACAATTTTTTAAAGAAGTTGAGATTGCACTTAAAGCTCTAAATCATAATGTGAATTTTTTCCATAACCAGAGAGTTTCTCATTAATGGAAGATATCAGCTGTCACCCTTAGGGTTATCTCCTGTTAAATATATCGTAGATCAGAGCCCTTATCTAAGCAAGCACCTTTATGCAGGACAGACCCAGGTAAACAATTTTTTTTTCTTAAACAGCTTTTAATGTGAAATTGTTCTTGGTATTGGCAGATAAAAATTTACCTAAATGTATGCATAAATGCATTTGTCTATGTGCTGATGGGCACTGGTGATTTCCAGGGACATAGAATCAGTTCTGAGACTTACGCTCACAGGATCCTCTCTTCCACCAGGGAATGGAAGCCAGACCCATCTTTCTTCTACTTTCACACATCCTCCAGTTCAGCTCTTACTGGGAAACTCTACAGCCTTGCAGTGCAGATTCACTCCACGAGAATCCACTCCACTTCCCTCCCTGCCGACTGCAGGGGGGTCGGACTAGATGACCCTTGAAGGTCCCTTCCAGCCCAGATGATTTTATGATTCTGTGATTCTAATTCACTTTCATCAGCTGCACCATTTCATGTTTCTTCTGCTTAATGTAGCCAAATAATTTTGGACGCGTTAGTTGTAAGCCTAATTGCCACTGACACTAAGCACAGGTGAGACAATTTGGCTAATACTTTAACATAACACCTCTAAGTATGCAAGGGACTTAAAAGGTGTTTTCTTTTCATTTGGATTTGTTTCCTCAGATTTTAATTCCCTGTCTGTCCTTGGTCCAGCGCATCTTTTCCCTCCAGGGGAGTTCGGACTACCTCAATTAGACAAAAACCTGTATTTTTATGAACAGTCCTAAGAGGGAGATATAAAGAAAAAGCCTGCCCACTAGTACTGCTGCCTCTGCCAGCTACGGCGTGTGTGCACACACCAACACACACCCTTCGCAACACCAACAGGAATCCAGGAATGCAGAGGGAGCGTGCTGTCCCACAGTCCTTCCTCACCTCCTCTTGGTGGCTGGACCTGAAGTCCCCTTAAAACGCTGTCTTTACTCTTACATTTCTTCTTTCCCACTTGCAATTCTCTCGTTCTTTGAGAGATTTGTTGCCTCTCAACCGTTTTAGGAATGTGCTTTTTTTTCCTTTCTTCTTCAAAAACTTCCCGTGTGGAGTTTGGGTTTTATTTAATGTCCCTCTGCCCCATTATAGTTAACAAGTGTACATTGTTTTTTTACCTTCTTTTGAGCCTGTGACTCTGTTTTAGGGTACCAGATGTTTCTCTGTGTGAAAATAATCTCAGGAGGTCGCTGATTTCCCAGTTAATCGGTGCATTTTTTTTTCAAAGTTCTGAACTGGTCATGGCGATGCTCAAGAATCAGCACGGAGTGGAATTCATTAAAGATATGCTGATGTGCACTGACTCGGACTGCAATTTGCTGCTAAACCACCAAGCATGCATTTTAACCACAAATTTATTTAGAAGGTGCTTTAAGGCAGATCATTTTTAATATTTTGTTACTCCTACAGGAAGAGAAGCCTATGGTTCTCAGACGGGAGTTTCAAGAAAGGCTACGGGTAGGTGGGGAGAAAACACAAAGAACTAATTCAAGGTGAAAAAACTCAGGCGTATGGAGCCATATGGAGGATGGCCTAGATACGAACAAGAGACAAATTCAAAGCAATTAGTTGTGAAGCTTCGGGAGAACAGCATGGATATGAATTTATGAATGTCGCTTGTCTCAATCTCGATTTGGATTCAATTTATCCCTTATCCCCTTCTCTTCTTACTTGCTTTAGTAGTGCAGAATAATAAAAGGAAATAAATCTTCCCACTCTTTTTCTATTTTGAATAGGAATTAATCAAATCGGCAGGTTGTTCTGCATAGTACATTTTGTTGTGACTGTATTTTCGCCAACACATGCAGATTTGATGCACTGTGTGATTACTGTTTCTGCAAATCTCAGACACCTAATCATTTCTTTTCTTAAATATACCGGGAATAGAGAAGATTGAGCTAGACTCCTAAGAAAAGCACGTGAACTTGTGCACGTTTGGTGCAATGCTTCAATACTCTACATACACATCCGTATACACACAGTGCCCTGCCTCACTGGAAAAGGGACCTGAAACTTCTTTTACTATTAAATTGAAGCCATGGAAAGTTTTGGTCGAGCTGAATTTGAGAGAGATGTCAAAACTTGCCTATGGGTTATCCAAATATTGTCATGAAATGACTGCGTATCCTATGTAGGTTCCAATTTTTCACATTGGCTTAACAAACACAATATTGATTGAGAAGAAGGAAATCTATACGGATTTGCATTAAAACAATGAAATCTGTTTGAATTCACGGTCTGGAAAATTTCCATTGAGGTCTAAATCTAAGCATGACAAAAGCCAGGAGAAAGGAAGTAGAATGCTGACAGGAGGAATTGGGGTTCATTTTCCAGCTGTGTTAGAAATGGATTGTGTGGTCTCAAAAATCTGCAGAACTACATGGTGTTTCCTCGGTCAGTCCCCTGCGAACAGAGGCAGCTGTGTCATATAGAGCTTCTCTCAGACTAGGTCATCGTTTCTGCTGGTAATATTATCTATGGACTGAATAAGTATGTCTGAAAGCATGTTAAAAGCTCTAAATAATATTTGAGAATTTTTTGAGATCCACGGGTTACAGATACTGAGGAAGTCCAGAACATTTAGGACTTGTAATAGTGTTGTATTTATCAGTGTTTTTCTCTGGTACTTTGATCTTCAGAGTCACTTTCCATTTCAAAGCAAGAAAAAACCGAACAATTCCCTCAGATGTGGTTTCTGCGTAAGAATTCTCAGTTCTTTCTGAGACACCCTGCATGACAGCTCTGGGATAACAAATGGGCTTGTGGCTGAGTCGTGAAGAATCTGAATTGTATACATGCAATTAAAGATATGATATCCAATTTTCCTATTTGCCTTTCTCCTTACCCAAAACGTGATTTGACCAGGAGTGGTCAAAGCTAAAGGTGTGCTTAATTGCTTGCCTAATCAAGACCTTATGCACATACTACCATAAAAGACAGTAACGCCGTATGACAACGTGCCTACGCTTCCCTTTGTACTTATTAGCCATCAGCTGAGCTCACAGTTTATCAAAGACCCTCTTCGTTTTGATTCCCAGACCAGGGTCGTGAGGAACTGACCGAAAGACCAAACCCCACTCAGAGTTATTACCTGTGTGGCTCCAGTCATTTAAATGGACCCACTTACACATATAAAGTCAGAAGCATTTGGCCCATAATTCCCTAATTTTCCAGGGCTCTGCTAACCCACAGAAAATGGAGGGCTGTATTCAGATCTAATATTCATGTACGAGGTAATATATTTGTGTATGCTCATTTATAACTGCACAGATAGCAAAAATGAAGACGCATGTTGCCATAACACAGACAGCACTGGAACGCGTCTACAGCCCGCTCCTATGTCTGTATTAAAATGCAGAGGAGAAATGTCATAAGTACACTTCTTGAAATAGAATAGCACATCAGTAACGGTGTTTAAAGAGACTCTGTTCCAGAAAAGAAATGTTCATTTCATTTACACTGAACCCGCGGTGGATGTTTTCGCGGGAGGGAGGGAGGGAGAGAGGGAGAAGGGGGAATGTTGCCAAGTGAGCGAAGATGGGGAGGGCTGCAAAGAAACATTTAGCCAGTAAAACACCATGCTTTCTCATAATGTCATGCATCTCACTCACAATAATTCTTTCTTATTAACTGCTTGGGAACAATTTATTTTCCTCTCAGGCTATGAAGGCAAGTGCAAGTGTAGCAGACTCTGGTTGGAGCTGATAAGGCATCCTATAGAAGCAGCACTGCTGGCACGATGAGATTTGTTAAGAGGACAATATCCCATTGGCTCGGACAAACTACGCTGTATATCAAACCTATCAACAATAATATCTGCAAAATAATGCCTTTATGGATCTGCCAACTGCCACGGACAGCTCTCTGGTGTTCCTTTGGAAAGGTGGTTTGAATATTTTTTCATGTATTTTTGATTTTCGGGTTGACACATAAAACAGTTGAAGGCTCACCTACTCTCACTTATATTACAGTATTTGTAAACGCAGCTTCTAAAAACACTAAGCTGAAAACTGTGCTTATTAAAACAAAATGATCAGTGGTTGCTGTAAAAGAAAAATCAGCCTTTTCAACTTGAACAAAATAAAAAAAAATAACACATTTGCATTGTTAAATTATTGCTATATCACTGTTTAGAATGTTTCAACTGAACTCTATTATCTTAAAAGAGCATAAAAAAAGCAAGAAACTTCTAATCTCACAATTAAAACCATATCTCTGTTACCATCATAATTGTCTTTGAAATACCTTTTTTTTTCCTAAGTGATTCTGTTTACTATTTATAAAACTGTTTGAGATGTCATATATTCAAACACTGAGGGAAAAATCCTGCTTAGATTTTTTTTATATTAAAAAAAACGCTCAATTGCTTCTAATGAAAATTTGTGTTGGTCAAGGTCAGCAGGGTTTGATTTATTTTGGGAAAACTACTATCAAAGACAATAGAAGTTTGATCATAGAAAGTAATTTTGCATTTCAAAGAGTTATAAAAGACAAAAAATAAATGTGAAAGTTATTTAAAACTACAGGCTGAAGCTTACTTTTATGTACTTAATATTCACGTTCTGGCAGGAAGAATGAAGATCTCATAAAACTTCCAGGAGCGTATTTCCTGTCAAATCTGCTGGTAAGTCTGTTGTTGAACAGTTCAATAACAGTTTGAGTGGCAATATCGTGAACAATTCAGACAGAAATTCTATTGCTCTCTCCACTCACTTTGTGGCAAATATTTCTGGGAAATCAGTACTTATTTGAGTGGACTGCTCAGCTTAGAGCATAAACGCTGGACTTCCCGCAGAGTTTAATTTGTTCAAAAATAAATTTCTTGCTGCAAATATTGCAGGTATGTCCCTTTTCAGGGTAAAGCCCAGCTTTCACACCTGTAAAATGGGAGCAGGAGTATCTCTGCACTGGGGGACAGGGAGGGTGGGTGTGAGAGTTCATGTATCGAATATGGGAATTGTTCCTTTCACCATTCACCGGAGCCATCTCAAAGCCACGTGTAGGCAGATGGACAAGCAGACAGGCACCTCCTTTTGCAATGAAAATTAATGTAATATTTCATTCCTCTTCAGGCACAGTCTTCCTGGGGTGAGCTGAAGGTGTCTGTCCTGCTCGTTGGCTCCCGTCTCTTCCTCCTGCTGCAGCCTTGACCCTACCTACATCCTTACCACTGTTCTGCAGCTCCTCTCCAGTTCCCAGAGCCCGCCTGCCCAACTGGCCAAACATCAGAAGCATCTCTTATGCTTTCTCCTTACTTTTCCTCCAGCTCTGCATAAACAGGGCTGTTTTATGCCTGGAAGAGCAACGGGCACATAGAGTTGTGTCTCAGCCTTGCAGAAGACAGCGGTGGCTGCTTTCCTGGGGCTTACACGCCCGCAGACTCGAGCGAAATAAAGTCTGTTCTTTCCAAAATGCAGACAAAGGGTTTCGAGCATGGGCTCAAATGGACATGAGATATTTCATCAGGATGGACAAGGTCTGAGGCTTTCAGCTGCAGTCCCCTAGTGTGAAAAAGAGTAACTACAGAAGAACCATCAAGTTCAGCAGTTACGCTGCTGGTTGAAAGCTTGTCTTGCCCTTCTTCCCCACAGGTATCCAACACCCACCACCTAATGGAGCATTAGGCAACTCCACCTCCTCCCAGTGAGATCTCCCTGTTGGAAACATTTAATAGGGAGCTCTTAGCTCCCCTCAATATTTGAGCTGTGATCTGTCATCTTCTTCACTAGGGCCACTCAGAGGGAAGAAGGTTTTTATTTAAACTTAATGAATGAATGCAGCCTTTTCTAAAATGAAGCTTATTTACTAATTAGCACTTTTTGATTACTGCAAGCAATTTATGAAGATTATACTCTCAGTGTTCAGTTCAACAAAGCACTTTAGCTCATGCCAAACTTTAAATTCATCTCTAGTAAAACATGTTAAGAACATAATTTCCTCACTGTAGCAGAGCTGATAGCGAGAAGCAAAAGGAAAACTCTCTGTTAAAGGACACTTCACACTCCTGAAATGCTATCAATAGCAAGCAAACAGTTCATGAGCAGGTTGAAATTTATCTGTATAAAGAGATAACAAAAAAGCTGGCTAGCAAAATGTTTTTTTCACAACCACAGCTTGATACCAGTCGTTGCACCGGAGCTTAAGTTCTCAGCTGCACAAAATGGCATTGAGAGCTAGTCTGGAATATTTGTAACTGAAATCGTGTCCTGAATTCCTTTCATAAAAGTATATCCTCTGCGTTCTGCTTCTGAAGACAATATTCTGTATGCTGCTCGACCTCTAAGATTGTGCTTTACATTGCTGGCAGTCTTAAAGGATCTTTTACATTGTCCACAAAATGCAAACTGTCCTTCTGGCAGCTGCTGCTCTCAAAGTCTTTCTTAGTTTTCTCTCCTCGTCTGTCACATCTTTGACATTTATGTCAGTGAGTAAAAATCACAAGAGACGGCAGTCATCGACATCTTCATACCATCATCCACGCAGCAGCTCCTGCAGAAGAGATTATATTTAGTGTCATGGTCAAGCTGCCCACCTAAGTCTATCTCCAGTTTATCCCAAGACATGAAAAACTGGCATCCAGCGCTGTTAACCGGCATACTGCCACGCTGACAGATGGGCACGAGTTTAAGCAGCCAAGAGACGGAATATGGTGTCTAATGTGCATTTCAATTGTTGCTTTCCCAGCCAGGAATGTCACATCTGCAGCTTGTTCCTGGTGCTTACGCCTACGGCTAAGGGGATGCACCATCACCAGTTCAGTTCTGAGGTATATTAATTTAGAAAACTGTTGTCTGTTTTCCCTGGCATGAGACATAGTTTCAGAGATTTAGGATTAGCTGTCCACAGATGAGTCCCTTTGATTCTCTACCGATGGCTTCCATCAAATTGGCTGGTAAAACCCACAGTATGTCAACTGAGAGGGTGAGGAAGGTGTCCAAAAGTATTACCAAGATAATATTAAGTTTTGAAGCAATTGTTATGACCGATATCTAAAACTGAACGAACGGCACAATGCGAAATCCTCCATCCAATTGCAGAGAATCACACAGAACCATTTAAGTTGGAAGGGACATCTCGGGATCATCTACTTCAACCTGCTTAAGCAGAGTCAGCTAGAGAAGGTAGCCCAGGACCATGTCCAGACAGCTTCTCCACAGATGCATTCTCCACAGCCTGTCTGGGCAAACTGTTCCAGTGTTGGACCGCTCACATAGTAAAGTTTTTCTTCTGCTCTGATGGAATTTCATACTTCTTAATTTGTGTTTATTGTTTCCTTTCCTGTCACTCAGCACCACTGAGAAGAGTCTGGCTCCCTCTTCTTCATTGTCTCCCACCAGTTATTTTGCACATTGATAAGATCCCCCTTGAGCCTTCTCTTCTCCAGGCTAAACAGTCCCAGCTTTCTCAGCCTTTCCTCACAGAAGAGATGCTCCATTCCTTTCATCATTTTTGTGGCTCCAGTATGTCCATGTCTCTCTTGTATTGGGGAGCCCAGAACAGGAACCAGCACTCCAGGTGTGTCCTTGCCAGTGCTGAGCAGAGAGGAAGGATCATCCCCCTCAGCCTGCTGGCATCACTCCTGCTAATGCAGACCGGGATGCTGTTGGCATCCTTTGCCATGAGGGTGCACTGCTGGCTCATGGACAGTTTGCTGTCCACCATGACGCCAAGGTTGTTCTCTGCAGAGCTGCTTTCCAGCTGGGTGTCCCCAGCACACATTCCCTCCCAGATGCAGGAATTAGCATTTCTCTTGGTTGAACTTCCAGGGGTTCCTCTCAGCCCAGTTCTCCAGCCTGCTCAGGTCCCTCTGGATGGCAGCACAACCCTCTGTGGTATCAACCTCTGCTCCGGGTTTTGTGTTATCTGCTAACTTGCTGAGGGCATGCTCTGCCCCAACCTCCAGATCATTCATGGAGTTGTCAAACGCCACTGATCCCGGAATCAATCCCTGTGGTGCACCATAGTGACTGGACTCCCTGGGCCTGGCCATTCAGCCAGGTTTCACGTCTGACACTTGATTACTTCCAATGGAGGTGTTCAGAGGCAGGTTTCCACACTATACATAGAAAATTACATATTTTCTTTTTCTTTTTTTTTTTTTTTTTCTGGCTATGGACTAAGCATCCCCAGAAGTTAAGCTTTACTATTGAGTCCAAGCAATGCAGAGCAACACGATGGTGCCAAGATGTATCTTTCTAGAAATAATTCGTCTCATTCTTAGTTGGTAGTTATGCTAATTCTGGTCTTTCTGTTCATAGGCAATTGTGCCAAAGTAGGTGGTAACTGGGTGTAATTTAAGTTCTCAACCACACATGAGAGTAAACCAGAGCAACCAATTTCATCCCAGAGTTTGGATTCAGCTGCCAAACACAAGCGGAAAAGTGTGAAATGTGATTTGCTAAAACACTTTCAGTAGAAAAAGATTAATAACATGCAAAATGAAAGGTCTGATGGCTCCCACTAATTTAGTCTCAACCAAAGTGTTATTGTAGATCCCATTTACTTGTCATCTTTCTCTTTCAAATTTAAACTGAAGTAGATAATTTCTGTGAATTCTAAGAAAATAATGTTTTTTTACCAGGTGACTCGTGGTTTAATTATAAGGATAATATGCTCTCAGTTATGCTGCCATTCATATCACTAATTTTTAAGTAACCTATCAAAAGATAAAATTTAATGTTGCTATTATATCCTTTGGCCATGAGTATTCATTTTTGTTCCTGAAGCTGAATTCATGAATGTTCTCTGAAAAGGCACTGTTTGGTTTTGACACTCTGCAACTCTGGATCACTAGCTTAAATCACTGCTCTGCTTGAAAAGGAATCCACATCAAAGCAGAAAGCTTCCTTCTGCTGCACCAGACAATAGAGTTGCTAAAGGATAACAATGCCCCCTGGGAAGGAAGTGAAAATGCATTCCTAAACTCTTGCAAGTCAGACCAAAATTGTAACATTCTCTGTACGTGGAGGCGGAATAACATAAAGAAAAACTACTGGAAAGGGACTTGTCAGACACCAAACACAAAGTGCAAGTTATCAGGATCAGAAAAAGTTCTATTTCTATTTCTAACAATTTCAAAGTAAATAGCTCCACAGGGTTAAAAAAAAAGCAGTAACTTTTAAGTGGGAGAAGAAGCCCCAGTATCTGGCAAGTGAGTGTATTTCTTTTTTATAAATTATACTCTGTAATCCATTTGTATACGCAGAGACAAAAACGTATCTATTTGTCAAACTGTATATATCAAAGCAGTCAAAATATTCTTCCACATACACTTATAAAATGATAGCACATCTTAGAGATATTGTATTTATTGAATATAGCAAAGAGTGACTTTTGAGTATTTTTTCTCTGCTACACTTTTTACTGAATGATCAGCTTTTAATATTAAGAGGAAAGCCATAGAGAAGACAAAGCAGCAAGAGGAGTCATAGATTCCAATAACCCTTTGTACATCTCTCAACTTTCAACCCTTCATTTCTTTTATTTCTCAGATGAAATGAAATGTATCAAACCCAGTTCAATTTCTGCCTTTTAAAACACTGAAGGTGAAAAACAGGGAAGCTGTGGATAATGTGGTAAGCAAAAAAAAAGCTCAGTGAGAAGGGGATCTTTGTTCTGTATCTGCCATTGTCAGAAAAGAAAAGCTGCTGTTCAAAGAGAGAAATGAGAAGTTTCGTTTTCTTTTTAAATATAAGGGATAATAAGTTCTACAAAAGTATATGTGTGATATGTAGATCTCCACTGAAAAAGCATTGTAACAGCAGTAGGGGATAGGGGTTATGATGGTTATGGTAATAGAGCAAAGGCAGAAATATTGCACAAGGATACGCATATGAGTGTCAGTCGATTGGGCAGTACCAGAAAACACTTCCAAACAACATCTGAGGAAAAAAATCACAGATATTTCACTAAGAAGTTAGCAAAATTCAATTCAATGTCTAGCTTTCTGCTAAGATCAGCTCTTCTGCGTTTAGTTGCTACATTCACATTTATGTAGCATCTCAAGAAAGCTCCTTTACCAGAGACTTCCCCTACGAGCCAGGGCATTTCTTGCAGCCGCTTCATCAGCCTGACCTTCAGTTCCTAATGTTGGGGGCATGCACAGAGAAAATTTATTTACCATTTATTTACCATTTAATTTACCACTCCTGAAGCCTGCTGAAATTCACGTCTCACTAAGGACCTGGTTCTGTAGGCCTTACAAGGCCTCTCTCACAGACTGACACTATATGAGGAATATATTAGGATATTTTTCTTACTGTTGGGTCATTCATATTTGCTGCTTTTAGTCTTGCCCTACATATGCATATGTTCTGGTTATATTTCTTAGTTTTCTCAATTACTAGTTAAATTTGAACGTCTTCTGCTGGAATTCATATTGATTTTAGAATGATCTGACTTGTTTTGCCTTTCTAGGATGAATCAGTCCATGGAAAAGGACCTCGGAGACAGGGTGTTATCAGCCTTAAACAGGAACAGAATACCTTCACACTTCTTCCATTTTATCTTCCTTTTTCAAAACTGGCTGTATAGCCACTTCTTTTGAAAAGTCCTCTGGTTTCTTTTCAAACCTCCAAACAGACAAAGTGAATGTGTAGAGTTTGTTTGACTTTTACCTTCGTGTATTTAATACTTCAGTGGAATTCAGTGACTTGTTGCCAGAAGCTTTGTTGTTTGAAAATTCCTGATGCCTCTTGGAACTTGTCAAAACTCGGCTCCTCAACAGTGAGCTCAACCAATGGTTGTTCTACCTTTAATAAGCTCTTCATTAAAGCACCCATCAAAATATCTCACTGACTATCTATAACTGCATTCTATGTAAATGTGTGTTCTATTCATGTGATAATTCCACTTTTGTCCTTTATCGGGCTTTGATGTTGTTAATATTCTTGCCTCCACACGGTGACATCCTCATAGAATGACCTCACCTTATTAGTATTTCTGTCCTGTTCCATCTGCTCTCCCAAGCCAGGCAAGTATCATCATTTGCATTGTTTTATCAGTCTCTTGGCATTTGTTTTATCTTGATCATACTCCTCAGCAGTACCATGACTCCCACTCCGAACACATGCTGTTCTTACACTGCTGGCAGACAGTGTAAATAATTAACCTTTCTACCATTCCGTTTTGCCCACAAAAACGGCTGCAAAAGGCATTTACTCTACCTTCCTTTACACCTGCCCAGAGCACAGAAATCACGGCCTGAGTCTCTCTGTTGACCTTATTGCACGGTGGTACCAGCCACACTGGAATTCACCAGAGTTTCAACCATCAGCCTGGTCACAGAGTAGAAGTTACACGGGCTTCATGATGGGACCCAGAATCCAGGTAATACCGAGTGTGAATTTTATCCCTCTTTCTATATTTATATTTTACTAGGGCCTGGAGAATAAATCGTACAAAGAACGATTGAGGGAGCTGGGACTGTTTAGTTTGAGGAAGAGGAGGCTGAGGGGCGACCTC
>JAOXJM010000012.1:27865361-27875689 GCA_026413425.1 Tringa solitaria
CTGTGAGGGTGGCAGAGCCCTGGCAGAGGCTGCCCAGGGAGGTGGTGGAGTCTCCATTCTCTGGAGACATTCCAACCCCACCTGGACATGTTCATGTGGGACCTGCTCTGGGTGACCCTGCTCTGGCAAGGGGTTGGACTAGATGATCTCCAGAGGTCCCTTCTGACCCCATATCATTCTGTGAATTTTCCTCCCCTAAGCTTCCAAAATGCTAGGAAGTTAAATCTGTTTGACACATCAGGAAGATGAGAACAACATCTGAAGAAAATTATCCCCTTAACGCTCTATCAAAGTCCCACAGACTGTCATGAGATGTAAGTGGTACTAGAGTAGGAAGTTTGAAATTGGGAGGCAATTCCGTTTTCTTCCTGTTGATAACAAGTCTTGCTATTTTCCTGCTCTTGGTCTAGCAAGTAAAAAGTTAAAATGTTATGAGTACTGAGGAAATCTTATTAGATTCAACCATATTTTTAAACGGTTAGGACCAAGATCTTCATTCTGTGACACACTGGTGCCACCCCATTAAATTCCAGCAGTGGCACCACTGGTAGAGGAAGAACAGCACTCCGATTTCTCAACATTAAGTAATCTGTTTTCATTACCTTCTCAGCAGTTTCTTTCATTTGCCTGCAGTAGGGAAACTAAAATTAGAAAACATTTCATGTTCATAGTTAGTTCGCTTCCAATGTGAAAAAAAACAAGTCTACAAATTTGTCTATTGGGTTATGCCTTGTGCAATTCTACTAAAAAAGTTGTCTTTACATTACAGTGATGAACTGTAAATGGCATAGTGCATTATTCTGTCCAAAGTAATTCAAATTAATGACCCTAGAAATATTATTTGAGGTGTCTATGTTACAAGGCATTGCCAAGCCTCATGACTATCACCCGCAGAATTTCTATGCTCCTTCGTAATGTATGTGCTGCCACGTGTTAATGAACTATTTCCTGATCATCTTCAGAACGTGCTGTCTCTTGCAGGAGCTCCACGTGCCAGTCTTGTAGCGGTTCCAGTCGCAAATGAGCGTGAGGTAAAGGCCAACAGCAAACTATCCAAAGTTTGAATGCATTGCTCTTGCCTTGACTTGCACACTTAAGTTCTCATTTCACATTACCTAAAGTAACATTGATTTTGACTGAAAAGAGAAGAAAAAAAAGAGTTGAGCAAGTCAAAGTGTGGTGATCTCATAGGCCTCTTGGCTGGTAACTGTAAGAATAACATTCGCTTGGAAAGTCTAAAAATTACCTTTTAGTTTCATTGAGATGAAACTTTAAAAAAAGAGAAAAAGAAAAAAAAAGTAGAGTACTTTTCTGGCTTAGATAAATGTTAATCTGGATGCTAAAAACACATTTGCTTCTCAAGAATGGAAGGGGGATGTGTTTTCCTGCATTGCACTGGCACATGTCCTTCTCACTAAAAAAGTTCTAAGCCTCACCAACCCCAGAAAATAACATTTTGAAATTATTAGAAAAACCCCAAAGTTCCTCCAGGCTGGATGGCACAAGAATTAACCCACATTTGGGAAACTTGCCATCATAGCGATACCCAGAGACGCTCTTAAGAAGCTTAGAGATCAGAGGAGAAGATGAAACGACTTGAGCTTCACAGGAACTTCTCATGACTAAATACTGATGCCAAGACCACTTCCAAGGAAAAGTGGATGAATCACAAAAGCATGAAGTCAACCATGAATTTCAGAAAGAGGATTGAAGACTAAGATTTTTTTCTATGAAGTAATATAAAAAAAAACCCTACTGTGGCAATGATGCACCTGAAGACCTATTTATTTAATTTTTTTGGAGTTCTCATGGACCTGCTGAGCTTCACTTTGTCCCAGGGACAGGGTTTTCCAGTTCATGCAGTTGCTCTCACACCGAGGCCAGCCCACGAGTAGAAACAATAACTTTGTGGGCACTGGAACATATCTCATTTTTTCTCAATAATTCATTTTCTGTTTTAAATGCCTTTTTTAGATTCCATAATAACTTTTCAACCTTTCTTTCTGACAAAGTCTTATGGTCCAACCAGCATCAAACACAAATTTTGCTTAGTTTCAAAGGTCATTCAACAGCCCCACAGCAAACTAGCTTTGAAGGTAAAGCAGAGGTTGAAAAACAGATCTGAAACTTATTTCCACCCATGACATTTGGCTGGAAATCCTATGCAAAATTTAAATTATTCTTTGGATACCAGGCACACCCTTCTAATTGCTTAGGGGCAGTTAGATATTTTATACTCATAAGGAACATTCCCCACTGCAGGCAAGTGACAAAAATCTTACTTAGTGGCTACACTAAAAATACAGCCAGATGAGATACACTGCAATGTGTTGCACGGAGTAGGTGTTCTTGTGCCAAAACTACAGAAATTGTAGTTCTTCCTGTCTTGGGTGGGCAGAATTAATTTCAGATTTGATCACCCCGCCGCATATCAGGATTATGGATGGGGGGGCACAAAACTGCATTAAACAGGAATCTGAGCTCGGTATCATAAAAATAACAGAGAAATCTGTGCGTGGCTCATTAACAAGACACTCAGGGCCAAGCACTTGCTTCGGTTTTACACGGAATAAAGAATTCCTCAGTCCCTAAGAAAAACTCACGGTGGAAAAAGGTAAGCAGGAATTTAGGGCCAGAATTTTAAGAATAGAAACAACATATGAAATACCAAAAGAGGGACCAGGGACTAAGGAAAGTGCATTTATACATTTAAAAAAAAACCCCAAACTACTGAAGAAATGGTAACGTGTCACAGAGCTAAATTTTCAGGATAGATCTATCAATCCATAAGTTAATTATAAAATACCAAGAAATGAGAAATTTTCTTTTAGGGATTTGAAGCACACATACTGTCACATTGCCAATAAAGGTGGGGAATTTCAATACTACGTCCCAAGGCTGAACATTTAAGCAAATGCTTGATTTCTGCCCACAGAATAATTTCAGACAGACTTGCAGTAAGTGTGGCCCACAATCTCCATAAACGCAAGGGTTCAACAGTAAGAAAAACACCTGCAGTGAGGAATTACTCCCAGGGAACCAAATAAAGAGCATAATATGTTTGTGTGAAAGTAACATGTTACTGGTCGTGCTGCTAAATCACACAAAATATGCAGCTTTCTTCATCTGACTCAGTTCCTTTTTGGAAATTATGTATCATTTTTCAATTACCGAATATTTCAAGCATTAAAGATTGAGAAAGAAACAAAATTCTTAGGATGTTTATTACTTTTTAAGTTTGGCAGGTAATGGTGAGTATTGTGTGTTACCATTTAAAATAGGACAGAAGCCTGTACCCAAAAAGGACTGAGTGTCCCCTCAGGGTAACAGCCTTGAGAATGAAATATGATGGTTTTAATTTAAAAGTCTTCAGGTTTTGTGTATTTTCAGCAGCAAGGATGCTGCTGTGAGGAAAGCCAAAGTAGCACTGAATGAATTCTCCTTTTTGTTTCCTCGTCAATCCAGATTTAGAGCTTCAAATAGCTTAAATACTTATTAAATAGATTTAGAAATCTATCAAGGGCAGACCATTTAAAGTGCCTTTATTAAGATAAACACGAGCCTACACCCTCTTCAGCTGTGATCAAAAGGGAACAACCTCATCTCACCTGACTAACTATCAGGTTTATTTCCTGGATATTGGTATTTCTTGATGCCCAGAGAAAGGATCTGCACTTGAAGACCGTGGCAACATCACTAAAATCCAAAAGGACTACCAGGTTAAAAAAAACACTTCCCATATTTACACGTGACACACTTTTAAAACTGAAGAACAAAAAGTGTTCCAACAGAACAATCTATTCCTAAAAATATCTGGATTCCCACCGCAATCGCAGTCCCCAAGGACACCTGCAGCCTTTGCCCACCACTGCGAAGCACCATCTCTGTCACAGCACTCACATCCTTCCTCAGATTTCACCAGAGCCTCTCAAATAAGCAAGAACTGCAAATAAATCCACCATTTCGGTGTATCATGAAAAGGAAAATAATCAAAATTGCCACCAAATAAGCCGCAACTGACCTGTAAGATTCGTCCATATAAAAGAGGATGTCTTTGCAAATATTTTTACTTTTCAGTCAATCAGCACAGAGTAGTTTTTCTTCTCCAAGAAGCGTTCCTGCTGCTCAGTTTCTTTGAATCTCTCCTAATTATTTATATCTGCATCCTGAGAGTCTGCTTTAAGTGGACTGAAATGTATCACGATGGGAACAGCTGGACTCCGTCAGACGGTCCAGAATTATATCCCTCATCCAAGGAAATACCAGATGTTCACAGAGAAACACCAAGAAGAACCTGCCGTAAGTTACAGACTTGCAAGGATATTTTTGTCTCCCCACAGCAAGGCTGGAGCAAGGACCAAAGTGTGAGATTTTGCCCTTGCTGAAAGATACGTGAAAATTGAATTATTCCTCAAATCCTCTCCCCCGTTCTGCTCTGTGCTTCCCTCTCTTAAAAGCGTGATCCATGGGAAATCTCAAATCCATTCCTAGAATTTTAGTTTTTAAATATTTACAATTGCCATCTTATTTATCAACACGCTACTTAGGACTTAAAAAAAAAAAGAAATGAAACCTTTTGCAGAGAGCTTGGGCTTTTTATTTCTTCCTTCCCTCCAGCAACATCTGGCAACATCTGTTGCCTCCCTGCGGGCCATTGACTTGTCAGCATTGACTTATCTGCTACCCAAACTCCTTCAAGTGGCAAGCAGAAAAATTCAGGTGCAATTAAAAAAGATAAAATGTATATATACACACACATATAAATACATGCTTTCAAGTTCTTGCCGGTCAGTATCCTACAGGAACACACAATTATTTCTCTAAAATCAACAGCCTTAGTACAAAGCCCACCAAGAGAACTTTGCTTTCTTGTTCAGGAAACATGAACCGGCTTTTGCTACTATTTGACCGATTGTACAACAAACCCTTGACAGGAGAATATTCTCATTTTTACAAAATCAGAGTAAAGAGTAGACACTTCAAGTTTCAGACGTTTATTAAGCCTCATCCCAAAACTTTCAAACACATAACCAAGTGCAGCGTGAGGCAAGTTTGATTATTTTCCTGGATGATTTAAGCATGACAATTGTGCGGACGGCTTTCGGAAGACCTTTCTGTGCAGCTTACAGAGATGAATGTGTTGTTCAGAAGTCGGGACGGTCCTTTTTCAGCCTGCTGTAGTCAACGTTAACCGAGTAGAACTGGGAAAGAAAGTGGGGGAGGGAAAAAAAGGAGTAAGAAGTCCCAACTATCCGTTTTCCATTGTATTTACTCTAAAACATGCATCACCTGAACTCACGTCAGGAAACTGAAATCACAGCTTCAGCCTAGAACAATCAAATACACTAGACAATCAAATAATAATACCTGCTTTTTAATATTTTCATTCTGCATAGAGTCTTACAAGTTCTGCATTTAAAACGAGGCAGCACTTGTGCCTACAACTAGAGAAAACCCACAGGTTCTCTTCTTTCATCCCCAGAATTAAAAGCTCATTCACAGGAAGTTCTGGCAGTACTGCTGAGTTTATCCTTTTTTGCCCCAAATCTACGTGCTCCCATACACCAAAGGCAATGCCCAGTTCACCAGGTGGCACAAAGCGCTGTGTATGTGAACAGTGTCACGAGGGAACATTTAGGGCAGCGTTGCAAAAGCCAGGTTCACATCTAGAACCAGAAGGTACAGCAAGGAGGAAGGAAAATAGGAACAGATCCTTTCAGAGTTTAAATTAATCAAGTCGGATCCCACCACAAGCAATTCAAAACAGCCCAAACAGCCACCGAGGCAATGATTTTTACAGGCTAAAAGCATATTTTGGCATCCCAGCCTGACTTGACATCACACATGTGACGCCATAGTTTTTCTTTACAGGAAAAAAATAAGAAATATTTATCTATTAGCTTGATTATTTTTAGTTATGCTTGATTTTTTTTTAAACTCCCTTAGTGAAAACAAAACAGCCTACAGCACATTCCAAACACAGCTTTCTGCACAGCTCCTACAATAATAAACAGGTCGTTAATTCTTTTCTTTGGCAAGACTGAGGAAGCCGCTATGACAAAGGGAAGTTTACAAAAGAAAAAGTTTAATGGAAAGCTAAAACTTTGTTATATCAGAGCTTTTGACTAAACAGTCATCTTCAGTTTGGATTCTCTGCCTTTTCATTTCCCACAGAGCAGATCTGGGAAAAAAAACCCTCCCCAACGCTACACACACCCAAATATGGTAAACCCTGAGGTTGTGACAGATGGGGAAATGCTCCTCAAGGCATGCAACTCTTTAAAAGAATTTGTGCTGCGCACCACGTTGAGTTTGCCTCTTTTAGATATTTAAGAAACAGCGACATTCCTGAAACTGCAATGAAAACAAAGTATTATGTTCTTCCTGGACCTTTAAGGGAACTGCAACGTATTTTATTTTGGAGTGTGGGGTTTGCTTTTTTTCTTATTTTAACAGTAAGATATGGTACTGAACAGACACCAGCTTTGAAAACAGTAGGTTTTTTAGTAGCTTAAGAGTAATTTTAAAATACTCTTAACAGGAATTTATTAAAATACCACTTCAGTAAAACATGATAAAAACAGGATTTCTGTAAACTACCAAATAACTTGAATATTACTTAAAAGAATGTTCCTATTGCATCCAGTTACTTACAGACAATGGTTTTGTTTTCAAGCAATCAACTGCAGAACTGAACTACTGTTTCTGTTAAACGCTCACATTTTCCTGCTCTGCTTCTCATGAGTAAAGACTGACAGGTCAGAGCATAGAAAGCTTTAGTGCAGAACTTGCAAGGTTTTGTCCTTCTCTCTGTAGTTTATTTCTGAGTATTATGAGCTAGTATATTCTTCCTCTCACATATAATTCCTCTTTTTCTTACAGCGCAACATATATGACTGCTGCCATATCACCCCATCACTCCTTTCACCCCATTATGAACCAACTTTAGAAAGAATCTCAAACTCAGCTCTCTCTGCTCTGAATTCCAGAGACAAACAAATGTTGCACAGCAGAGGAAATACATGACTCATTCAGTTCCTTTCCAATATACTCAAACACCCTAAAACAGCTACACCTTTGATATTATCTTTCCTAACAATCTGTATTCTTCATTTTACCTTGTACTGGTCACTGGGAGCCAGTTTGTTCCAAGGTTCTGGATTATTCTTCTTGTCCCAACTATTGAGAGAAATGCAAAACATGAGAATACATTAAGAGAATCACACTACCTTCAAATGAAACAAAATTCCTACGTGTACTGTGGTTATTAGGCCATGGGGAGCCACCCATCCAAATAAGTTTCCACAGAAGACACAGTCCTTTGTCAGCAGTCTCTAAACATCACAAGGTAAACAAATAAATCTCCTAATCAAGGATATTCCCACACACTTAGTGCCAGTGATGTTGGAGCAAGACATAAAGACCAAGACAGTGAAGATGACTTTACTATATGCAATAAGAAAATCAGGTACTATGAATTACTTGATACATACCAGACATCAGGGTTGAACATTGCCAAACGCATGAGATACAGGCCGGCGCCAACACCTCCGGATCCGATGATCAAAAACAGAGGGATCAACTAGAATAAAAGCAAATATAAATTAAACGTCATACTAGCACAGAACAGAATAGCATTATTACATAGCACTTCTGACTACAACAATAACAAACCAAAGAACATGCTCACACATTTTGAGACACAACAAAGCCTGACATAAGCTCCCTGTGTGCAGCTCACCCCTGGGGTCAGAGAGAAACTGGCAACTACAGAGAGGCAGATGTGAACAACACACCTCTACGTGCGTAACAAACAAACTCAGAAACAACCATCAGCCTCTCCCAGCCCCTGCCATCCTGATCTTGAAATAAGAAAATGGGACTGGGGGGTGTGTAGGGAAAGAAACGAGCAAGAAGAAGAGAAAAGCCACCTTGAGAAAGGCCCACACACAGCGTAGGGAAAAGGGGAGCTGACTGTGTCTTACCCACCAGCCCCAGCCCCCCCGAGAGATCAGACATCCAGAGAGAAAGGAGAAGGAAGAGAGAGAAGACGAGAGATGATGAGGAGGACACCGGTGGGGCCGGGAGAGCACCGACCGCCAGGAGGGGAGGGCCGCCGGGAGAGCAGGAGAAAGGCCCGCCGGGGCCAAAGCATCACCGCCCCCGGCCCCCCAGAGCGCCGCCGCCGGATACTCACACTGGGGTGCTTCTTGGCGTGGGTGACTATGACTCGAAACATGGCAGCAGCCGGCAAAGACCTCGCTCTCTTTCTTTACCAGGCTCCGGAGCCCGTCCTCCCCCTTCAGCTGCCGAGGCCCAATGTCACCCGAGGCCCCCGGTGCGGCAGGTGCCCGCCGCCGCCGCCCGGATGTAGCCGCCCCGGCGTTTGCCTGTTCGGCCGCCGCCGCCGCCGCCGCTCCACCGCGGCCCCCCGCCGCCTCTCCCCACCCCGACACCGCCGAGCGCTCCAGGCTTGGCGATTCCCGCCTTAGTGCGGCTCCCGGCCGGTCGGCAGCACCGGCAGCACCCCCCGGGGAGCAGGCACCTCCTCGGGTACCCCGAGCCCGCACCGCCCTGAGGCCCCCTCACCCCTCCCGCCGGCGGTGTGGGCCGCGCCTGCGCTGAGGGGGGCGGTGTGTGAGGGGCTGTCAATGGCGTCCCCTCCTCGGTGCTCCCCTCTCACGCTGTCTTCCAGAGGGGGCCAGAAGCCGCCGCAGCCTTCCCGGGGTGGAGTCTGCCCTTTCCTCGGTGGGGACGGGGCCCCTTCGATGGCTCCCAGGCGAGCCCCCGCCGCGGAGGTCCGCCCCCACCGTCAGCCGGGGTAAAAAGTTGAGGGGGAGGTTGCAAAGGTGAGGCAAGAGGGTTTCAGTGTCTTCAGAAAGAGGGAAATTCACCCCCAAAACCGCCCAGTCACTTATTCTGCTGCAGTGTCAGGGTGGCAAAAGCTGGGTGCGTACACAGCGTTGAGAGAGACCTTTTGAAGATTTTCAAATTTAACGTACACATGATACACAATGAAAAAAAATGTCTTTGGCAGAGATGTTTGTCGTGAAAGGTTACGTATTTTGGCCAAGGTTGGGCTGGATTTCATATTTTTTCTTACTAGGTAATTCTAAATGAGCAACAGGACTGCTTATTGTATAAAACTAAGCGTGTCCAAGTTGGTCTCCATTGCTGTAGCTCTTATTTTATAGAGGACCTAAAGCCTAGGATCACCAGCTGCTTTGAGGTATGATTTCTTTCATAAAAGGTAACCCAAAACGTAAGTTTGTGCCCAGTCATGAAGAAATTAATTTTTAGGTAGAGGGAATATCAACGAGCCAACATCCTAAGCCAAAAAGAGCCCCTTTCCTGGGTTAGAAGGAGAATAACTTTAAATGAATGGTAATGGTTTGTGTGGATGTACATCAGAGTAATATTTTGCAGTAAAAAACCAATGAAGTAGCAGAGAATAAATGTATTTCAGCAAATGGATGTCTTTTATTTCCCTTACTAGTTCCACAGCCTGGCTTCTGCTTATTTGCTAGAATTGTCTCAAATTGTCTCTTGTCACAATGAAATATAAAACAAATTAATAATCTTTTCTTTCCATTCCATAATTCAACCTTTTTTCAGTTTGCCAGAGCCAGTATAACCTAGATAACAGATAACTGGGGAGAAGACAAAAATGCTGGCAGTTGGCCCATATTTAGTAAGTTGTACAGATATATTTTATGAGTCACTGGATGACACCAGAAAAATTACAATGATGTTTTCTTTGGAGCAATGCAGTCCTCTTACTTGTCCCCCTCATCTGTTCCAGATCTGATGACCAGAAAGGGAACGTAGTTGGTGTGCTCCAAGAGCCTTGTTGACCGTTTTAGTGGATGTCATGTGGTGGGGACAGGAGTTTTGTTGTTTTTTTCAAAATGAAAAGAGCAATTTGTCCATGCAATTACAAGTTTTGAAAACAATAGTGGTGCTGCTATTTCTTTTATGAAGGAGAAATACCTGAGACCTCCAAGAGTAACAGGGAAGGTTACACTGCTCAAAGCTGGTTGAAATTTTTCACCATGTATTTGGATCACGGAAAATGGTGAGGCCCCATCTGGAGCACGGGGTCCAGTTCTGGGCTCCCCAATTCAAGAAAGACAGGGAACTGCTGGAGAGGGTACAGAAAGGTCTACAAAGATGATTAGAGACCTGGAGCATCTCTCTTATGAGGAAAGGCTGAGGGACTTGGGTCTTTTCAGTCGACTGAGGGGAGATGTGATCAACGCCTATAAATATTTACAGGGTGGGTGTCAGGAGGAAGGGGCCAGTCTTTTTTCAGTGGTGCCCAGGGACAG
>JAOXJM010000012.1:27959123-27970977 GCA_026413425.1 Tringa solitaria
GCGGGGTTTCAACCTGTGTGTGTATTTTCTCAGGCTTTTGAAAATTGATAATCTGCTTTATGCACGTTCTTCACAGTCAGCACAGTGATTTCAGCAGGTGACTTTTTTTGGTAGTAGTAGAAGTTTTTCCAGTTCTGTTTTCTGAGAGTGCTCTGCTCGTGTTCCATATTAGAGTCATCTTCTGTTCTGCAGCAATGAAATGACCTCTTTGGAATGATTCCATAGCATTCAAATAGTTACTAATTTATATTATTTTTATTGTCTTTAGATTCTCATTACCAAGTGTGTGTTAAAGGCTGCATGAGTGAGAGGGTTAGGGTTAGAAAGTGTTTGATATGTGTAATGGGTATCAATGAACTGTAGTCTGTTAAAAGGTAAAGCTGGAGGTATATCATTAATATTAGTACACCGAAGGTAATTAAATTAAATTCTGGGGTGTTTTTTAGAGAAGCTGGATGGGAAGGATGAGCGCTGAATGAGGGAGAGGTTTTAATTATGAGCTCGGTTGTCCTTTGCCTCCGGTCAGTCGCTGCCTCGTGTAGTTTGGAACCTGCCTTTTTGTGTCCTCGCTTCAGTTGGGGAACACAGGGAGAACTTGGGGATATGGTGGGAAACGTTATTTTAATGTAGGAGAGGTTAAAAAAAAATCTCTAGAGAAGGGAAGGAATAGGATTATGATAGTATAGTGTTAGGAAGTCAAATATGCCTTGTTTGGTTGGTTTTAGCATCTATTTATTTATTGATCGATTTATATTATTTAAGGGCCCTAATTTTGGAAGGATATGAAATGAAAAATAATATCTGCCTTTTGTGTCATGACTATGATCTTGGCATAAGTTTGTCTGATTTTGCCCACTAATGACAGAAATTACTCAAAACATTTAAAAATGCAAATACGGTACTTTGAGGCAAACTCCAATGAAAAATACTGGACAAAGTAATCCCAGTTTATCTGATTCTTTTTTGTAACTCTGTATGGTAAATTTAGTGAAAATATATGTAAAATTACAAATGCCTGATTACTGGAAGGCTAATATTGAAAATCACTGAATATTCAATTTTCAGTTGTGAATTTGATATTATTTTTGCATTGTGAATGCTGGCAATAGTGTAGTGTTTCTGAGCACAAGTTATCATTGCAAATATGTTTAAGTGTGGAAATCAGTTTGGAAAAGCATTAATGTAAAATTCTGTTACTTTAAAAGCATGTAAAATATCCTACAAACAGGTATGTCAAAGGTGTTGATGTTAATATTTGTTTTCTAATGATTGTCAAACAGATTCAAATCTAATGGGAATATAATGCGAGTATAATTTAATGTGACATTCCATGTCGTGATATAACAGACAGATGAAAACCAACATTTTCTTGACAAAGGTGACGAAATTATTTATGTCTTGTATCTCCATTTTACTGAAGTTTAAAAATGATTCATCAATTCTTAAAATATAATTAGTAACTTTATCACTTAGAGGTAAAAAGTAATTTCATTTTACCTAATAATTTTCCATAATTTTCCAAATTATGTATCAGTTTTTAAGGCGTCCTTACTCTGACCATACAAAGCACGTATTATTGTCTCTTGCTGCTTGAACATGGAGAATGAGGCCCAAAACACACCATATATTGGCGTGCACCTTATATCTACTTCTTTTTAATTTTTACGGAGCTGTATCCAGCAGGGCCTACAAAGACTAAAATTGTTAAAGTTTCTAAGTGTTCTTAGGACTAATGGTAGAAATGGAAAGTAGTGAAATGGGCAGTTAATGTGCTGATGTCTGGTCAAACTTTTTTGGGGTCTAGTTTTAATTTGCGGTGACCTTGGGTTGTGTAAGATGTAGTTGATGTGTAGCCATTAATGTTCCATTAATACCTCTAATAACTACATTGATAAATTCAATTACCTGTAACAAATCAGTTCTTCCAGACTTGGAGATTTGCAGTGAGGCTTGCAGAAGGTGAAACACCTCATTTATGAGTGTATTATTAAGTGTATAGTAAATATTTGTATGTATTAAATCACATTTTATAATTTTTTTATAAATCGTCTTTATGTGAAAGACAATCTCAATGGTAATTAAAATATTCTGAAGAGGCACAAAATACACTAGTGTTTTCCGTTCTACAATATTCCTTTCTACTACGGAGTTAACTCTTGCCTAAAAACAAAAAACCCCTTCCCCAAAACAGTGTGTTACAATCAGTCATGGACCAAAACCCACATGGGCAGAAAGGTGTAGGTGTGTTGAAGTGGCAAGTTTATTTACAGTGTGATTATATTTAAATGTGTAAAACAGTTTAAAATAGTGAACAATCTTAATTTGAAACTAGTATAAATCCCCTTCAAAGGGGACCCCAAACAGGAAAGACATGATAACAGGAGTTATAATCAACTTTTTCTGAATTGCACTTGGCTGGTTTTTATTCTTAACTGTTGTAAGATTTATTTTTTTTTATAAGCTGTTTTTTAATTTTTCTGAGACAAACACTAAAATAAGTTTTAAGAAATCATAAAGTAGGCAGTGGTTATTTTTATCATATGACAAGTGGCTTCCTAAAGTGATGATTTCCTCACAGAAGAAAAAAAGACTTTTAAAAAAAGTTTGTTTATTTATTTAATTAGTGTCAAGGTATCAGACATTGTGGATTAGTGGAATAGTCTCTGTTGTTTTTCAGTTCTTCCCGCATCCCTTCTAATTTTCTTTCCTTGTTAAGCAAGGAGGAGAGTGGGATATTGTCAGCTCATGGCAGTTATTTAGCGCAAGCGGGTTATAATGCTATTTCAGAGACAAAATCGCAGTGACTGCAAATGGGACACGTGTGAAATGGGTGTAGTTCCTTAGAGCTGCTCGTAAAGCTTTGGTGTGGTGGTTGTTACAGTTCAGGGAATCTTCTTTTCCTTGATACTCTTGGTATTCAGATATTTTGGCCAACTGAAATAACTTCTAATTTTGGTATTACCCATTCCATCTGTTACGTACCAGTCGTATCATGGCACGTGCTCCAGCTTTATGACCATCAATATATCCCCATTATGTTAAACTTCAATTTTAAACCTTTAGTTCTTGCTTGCTCCTCCAAAGCTATAAGAACTATTTTCTTTTTCTGTTTTGATGAAGTTTTTTTAATTTTGATTTCTTTGGATTCGATGGATTGGCTTCCAAATCGAGCCCTTCTAATTGCTCAAGGAATTAACTGTAATATGCTATTTCCAAATGATGCATTTTAGCATTGGGAAGTTTGCAAAGTCTGTAAGAAATCTGCAATTTGTGCAGCAGGTTTTTGTTTTTTTAGAAGACAACTCCACATGCTCGGGTCATCAAACATATTTATATTTACATTTACTTTTTGGCTACTTTTGTAGAATTATATCCAGAGTCTGAAGCTGTTGTTCCAACATCTGTTACTGTAGTTCTCTTGCACTGGTTCTGTAGTTAATGCTTTAAATTATTTCCTGCAGTCTGTTTTTGTTGTTGTTATGAATAATAGATAAATAGCAAAACCATTCAGTTACCTAATATTGAATTTTAAATATATTTTCTTCCAGAGAACTAGAGGACGAAAACGAAGCTTTGTGCCTGAAGAAGAAAAACCTGAGGTTGGAATATAGTGTTTTGTTTGTTTGTTTTTTTTAACAGTTTCACAAAAAAAAAAAAAATTAAACTTTGGGCTGTAGTGTTGCTTTCAGTGCTATAATTGCAAATATCTGCTTTCCTTCCCTCCTTCCCCCCCCATTCCTCTCTTTTTCCCTCTGCTGTGGCAGGAACGGATTCCCAGAGAAAGGAGACAACGCCAGTCTGTTCTGCAAAAGAAGCCCAAGTCGGAGGATTTAAGGACTGAATGCGCCACCTGCAAAGGGACTGGGGACAACGAAAATCTAGTCAGGTAGGTTTGATGCTCTGACCTTATGAGCATTAAAATTCCATTTTTATCCCTTCGTCAACGTGATTATAACAAAGCAAATGCGCTTTGAATAAAAACAAAACCCAAAGAAAAACTTATTTAGGGGAAACGTTCCATGAGTAATATTGACTTACTTCACTTACTGACCTGCCAAACACATTTACACCGTGGATTAAGATGTAAATAACCAAGATAATCTGTTTTTCTAGCACAGGAGAATTAATTTTCTCTTGTCGGACTGAATTGTCAGTGTTTTAGAGCAGGTCAGAAAGATAAACAAACCAGCAATTTAATGACATTAAAGCTACAGGAGCATCCTAAAAGTAATTAAATTAGTATAATTAATATTTTTATGAGCTGAAATGTGGATTATGAGGAATTTATGTTTTTAAAAATATATTCATTTTTAAATTAATACCTCCATTACCTCCATTAATGCAGATCATGGAAGGGTTTGGTAATCGTGTTTCTTATCTGAAACAAATTTAAAAAAAAAAATCTCTGTGGAAAGGTGTTTCAATAGGCGCAGAAATCTAATTAAGGAGTAGAATAGGTGCCACTGAATAGCTCCTGTTGACCACAACTTCTGCTCATTTTGATTTTATAACTGGCCTTGTGGTCTCTTTGCGAAGCTGTGGAAACTACTCACAGTTCTTCAAAAAGGAAAAATGGAGCTTTTTTAAAAACCACAATGTGGGTATTAATTGAGTCTGCTGAGCTTTCGTTAAAATGATCTCATAATAAGTTCAGATGAAAAATAGTGTTGTCTTTAGGTCCCGTGTGCTTCAACCAGGTTTTTCTTCTGGACAAGATCTCTTTAGCTCAGATGTAATTCTTGTTTTTAAATAAAAGTTGCAGAAAGACCATTTTTTGTGGGAAAGAATCCTGGGAACATCATGTACTGTGCTTTTTGCTGAAAAAAAAAAGGCAGTTAATTAGTATTCTTCTTCGGGCTTGATCTAGAAGTGTTAAATACCACATTTGAGGACATCAAGTATAAGATGAGGAAATAAAGAAGTGTATATTTAAGTTACAGTTAAAATATGGTAGAAAATTAGTGTTTATTACATGAAAAGATTTTAGTAGTAATTTAGATGGGCCAAAAATAAGCATTCTACATGCCAAAACCCAACAAATTCTCTCATAAACTACCCTCATAATTAGGCTTTGAAAGAGAATAGTAATCCTGCAGAGGAGGACAAAAAGAAATTTTTATGTTCTAATCCTTTGTTCATGATACTCTGAAAAATATTTTCTTAAATATTCTGCCTTATATTCCATATTATTTTTTAAAAGAGAATATGTATTTAAAACTTGTTTTTCTTCAGGTAATCGCCATAAATAGCAGCAATTTTCAGGTGAGCACTGCTTCAAAAGTGCTGGGGAGCCTTATTTTTGATAAAAACTAAATGATGGTAAAGCATTTAGTAAATTTTAGGTTTTGTTATTGTCATTTTTTTGGTTCTTAAAGCTGTATTTCTTTTGCTGAGAGTAAATTTAGGGACTGTATTAAGATACCAGCTACCCCACAGCCTGTCTGCTGTCTCGGGCTGTGACCCCCCCAGAGCTTTGCTGTGTCAGGGACACTTTTCAGAGTCCTTTTGTCTCTCGTGTTGTCACAAAATAAGAGCAAGGGACCTTCTGCCTGCCCTGCTTTTTCCTCCTGCCTGGACCATCGTGCAGGACTCCTTTGTGGTAGTAGAAATAATGTTATTTTAAATGAAAATTGGTAGAGTTTCTTGTAAGCCAGAGATGAGGAGGGAAAAGAGCAGTATTTTTTTCAATATTTATTTTGTTTGGCAGCCTCTGTTATTAAAGCCAAAACTTTCTCAGATAACTAGTGATCTCTGGCGTCATCTTTGCTCTTCACTCAACAAATGTTTTGTAATTACCGGATTTTATTTCCACCTTTACCTGCCCACCTGCAACTAAGAAAAGGAAGGTTTGTGGGAAGGTTGTAGAAGAGATTTTTCTGAATGCGAAACTTTATCGCTAAGTTAAATGGAGAAATATGCGACTGCTGAAACTGCAGATTTCAGGAATAATCTTGATGAGCCACGTAGCTTTTACTGCAGTGTGTTACCACAAACAGGCCTGATTACATGACTCTTCAACAATCAGCTTATAAAAATTGTAGTTTTTTCTAAGATTTATGTGGTGCTCTCACTTTGGGGTGGCCAACTGGCTAGGGATTGGAGGAATAAACCAATTATTTCTTCCTTCCTAGAATGCGGCAGAGTATTCAGTAATGAATCTGGAACAAAAAAAAAATGTTAAATTATTTAACTAGTTCTTACTGCTTGACTAATGGAGATTTAGGGTTTTTTAATATCCATTTTAGGGGCTTGTGTGCAGCATTGGATTGCGAAGGGATTATTTGTCATATGTGCGATGTCTTTGCTTAACCTGTTGTTTACATGGTTTAAACTCTTTAAATAATTGCCTGTGAAAGGATTTTAAATTGTTCCTAAAAAAGCATGTTTCATTCTGATAAATTATAAGGGTTTGCTAATTGGCTGTTTTGCCTTAGTGACTACGGTTTTGTACCAAAAAAAATTATTAAAGTTAGAATATCTTTAATTATTAGCTTTTGTCTAAAACATATTCTCATTCTCTACTTTTATATCTGGCAATAGTTGCCATATGTATATATTACAGACATGCCAAGGCAGTGCTTTTTTTAATCACTGCTGTCAGATTCTATAGATAGACCATTTCACTATAGTAGAATGTACTAGAACCAAAAATTTAGGTTTTGTGGTTTTGTCCACAAAAAAGGACAGAAAATCAATCTTGCGATCCTTTTGTGCTACACCTTTTTTCTTTTTTAGAATTTACAGTGAATTTATTTTTATAAATTCTTTTATATACATCTGTGTGAGTTTTATTGAACTAAGTATTTCTGCAATTTTTACCTTTTACAAGCTTAGTGAGTGGCACAGTCAAGATTTAAAAGATCAGGCGAACAGTGAAAAGTTAATTGGAAACATTTACTCAAATAAGGGAGTCTGTAACATTCTAAATGATGTTAAGGAAGGTTTATCTGTAATTAGAGAAAAGTTGGATTTTAATATCTTTTTACTCAAACTGCAATTGAGTTTTGAGAGGAATAGTAATAAAATCTGGAGGGGTTTACTATTTTATATTTGATGCAGATAGGTTTGATGTAAAAAATGGAGACGCAGCACTTTTTCAAAGAGGTAAGAGTTCAGTGGGAGGAGTTGTGATGTGCACTTGAAACTAAAGTATTGCAAAACCAGAGGGTACCTATAACAATATACTGCCCAATTTTAAGAAGTAATCATATATTGAAATTGAAGACATATTTTGAAATATGAGAGTTCCTACAGCTTGATGTGAAAGATAAATTTTCTTTCAAACAAACTCAGAAAATAATTTGAAAGGCCATATTTGATTTTAGAGGTGACCTTTACTGTTTGGTATAGAAAATATTTATGTAATAATGCTTTTAATTTGTTTCACTTCGTGAATCTTTCAAAGTTGCATCTAGTTTAGACATTTTACAGGTTTCACGAGTGCTTTCACAAGCCTTGCATGAATCACTTAGAATGATAGATCTTACAAAGGAATTGCTTGATTCATAAGTATCTCCTTTTTTTTTTTCTGAGGCCAGAACTCGCTAATGCAAATCTTTAAAAATAGCTCCCTAACTGCTCCCTTTAGAGGTTAACCATATCTAGTAGAAACATGGGTAAGGAAGAGTATTTCACTCAACTCAATATGTAATAGCTAAAGCTTGTCCTTCATCATGCACCATACTCCAGGGTAAGTGATTAAATCACTATACACACTAAGTGCTTCTTGCACGTTACTGTCTGTTCTGTTTTGGTAAAAGAGAAAATTGAGATGAATTGTGTATTTTATTTTAATATGGGGTTTTGTTTTATTTTTATTTATTTATTTATTTTATTTATTTAATATGTTTTTAAAGACTCCATAGGCTAATCTAGTTTCAAAACTTCCAAGGGAAGACTTCTAAATGACTTCGCCCCTAAAGAAGTGGCCTTTGCTCAAAAAATAATCCAGCTCTCAACTGCTTCTATTAAACAAAATAATATTAGAGCTTCAGTTCTTGGCTTTAAGATGTGCTTGGGTAACATTTAGGAATATAGTGTACTAGATAAAATTGCCACCTCAATACTAGATTTGAGAAAAGCAGAGTAAAATTAGAATATTATTATCATTAGAATGTGTGGGGCAAACATATTTGACCAGGCTAAAGAAACCTCTGAAAAAGCATTAGATTTCTCCATCCCACAATCTAGAGCAAGCATGTAGTAATACGTTCTTTTATAGTTTTGTGTATTGAATTTTTATGCTTTATTGTTAGTTAAGTTAAGGGTTTTCCATTTTGTTTGATTTGCAGCAACTGAGGCATTAGAGAGAGGGTGAGATTAAGGTCGTGTATTTGAAAGAATATGGAATAGAATTTTTTGAAAGCACAGATTTTGAATGCTGCTTGTAAGGTATTCAGAAAGTGTAAAACAAATTATAAAGCATGCATATAGTATTTATTTTTAATGCAGGTGTTTACTAGGAAATAAGCAATTGTGAAAGTATTTATTTTTCCCAATATACTAAGTCTCACATTTCAAGCAAGCGGAACGTCCTGTGTGTGCAGTCCCTGTATTAAGGCAGGTCTGAGAGGAGAAGGGGGGGAGTAGGAAGAGAGAAAGAAGAAAACTTACACAGTGTCATATTTACTAAAGAAAAATACTCTCGAGTAAAATTGACCGTAAGGTTTGTCATAACTTTGAGTCATCAAATCGTACTACGATTGAAAAATCTTTAAAATGTTTGCAACATCTGCAATTCTGCTGCTACAAATGTATGTTTCAAATTTAGGATAATAATTTATACTGTATAAAGGACTGAGTCCTCAGCTGCCCAAATTAATCTACTTTAATTCTGGTTTTGACAGAAGATATGTTCCAGACAGGCTTTTCAGAATCCTCTGCAAATTTTCTCTCTAAAAGTTACTTGCCCTATTTCCTTAATTGCATTTGCCTTCGGTAGGTTCTGCTTTGTGGTTTTTGTTTCTTACATTTCCAGCCTTCAAGTTCAGGATTTCTTATCTTCTCTGCTAGTTTTGAAGCTCTGCATGAGCTCAAGTTTATTCCAGAACAAGCACATTAATTATTGATTACTTTAAATGTGCTGCAACAAAATTACAATCCATCGTAATAATTGAAAGCCTGTGATTTACAGTAGTTTTAGAAGTTCAAGGCTGCTTTACGTGGAGATTAATCACAAGGAAAAAGTTAGTTAATTCAGCCACAATTGACAACAATCTGATGTTTTGCAGAGGATTACAAATGCGTTATTTTATTGGAATGAACTACTTGAATGAAAGGAAACTTAACATACAGTTGTGTAGTTTATTTCTGCTATATGATTTAGAGGGATTAATTCTGCACGTTAACTTTTCTAATGGCTTAAGTTACCTGTTAGATCATTTCTTCTGTCATTTACATCATTTTCTTGCCTTCTAAAAAGTGTTTCTTCTTACGCTAGATAGCAGGATAATGCATACAGTGACAAATGCACCCTTTTGTTCACGGAGGAGTTTATTCAAACTGAATTACCTACGCTGCATTGCATTTTACTGTAAAACACCACAGTTGTTTTCATTTTCAGTAAATTCATGTGCTGGGGCAGACATTCAAAAAGTCAGGGACAGGTTTGGTAGCAATCCTCTGCTGCCACTGAGGATTTCTCTAGGAGCAGAGGGCTAGGAACATTTCCATTTGGGCTACCTGGCTGCAATAAGCTATACGTGCCTAGAACATTCGATGCTGTATTGCAAAAAGTCCATGGCAAAATCTTGAATTTTCTCTTAATTGGGAACCAGTCTATTTACATGGTACCTAAAGGTTTTCTTTAGTACATTTGTCTGTTATTTTCCTGAAATGAGACAGAATTTCAGAAACTGAATTTCCTGAATTGAAGCCGAGATTATTTTTTTTTCCTCTGATAGTTTTGCTTTAGGAAATTAAGCCACTTAAAATATACTTCATGTCTTTGGATACTGATTTTCTCCTCCATCTCTGGTTTGGTTCTTGAAGGAACAGACTTAGGGGTAGTCTGAGTAGGAGTGACACCAAACTGAAAATTTGGAGAATATTGCCATGATTAAATGACTCATTTCCATTCAATTCTGCTTTATCAGAATTGGGAAAGCTGGGTTGGGAAATTTGCCCAGGACACTTTAATGTTATTTTTGTGTAAGGTTTAGTATTGGGCCTTCATTTTGAAAAAGAGAGTAAAACTGGATGAGAGGTTATTCTGCTTACCTGTGCTTTCTCATCAAGCACAGATACAGCAAAGGATGATTTTTTTTATTTTTTTTTTTTCCCTGAAGGAAAAAGGTAGGAGTTCTGTGAATTTCCCTTTTTTTGGTATTTAGTGACATTTCCTGTTAAAGCATTGTGAAGAAGTGTAATTTTTTTAATTATCTAGAATGGAGGAAAAAACACATATGTCTCTTTTCAGTGTTATGAAGGGTCTAAGACCCTGTTGGAATATTATTGTGATATTTGGCAAGGTTTACTAGCGCTCCTCTTACCTGGTGGTTGGGGGGAATGTGTTTGTGCATCCCCCAAATATTTCTTTTCATTTCCTGGACTCTTTAGTGATCTGTCAGTCAGATCTCCTTGAAGTCTAAGGTTAGAGCTTCTTACAGTTGTAGAGCAATGGCTCCTAAGCTGTTGGATACTGGCATTTAATCTGTAGAACCTTTGTGAATAGAAGTTTATGAAGTCTTCTTGTACCTGAACTCTTCAGTTACGTGTTTGGTTCAGGTGTTTAATTGTCAGTTCTTAGTATTGAGATATAAAGTCTGCTGGTCTGAAAAGCTTGTGTACCATTAACTTTGGAAGTACGTCACAAAATAACCACTTGTAAATTAGAGTTTTGTGCTTTGTTTTCTACTACCAAGTAGTATATTACCTTTTTTTTTTGATCAGTGAATTTTTAAAAATATAGTTATCCTTTTCTCTTCTTCAGTTACAACTGCTTGATCAGGTCTGTGCTGCAATCGTGGATTTGTACGTTACAGCTTGAAACAATATTTGGCAGTTGTCATCTGTTCCTCAAACAGCTAGGTATTTCAGGATTTATTTCTTGTTTTTCTGGTGGCCTTGGGAAATAAGTGCATTGGGGACCTTTGTACCTTTTTATCCTCTATAACTCCTTGGATTTGGAAGATTTTATAAAATAAAAAAACCAAAAGAATACTGAGGTTCCTAATTATCTTTGTTGTAAGTAATAAGTGAGTTCTTCAGATAAAGCAGTCATGGAGTGAGGTTCCTCTTGAGATGATTAAAATTACTTTAATGAAACAAGATTAAATATGAAATCATGTTACTTGTGACGGCAGAGGGGAGGCTGATGACACAGCAAATTATTTCCCAGTCTGGTTACCAGTTATAGGTTATGGCTGCAAAAATATCTATCTTGATGGGGAAGTCAGTAGCTTCTTATTTTGTTGAACGCCCTTAAAGAGTTTTCTTTCTTACAACATCAAATAATTCAATTCAGTATTTAAATGTGTCAGATACTCCATCATTCTGGCCAAACTGCTTCAGCCGCTTTCAGGGAAGCATTTCATAGAATAGGATGCTCAGAAAACAAATGCCAAATTCTTTATCAATTCAGTTGTTTTACATCATTAAGCTGAGCCATTGGTACAGAAGCCATGAAATGGAAATTTATAATTATGAAATTTGTAACCTGAGAATGTTCCTCTTCAGGTATTAAAAGAATGTTGTTGGAGACAACAACTGTTTAAATGCTGTGTTGTGGCATCAGTCTTGACTTGTCATGATTAGTGTCAGGTGAGCATCAGTCAGTTTTCTGAAGAATCTCTGTCGACAGGGACTGTTTAGTTTGAGGAAGAGGAGACTGAGGGGCGACCTCATCACTCTCTAC
>JAOXJM010000012.1:27971772-27982059 GCA_026413425.1 Tringa solitaria
CAGAGCTACTTACTGGAGAACATTCTTAAAAATATAAATAGTGAAAAATGAGGAAAAAAGCTATTATCATAATGCCTTTTCCAGGGTTATGATATGGTCAGTAAAGAGGGCTTTTTTTGCAGTGTATGTTAAAGGAGAAATTTGGTTTTATTATTGAACTTTGTTTTGGTGTAGCTGAAATAATTTGCATATAATAACATATAAATAGAATCATCGAGTCATAAAATCATCTAACTTGGAAGGGACCCTTAAAATCAATGATTCCAACCATCAACCTAATGCTGCCAAGTCCACCACTAACCCGTGTCCCTCAGCACCACGTCTGCCTGGCTTTTAAACACCTCCCAGGGATGGGGACTCCACCACTTCCATGGGCAGCCTCTTCCAATATTTCGCAACTCTTTCAGTGAAAATTTTTTTCCTAATATCCATCCTAAACCCCCCCGGCACAACTTGAGGCTTTTTCCTCCTGTCCCATCAGCTGTTACTTGGGAGGCTGACTCCCCCCAGCTACACCCTCCTTTCAGGGAGTTGGAGAGAGCAAGAAGGTCTCCCCTCAGCCTCCTTTTCTCCAGGCTGAACAACCCCAGTTTATGTTAATTTTTTTACAGAATTTATTTGTTTTGGGGGGAAAGGTATAGAGTTTTAGGTTTTATTTGTCAGTCCTGTGTTTCAGCATAATTTTGTCCACTAGATTTTTCATTTTGTCTACGATCACTTGTCTTGCTCTAGTTCCCTATTGGTGTGGCCATTGAAATTACAGATTGAATAATCTGAAGTAAGGTTTTTGGTTTGTTTTGTTGTTGGTTTTTTTTTTCCATAGGTGAATTGTAGGAATTTGTAAAATAGACTTATATGTTTTTCATATTCATATGTGAAATAGAATTACAGGTTTCTCACTTTAATGAGAAAAATACAATTTAAGAATTTTGCCCTGCTGTCTTGAATAAGGTTTGCAGCTTAAATTTTTAAGCCTATCTCTGACTTCATCTTGAGGAAAGCCTGATAACTTCACTTAGTTTTTAGAAGAAAGGCTGTGGAAAGGATATGCAAGAAAAAAATGCTTATATTTTCTTCAGGAATTATCTAAAAGCTTCAAGCAGAGACTAATATGTGTCTATTCCCTTTTTCATATAACTGGTTGTAACAATGCAAAGGTCAAGCGTAAATTTGCATTTCTGGCTGAATTGATTATTTTTATTTTTTTATTCACTCTTCCACACCCCAAATTGTCAATTAAACTAAGTATAGTAATGCTATTGTATTGCATGTGTACTTACTGTTGAGGAACAGGAACAATAAATCAATAAATCCCTCTAATTCTAACTTTGAGATCTGATGTGATGCCATATTCGTGAAATACGCAGTAAAGTATAAGCTGACATTGGAATAGGGTGTAGTAACTGACTTTTACCATTGCACATAAACAGAGTAATTATTCTAAATCATAGCATCACTTTCAGCCAGATAACCACTAAAAATCACTGCACTGTGGTTTCCTGAAAATGCCACAATCCTTCAACTGCCAAATTAAGCCCAGGGAGAACGACCATCAGTAGAGCCTGCACGGTTATGTAGAGGGATGAGCCCTGAACCAAGTGAAAAGATGTTCTGGAAGAACAGTAACCTTTCCCGTGATGTGCACATTTTCCATTACATTTCTGACACAAAATGCTGTGAAATGATTTAATAGTGACATTTTGTTTTGCTGACTTTCCCTTTTCTTATTAAAAAGAAACAAAAGTTAGGTTAGGAAAGTAGAGGAAGGGTGGCCAAGCATTTGAATTCCATTACAGAAATCCCTGTTCTCTTTTGAAGACAAAAACAAAGCCGTGCTGGATGTACATTATTTCTGACAATGGATTTTACTGGTTTTAGGGGAAGGGAAGTGTATCTCCAGCATCAGTGCTGAGTACCTTGTTCTGTAAAGTTAATTTACGTTGTTGCTTTTCAGTAATTGCATACCAAGTGTGATAATTCAGTAAAGCATCCTTTCTAATTAGCAGTCACAGAGACCTTATACAGCACAGCACACGTAGCACACTTATCTCTGCTTGTCATGTTTGATGTATATTACTAGAAATGATTGTAGAAAGGAGCAAAGCAGGAGCAGACACAGTACATCGAAAGGTCAGCACTTGTCACTTGGCAAAGGATAAATTTTTATGGAGTGAGAAAACAGAAAGCTGCTGCCCATTGATGTCGTACAGGAGCTTGTCTGCATCTAAAGTGATGCATGTAAGAACGGTTGGACAGAAAAATTACTTGTCTAAAGCGTGGTTCATGCATCCTTTGGCAGCTTTCGATTTCCTGTTTAAAAACTGATGAAAAGCCTCGCCTGTTCCTAGCACAGTATACAATTTTATCTTTGAAAAACACAGCTTTTGCTTTTGTTTTCTTAAGGATGTATGAAATTTTTTTGGCACCTCGTTTATTTTATCCCTCTCCCTTCTATTTTTAATGTGGTGGATGATGGTTGTTGTCACGGTAAGTCATTATTTTTCCCTGAGGGGGCATCTGAATATGAATAAAATATTGTAGTTTGGAGTCACTGGAAATAAACATAGAGTTTCAGTTGTACAGTAGCTTGAGAGAAAAAATATATATGTTGGAACCTGTTTGCTGTCACATTATTGATTGGCCAAGAAGATGTGCTGGCTTTGACAAAATCAAAATAATCTGAAATTCTGGGCAGAGAAACCTCAGTTTGTTCAATTGAAATTTAAAACCAAAATCACATACATAATTTAAAGATTTGTAGCTAAAAGTGAACACAGACAACTAACTCCCTATTTTTCCTGAGACCTGATGTGTACAATTGAGATTTAAGGGTAGGATGTTTCTTTGGAAAACTGTGTTGGCATCTGATAGCACCTTCAGGATTTTATGAGAGCTTTTGAGGAGTTGTGTGTGGTTTTGAGAGGAAGCTAAAAGGGTAGTGAGAGCCAAAGGTGAATACATCACCGACGCTTAAAAGTTGAAGTATCACCCAGTTTTAGCTTGAGTAGACAGAAGTAAATGCAAGGATAATTCAATGATAGCAGTGGACTGATAGCTAACTTAGTAAATTTAAAAAAAAAACCCAACTGTTTAATAAAAGCTAAAAGAATTGTAAAAATCCTGATGGCAGTAACCCAAACGATAGAATTTGTTGACGTTTATTTGACCGTAATATGTAAACAATAATTTCAGAGCTGTTTCTTACAAAAGGCTATTAAAAATGAAATAGATGCGATGAAATTGTTCTGGCAGCCTTTAGCTGTTTGCTGACAATTTAATACAGCAATAAAAGTTAGCAATAGCGGCACCAAAATTGCATAGCAGAAACTTGATTATAATTTGGTAAGAAAATATTGTTGTGAATAAAAGTGCCTGCTTCAGTGTAAACTGCAGCCAAGGTTTATCCTTGGGTTTAAAAATCTCATAAATTTGAAGAGTTTTCTAAAGTGTTCTTGTTACTAAAAGTCAGAGACAAATTATACCTGGTGCTGATGTTGCTACGGAGGGAAATAGAGGAGAGGGGTTAAATCTTCTGTTCTCTTCTTGTGCCTGTATTAAGCCTTCCCAGGCCTCCAAATGGAAATCTCTTTGGACACTGTGATACGGACTGTTTATTGCAATATTCACATCTCTGCTCAGCGACCCAGGCGAAACGAACATAAAAGTGAAGGTGTGAGAGTCCTGCCTGCATTTCTGCATCTACCCCACAGCGCGCTCATTAGCACAGCCAAGTGGGAGCACAGGCTTGTGCTTAATGCCTGGTGAAAGGCAATTAAAATAATTTAAAAAAAAAATAAAATAAATCTTTAAACTCTGTATGAAATCGTGAAGTCCGTTGAAATTGTGAATTGGAGTGAGATTTCCTTTGTAAGACCATTTTTGAGGTAACGGGGTCTAGATGCATTTCTGGATTGGGTGTCCTTTAACTTGTGCATACAAACTCCCACTCACTGGGGAGGTGTGTGGAAGAATTTTATTTTTAAGTGTTTTATTATAAACGTCTACTGAGCTAGACATTAAATAGGTGCAACAGAACGTGTAGCTGGTTTAATCAGCAAGAATCTGTGCAAGTCCAGAGCAATTTTTGTTTGCAAACGTCAACTGGTTTTGAGGCATTTAAGATACTTCAATTCATTATATTTTTTAAAGTATTTTGAGAAAAAGGTGAAAATATGGAAATGCTGCTTAAGGGGGAAACTAAGAAAAGAAAATGAGGTGGAGAGGACTGTAATTGAGTAATGAATAGAGGAGAAATCAGCTTTCAAATTCTGTAAACCTCGAAGCAATGAATAAAGATCTGGCATTTCACATGGAGACTGGGAAGAATCCAGTCTAGAAACTCTTGTGGACATAACTTCCTGACTGTGTGTATTTTCTGTTACCGTTTGATGATGCAGAAATTGAGAAGAAAGATGAAGTTCCTCAAGGATGGTACAAAATGTGACAAAAAATCAGCGCTGAAAAAGAATAGTTGATTTCTGAAGATGTTCAGAAAGAATAACGAACGGGATTCAGTAACAGCGTGAGAAATTGTGGCGGGGATAACCTTATTTATAAAGCTGTTTGCTTCGGGATTGAAGACCATTTTGTAATAAATCACAGGGAAAGAGAGCAACTTTTAGATTTTTTCTGGCTTGATGAAGACTATTTGTAACTGCCAAACGTATGAGCCTGTGGAGGGATGTTAAGAAAAGCACTTGAGGAAAAAATACTGAAAATGTCCTTTTTTGAAAGCAAATGTAACTTCTGTTAAGATTTTAGGTTTGCATGAGTAAAAATCAATAGTTCTGGTTTTAGTAGTCCAATTGTGTGATGTGAATCAATCCCATAGTATTTAATTGAAGTTTTTCTGCATTTTGGAGAGATTGTGCGAGTACTGGTATATAAAACATGGGAAAGAATTAATTTAATATCTTAAAATGCAGAGCAGATGAAAAGAAAAAAAAATAGTGTTACTTTGTAACCAGTCTTAGTAAAAATTGTTTAAATTTACATAAAAACAGCCTATCGTCTGCTTGGTACCTACTGACAGTTATTTTAATAACACTTGCTGTGAAAAAGAGATAAGAAAACCAGCAAGCTTTTAAAACTCCAGTGGTAATCTTAGTTTTTCACATTAAAGAACAATAAGTAAACTGCAGGACTTTATTTTTCTTTAATTCTGAAAGGCTTGGCTAAACCATTTCTGGTTTTATTAAAAGCAGAGTCACCAAACGGCTGAGATTGGAAGAGACCTCTAGAACTGGTCTGGTCCCCAGTGCCCTTACTCAGACCAAGGTCAGACAGAACATGTTACTCAAGCTGGCGGCCAGTTGGGTTTTGAGTATCTCCAAGGATGGAGTCACTGGAACCTCACTGGGCAGCTTGTTCTGTTGTTTGTCCCTCCTCACATTAAAAAAATATTCTTCATGTTGAAAAAAAAGTTCTTAGTGGGCACTACTAAGAAGTCTGGTTTTTTCCCCCCATCTGGTGTTTTACATCCTGAGGAGATTCCCAATGAGCCTTTTTTAGAAGCATTTTCTTATGAAAATTTGATTCTTAATGTTAGTTTCAATTAGGTGATTTTCAAATTCACACTATTATTTTTGCTTCTAAAGTAGTGGAAGCATGCTATTCCATTTCCTTAAGGATCGTGAAAGATGCTTATTCTGTACAATGATTGCTGGTAATGATTGCTTATGACTGGTGAAACTTTAATCACTCGGACCCCAGATTCTCCAATTCTCTTTTGTGTCTTTATTAGGCTGGATGTTTTCAGCCTCTGTTGTTCCTTGGACCAGACTGGGCCAGGTTTTGCTGATTTGCCATCTTCAGATTCTCTGCCACATTCTCAGGGTTTTTCATCTTCATGGGTTATTTGGGGTTTTTTGTTTCTGCAGTCACTACCGTGTAGCATTTCAAACAGGTACAATGAATTTTTTCACTCATGTAGCAGAGTTTGGCTTTTGTACTGTATTAAGTCTTGTTTCTTCAGTAAAGCTAAGCCAATGTCATGCAGATGCGCTGTATGAAGCAGGCCTTGGGTTACAGATGGACGAACCCTTGGGCTGTGGTCATCTGAGCAAAAAGACTGGAACTCCCAGCCAGGTATGGGGATCATGTAGTTGTGGATGCCTCATCTCTGGAGGGGTTCAAGGCCAGGCTGGATGAGGCTTTGAGCAACCTGGTCTGGTGGGAGGTGTCCCTGCCCAGGGCAAGTGGTTGGAACTTGATGGTCTTTAAGGTCCCTTCCAACCCAAACCATTCGACGATTTAATGATCATGGTGGAACTGAGACTGGTGGGCTGGAGAAGGACCTGGGTTTGGATGCTAAACGTGCAGAAGTAGAATTGAGAGACAGCGGCAAGCTCATGTGGGGAGGCAGCAAAATCCAGACTTTTCAAGCTCCAGGACTAAAAAGAAGGAAGTCGGGCTGATTGGAGAAAGACATTGGAACAAGAAAACTGTGTAGATGATGGTCAGAGGAGGGGAGATACTGACATTTTTTAAAGAGCCAGGGAGAGGGAGTTGTATATATGAAGCCTGTGTGGAAAGGAGAGGTTTGCCATGGTCCAGATGAGTTTGTGAAGCCAACTTCAGCTACTTCATTGGTATAGGTGACGGAGGATATTTATTTACTATCATTGTGAAATTTCTGATTGATACTGATATGTTATTTTGAAAATACTGAAGATACATGGATAGAAGACCTTTGTTGTCCCCAATCCTTCCTCAAAGTGTTTTGAGGAGGGTTTTTTTGTCCCTTTCCTGGTGATACATTCGAGCATCAGCAATGTGCAGTGTCATAGGAGAATAACTGTTATTTAAAACAGCTTCTGCCAAAATTTCTTACAGTTGGGAGGCACAGCACACACGGTAGACAAAGTGGCCTCTAATTTTTTTTTTTACTGCTTAGTATCAAAATATTAGTAAAGCTCCTAACTGAACAAGAAAGTATTTATTTTTAAAAATAAGTAAACTATGGACAACAAGCGTCTGTTCATCTACCTTGACCAATTAATTAAAAAAGAAAGAAAATAGTCAAGGCCTCATTTGGAATAACTTGCTTTTAGAGCAGTTTCATTTCCTCCTGGACTAAATGCTGAGTGTGTTGATGTATCAGAGAGGGAACTGTACTTTGGAACAGGTCTGACTGGAAGTACCCAACAACAGCAGAAAGAAAAGTTTAGGAAACTGGTAAAATTGAAAAATAACTTGTTTCACCTTACATATGGCATGGCATAGAGTGAGGCATCAGTTCACCCTGCTGTCTTGTTTTGCTTTACGTGCTTCATATAGATTTTACAGACAAGATGTAATATAATGAGAATATATATTACAAAGAAAATAGAATTTTCCTACCTAAAAAAGTTCCTGCATCTTTTGATTCAGTTGAAACAAACCACACTTTGTGCTTCACCTACACTGGGTTGCTGATGTACCTGCTGAAAGTAATATTCAAAAATACACTTACATGGTCATGACACTGAAAAATCTACCTTTTTGTCCTAATGAAGGAATTTTGTTGAGGGCCCCTTCTTATATTATTTGTAAAAAAGCTTAAGTAAACAGGTTACAATGTGCATCATGGTATTATTTCACTGACTTTTTTTTTTTTTGTAAAATACTTAACACAGAGTTCTACAAATGGGGCATTTCTTAATACACTTTTATCAAAATTCTGGCATTGTCTTAAATGCTATTAATGAATAGATTTTTATATATAATACAACTACTCTTTGTCATTGATTTTAAGATTTATGTATGGTATCTGAATTTTATGTGCATGCACACTTTCAGCCATGGTATAGAGCAACCATGTTATAACGACTGCTGTTCTAAATACTTTGTCTAAATAGTTATTTTCAGAAGTGCTGTATGATGTATATAGTTTGTTTACGATATAAATGTAAACATATCTATTGTTTATAAAGTTTGGTTAATGTATATGTATATACATATTGGTTAAATGGCATTTGAAAAAAATATTATTACTAAATATTGCATGCTCCAGAAGCAGTTTGAAAGAAAACTGTAATTCCTGGTTCTTGTCTATTTCTGATTTATTCTATTCATAGTCCTTTCCTGCTTAGAGACCTATCATTTTTGTTTTAAATAGTTTAAAAAAAGAAGACTGGAAATGAATCATGAAATTATAATGGAATACATGAAATGGTTCCCTTGCAAGTTAAGCAAGTATCTTTTGAAACGCATCTTTCCAGCCTTTCTGTATCTATCAATCAGTTTGAAAAACTTTCTGACCTTTTAAAAAAAGATCCAGTGTTAAGATGTGTATCTTAAAACCCAGGGATGCGGATGCTCTGTGCAAGGGAATGCATTACATTGTCCGTACTTTTGGTTTCTGACTTTGTATTTTGTTTGTAAATGCATCTGGGAACTTTTTACTTGGGCCATTTTGTATGTAAAGTTTTTTATGGTGGGGTTCTAAATATGCATGAATAATACTAGTTTTCAGGTTTGGTTTTGGGTTTTTTTGGTTGTTGTTGACTAGGAATGTGCTTTAGGTATGCTCATAGTTATAAAACTTACCCACATAACCTTTCCTGGCTTTCACTTGGTGAAATTTTTATAGTATCTACATTTCAGTGAAATATAAAATCACCTTTCAGTCATAGAAAAGGGCCTTTCTTGTGACAAATACCATTGATTTTAGGATGCCATGATGGGCACGATATTTTTCTATTTGTACACAACGAGACTAATTATAAGTTAGTCTTAGATGCCGTGTAGAAATCTAGTGTTGGCGTGTGGACAGTCAGATACTGTCTAGAAGAGGGCTGGGAAGCAAATGTCTTATTCCTTGTACCTGATGGAAATCCTCTGCTGACCCGGGCACTGGCCATCGCAGGGGTTTTTCAACACAGAGGTTCCTGGTCACAGGAGTCAGAAATACTTAAAAAGAATGGCTGATGTGGGGGTTTCTAATACCTGAAATGAAAAATTTTAGAGTATCAAGAACAAGTTATCATCACTTCTTAATTGACTGTTCCCATACAGCTGGGTCCTGAGCATCCCCTGAGCTGGCTGTTCCTTGCAATGAAAAAGCATCTGCTGAAGTCCTCTGTTAAGTGGACTCTGTTTTCTCATCTCTCTTGAATTGGGTGCCTAAAATGGGTTATGGAGTTTTAAGCACAGTGTCATTGACTCTGAGTTGAGAGGAATAACAGCTTGCCTTGGTTTGCTGGTCCTGCTTTCATTCAATCGTACTGAGTTGGATGTTCATTTTAACCCCCCGGTTCTTTGAGCAGGGCCGAGAACAGCTCAGCCGGTGGCTTCTTGGTCTGCACTGATGCATGGAGTCATCCCCTGTCCGTGCAAAATGTCGTTCTACTTCTTGGTGAGCTTTATGATTATTTACTGGTCTAGTCATCAAGTTTCTCAAGCAAATTTTGGATCGGAGCTTTACTGTTCGATGTGTCAGCTGCCCTTCCTAACTTAGTGTCTTGCTGAAAGTTGTAGAGGGTGAGTTTTGTCTCATTATCATGATTCTTTATGAACTCTATTAGCCCACAGAACCACTCTCTGTGGTACGTCATCTGGACACCATTTAGATTTCAAGCTATTGACTGCTGCTCTTTGAGTCCAACTGGCTTTCAACCCCTTCATCCAGCCTTGTACTTAATAAGGAAATTGCTGTAGGACCTGTTTGAAAAGCCTTACGCTGAATACACTTTGGTGTGTTCCCATGATGGCTCTTCCCTCTTTCACAATGGTTTCATCATGGTCATTTTGAATACAACTGACTCATCTACCCTCGTTAAATCTTTGCTAAGGGCTGTGGGTTACTTTCTTGCCCTTCAGGTGTTTGAAAATGGATCCTGAGATGACATCTTGATTTTTCCCAGGGCAGGGCTGACCAGCCTGGGATTTCCTAGGTCCTACTTACAATCTTGTTTTTAATGGGCATCTTAGCTCTTTATGATGGGCTTGTCTTAGCGTTTTTCAGTTGTTGGAGACCTGCCTTGGTTGTCATGATGTTTCTTAGATCATACACAGGAACCTGACAGAGGTAACAAGCATCCCTTTCACAACCACTGGATAATTCCCATGGATTGGAAAATATTGAGAGTAGACCCTGACTTGTTGCTTTCCTGCTGTTGGCCGTCCTTCTCTTTCCCAGCTCACACTGGTAGGCATGGAAGTCTGAGAGTGAGTTTTCACCCTGCAGACTGAGGCATTGAGCACAAAGGCATCAAATACATCGGCCCCTTCTTTGTTATTTGTTTAATCTTTCATAGAATCATCTAGGTTGGAAGGGACCTTTAAGATCATCAAGTCCAACCATCA
>JAOXJM010000012.1:28008792-28030645 GCA_026413425.1 Tringa solitaria
GTGTTGGGGGATATGGTGTAGGGGAGAACTTTGTAGAGTAGGGTGGATGGTTGGGTCGATGATCCCAAGGGTCTCTTCCAACCTAAATAATTCTGTGATTCTGTGAAATGTAAAAGACATAGTAATTTTAAGCCAGGTTTTCTCATTTTTACACTCTTTCTTAAGCAAAGTCACAAAAGGAAGATAAAAGCACGTGAAAGTCACCAAACCATAGCTGCCAAAGCATCATAGCTTACAGCACTGATACACATTCAGGTCTGCTTCATCAGTCCACTTGTCTTCCTCCTTCTAGAGTTCCCAAAATAATGAGCCTGTTGAGTATTGATAATTAGAGGCTTCGTGCTGACAGTGGAGCCATAAACAAATTTACCAATAAACTGTAATTGACCATTGCTATGTCCTATTAACAACCCTATTGGAAATTTTGATTGTGATTTACTTAATTAGTAGAACACATGTTGATTTTGAAAGAGCCTGTAAAAAGGGTGAATGAAAAGTTTGTAGCTGACGTTTGAATTTTTGAACCTTTTGAGCCTTGATTGAATGCTTGGTTTAGATGATACAAGCTGCCAGTAGGGCAGTATTAAAAAAATATATCCACTGTGCTTAATCTTTTCGAATTTGGGAATTCATGAAGAATTGAAGACTCAAAATAGCAAAAGGTGTGCAATGATGTAAACAAAGGGAATCCTGAGAGATGCAAAGGTATATCTGGAGTCTGATGGCATCCCATTCCACTCGGATTTTGCAAAATAGCGTTCCATTTCTACCAAATTCCTGAGATAAATTTCTTCACCTAGAAATATATTTCTTACCTTATGTTTTGCACAGAAATAGAAGGTAAGTAATTAAAGAATTATATGTCTTAATTCCTCACTAGTCTGACTTTATTGCCTTGCAGATTATCTTAGCACATCACCTGTAATCATATTTTATGTAACGAAAGAAGAGTTAGATCTTTCACTGTTTGTCTCTGGATGAGATCTGAGCACATTATCATAGTTGCCTAATTACCTGCTCGTGTTTACTCTCAAGGTTGATTTTATTTTAAAGACTTCCGAAGAAATGCTGCCATGTATGTTGCTTCAAGTAACATGTCACTCATCACTATAAATTAGTGATGCTGTCTGGGCAAAATCTAATCATGAGAGGAGAGGGGGGAAGCAACCCCAAAAGTGCCATTTTATGAAGTGCTAAGCAAGTAATGAATTTTAGCAGAGTCAAGATTTGCTTTTCGTGGTAGCCTTAGATAGTGGCAGTGAGGTTTAGTCACCGCTCTCAAATAGAGATTCTCTTAGTGCCTGGCACATTTAATCACATTTTGCAGAAGACAGCTGGGCATTGCCCGTTTGTGCTGTGTCAGCCACTTTCTGTGCAAAGGAGTCTCTCGGCCCTTGGATTTTAGCATTCTGTAGCAGAAAAGTTCCCTCTTCTTAAAATTGGCTCAGCAAATAGTTTGTGTGGGAATATAACTGTGAGAGCATTACAATCAGCTCTACCAAGAAATAGCACAAATACTATGTGGAATTTTAAGAGGGCTTTTGAAAAGATTTTTTTACAAAACCTTTAAAATGTACAGTGCATTGTTAAATTCTGGTGGCAATTAAGTTTATCTTAGATTTTTTTTGTAAATGCGTCTTTGGTAACGGCAGAAAATTATTATCTGGTTCAGTGGTTTGAAACACCTTTGAGCATGTTTGAAAAGTCTTAAGTGTATTTCAGCTGCGTCAAATGGTACCAAAAGATTTCGTATATGGGATGCCTTGGAATGTAGATGTCAAGATTTTTTCTAGCTACTAATGTCGTGAAGACTGAAGGGCAGATGGTATCCTTTAGGATGTGGTATAAATAGCCAAAGAAAAAAAGTGTCCAAAAGGAAATAGCAAGATAACTCGGTATTTATGGAAGGTACACAGGAGTGTGCTTAGAGGAGGTTCATTACATCACGTATTTATTTTTGGAAATAGGAGGGTGTCAGCGCATTGATATGGTCATTGACATAATGAATATTAAATGTGTAAACCATCCTGTGCAATAAATAAGGATACATGATACATATTAGGTACTAATATTTGCAAGTGTATTGTGTATGAAATGATGATGAAGTTTGTCCTCCTGTTTTCTTCTAGTACTTGCTCGTTATATATTGAAAGTATCGCAGAAGGCAGAGGAACTTCAGGACAAAATGATATTATAAATACTTTATTTTTTTAATTGCTGGTGGTAAAGAACTTTGTGAAGACTGTTACAAGATGTCTGTATTCACGTAGGGATAGCTTCAAAAATCTTATGTTTAAAAGGTAACTATAAGAAAATACAAAAAGTTTGGGTATGGGAGATATGATTTATTAACCTGTTATTAGTTCTTTCACTGGAATGACCTATAGACTGATTGGCTACAGCGTAGAACAGAGCCTGAAACCTCCTTGATATAAAATAGTAACATATTCAGAAGACAATTTGCACCCTTTCTCGGGTACCTGGTTAATACAATGAATCATTTTACCCAGGGACCTACTCTTCCGTGCAAAGCAACCTGCTCCAGTGAAAGAACAGTAGGCTTCAGCATAAAGGCTTAAAGAATAAAGGCTTGAGCAATCCCTTGGGGTTGTATGGTTTTGAAACCTTGTAAAAGGGGAAGAGGGAAGTGAACCAGGATCTTCCCTTTGATGGTTGAAGGTGTTCACTATTTAATTTAGGGCAGCAATCAAGTCATTGTCTAAAAGTAAGGCCTTGAGTGTGTCTGTCTTGCTCTTGGGGCAAAAGAAAAAGAAAGAAGGGGGTAGAGGGAGTTGTTAGACCCCCAAGAACTTTCAGTGTCGTGAATCTCCAGAAGAGGAAGGGAACTGTTGATGGTCCAGGATAACACTACTGAATTCTGAATAAAGCTGGTATTTAAAATACCCTGTTATTTTGAACATTTCCTATTGATTAACAGAAGTGGTTCCACATTGGGGTTTGCTGGCTTTCATGGATCATTATCTGAGGTAACTTAATGTGTATTTGCTTTAGCATTTTGGTTAAGATCAGGAAAGCATTTTTGGAAGGAAACACCCAGTTGCCACCAATTGCTAGGCTTTGGTTGACGTTATGGGGTGGTCTCAAGAGTGTGCAAAGCAAGTTCCCATCAAGGGACACTGATTCTGGGGGTGTATTCTGACATTTAATGGGCAGTGACCAAATCAGTCCTCTCTCTGAACCATGTGCAGAACTGTTCCTGTCGCACCACAACAGTTACTGGTGTGAAGCCACTATTAAAACCACTCTTACGGTGTATTTGTGGTTTAGCTTCACTGACTACCAAAGTTATTCCTATTTTGATAAGAGAATTTGTGGAATTCACGTATCAGTCATCTCAAGGTCAAAAGCCTAAAAATTAATTCATGGATATACACTGCTAGGGTATTAAATTTTGTCATTTCTATGTTTGTATAAGCACGGTGTGTGTATTCTTTCAGACAGAATCTGGTCTACAATGTTACTGAGCAACTATATTTAAGAGTAAGGGACTCGGTGTGTGTTTTCTACTGCAGATGAGAAACAAAAAGAAATTTTGTCTTGTAATCTTTTTTTAGTAAAAAAACCCAAACCCACAGGGAGAATAGTTGTGCCTTCTAAAACAAGGCGCTGAAGTTCACATTTTGAGCTGATTTAGCCTCATGATTCCATATAGCATTTACAGTATTCTTAATTAGGGAAGAATGAGGAATTTCCAGGCCTTTCTGAGGATGCTTTAGGACAGCAGCACCAGTTGTGACCTTTCAGTTTCTGTGGGCTCAGCAAAAGATGGCTGATTAATGTCACATCTTAAACTTTGTCAGCTGGGCTGTTCTTTCCCTTTTTAGTAAACAGCCCCTTGTCAATGTATCCCAGTTCGACAGAATAAAATTTCCTTGTGTTTTAGCTGGCTGCTTTATATTAATAAGGGTATGTATCTCTAGTGAGCAGTATAAAGTTACATGGAAATTTTCCTTAAATACTGTAGTGACTAGCGTGAATGAATAAGTCAGGGGCACCCACAAAACAGGGTTCCTAACATTTGTTCAAAACTTCTTAAAGGATCTCTAAGAGTTTTTTTCATTTTGGCTTAATCAGATGTTATAGGGTTCTGAGAAGGAGGGTATAAGGAACATTTTTATAGAAAGGTTTTCTGTAGATAGATTCATTCTTTAAAAATATTTTTATGGCCTTCAGTTAATGTTTTATTTTTCTGCTTTGCCAGTTGAAAATAAATGATGGTACTTTTTTAAAGAGGAGGGACTTGGGAGAGGGATGAGAAAAAATAATGGGACTGCAAGAAGCGCCCTTGGCATCGAAGGGGAAGTGTGAGCACACACACGTTCCTAAGAATGACAAAATTCCACTTGGGGAAACACACAGAAGCCCTCACAGGGGAGAACGGGGTGAATGAAGCGGTGGGGCTGTGGGGAGAAGGACGCTGAGGGCAGAGAGAGAGCCCTCCCCCAGAGCAGAGCCTTTGTAGAAAACATAGGGAGCGTGGGCAGGTAAGTGGGTGCCGTACAAGGAAAGTTTAAGGGAGCTATAAAACTTGCACTGTGAACTTAGACTGCAAAAAAAATAATGTACTGTGCAATCCTTTTCTTTATTTCATCTTGTTACTGGAAAAAATTCTGGGAGTCGGGAGAGATGAAAACCAGTCTTGATTTAATAAGTAGCCTTTGACGGTTTTGTGATGCTTTTGGTGATCACACATTTTAACATCACTCTGTTTTGCATTATGTTGGGAAAAATCTGGACTTCAAGGAGTTGAAAAGCAAGAATCAGTGCTGATGAAGATGTAAGGAGCTAAATAAATATTACTTAAAGGACTTCTTAAAGGGGGAAAAAAATACCACAACAAACCGGCAGCCCTATGAATGTGCTGACCCTGTCTTGAGAATTAAGTTAGATGGTACAATTTAAAGCTTTGTTCCAACATCTGACAGACACACTCTGCATGCTGATGCGTAATATCTGAAGATTGTGTGCTTGAAAGAAAGCCTGTTCTGAGCTACGTTCTATTTTTGTGAGAATAAAGCAGCTGCTTTTTTGGCGCAGAGATCTTCTCAAGTACTCAATCTTCTAGTTCAAGTGAAGCATCAGCCAAGTATTGGGAGCAAATTTTGTGTGTGCTTTCTCCCAGGCTGCTGGAGTGGAGTAAAACAAGCTGCTTTGTTCGTTAGAAAATTTCATTTTAAGTGTTCGGTGTGGAGTGCCCATATTCATATTGGGGTCAACATTTGCAGTTATATCCAACGTACGTCCAGCAACACAGTAAGCACCGCATTTACCGTGGCCGAAGGTGCTTGTGATGTTGTGATGGGTTTGAGAATTTGTTTTGCAACTTCTGTTTGGATTTTTTTGGTGTTTTTTTTAAGACAAGGGGAAAAAAAGGGCTGGAGAGATGAGAGCTGTACAAAACAGGCACAGGCAAGATGAAATACCCTGATCCCACAGCAATAAATGATGTGTGTATTGTCTTAAAGAGCTTTTAGAACTCCATAAAATAACTTTTAAACTTAATAAAATATAAAAGTAGGACAAAAATAACTTTCCAGCTATAGTATATGCCTATAACCTAATTTGGAATTAACAAAAGCAGAACAATATACAGGAACAAAGCGCTGGCCACAAAGTGGCCAAAAAAGGGAAAAGTACTGAGTTACTCTTATATGCAGAGCTAATGGCATAGTGTAGCACTCTTGCCAGTGTATTAATATTGTGCCAAATCACCTAAAATCTGTTGTGCTGGTGCACCAGATTATGCAAGACATAGGAGATTTAGCACAAAAAGGCTAGATATTGGCTTTTTCCCCCATATTGAAGAAATTCTAAAAATTTCTGCTGATGATATTCGTGTTCATACAGAAATTTTTGCCAGTAGTTTGAGCCGTACGGTACCTGTGGCTTTAAAGCCTTAAATGGCTTTAACCCCTGACAGCAACAGGAAAGGTGTGTTCCTTTGCGTTATACATTTGAGATGAAATTAGTTTGGAGAATCTATATATTGAAGTTAAATTCCAGGTTTGGTATTTTAATGTGGTTTTATTAATTACAGTGTTTTAAGAGTTGATTTTGAATACAGTGTGGAGAATTCTGGGGTCAGAAAAAGGGTAGCTAAAAGAATGGCTTTTGAACGTCAGGAAATAATGAATGATGAGAAAGTAAAAGGGAAATACAATAATCTAGGAGAGTTTGATTTGAAAGGAGGAGAATTTGGTCCAGAGAGAGGTAGGATTAGTACACTGACTAATGGAAATGTAGAAAATATGTGAGTTGGAAAGGGGAAACTAATTCGGGTTCCAGAGGTCAGTGAATGATAATACCTTCCAACAGTAAAGTGTTCTCCTGTTTGCTGTTTCTATTTGCATGTGATAAAGTGGGAAGAATAAATATGAAAAACATTATTTTGAGAGTGCTCTTTCTAGCTTTAAATATATGTAAATCACATTTTTTTTCCAATTTGAAAATGCATGACCCTGTTTCCTTTCATATTTTGTTCAAACACTTCTAGTAAAATATTAGCAATCGTAGCAACCTTATTTTAAAACAGCCGTAAAAGTGGGAATTCACCCTTTGACACTTGGAAATGCAGGTAGATTTCAAGGATGCAAGCTTGCTTTGTCACTGCTGTAGTTTATTGAAAGCTAGAGGGATAATAAATTGAAACAGATGGGTATTTATTGGAAACTTCTTGTAAATTTATTAGTTCCTTCATATTACACAGTGTGTTTGAAGAAAAAAAAATACACCGTGAGGCCAAAGAATGTAATTAAGTTTCTATATTTGGAAAGCAGAGATTTTTCTTTTGTTTCTGTCTTTAAAAGAAGGCAGGGTGTTTCGAGCTGGGGTACAGTTAATTACGTGAATCGAGGTAGTTTCGGAGTCGTCTGAGAAGGAGACCCTGTTGTGTTGACAGTGTGTAAATGTCGAAGTCATCGTTGCCTTCTCGAGAGGGAGAAAAAGTAGCCAAGGAGAGAAGGACGGCGTTGCCCCTGTGCGTGGCCGGGCAGGAGGTGAGCTCGGGTACCTTGGAGCTTGCATTTGTAATTTCCCATCTTCGGAGAGGGCAGAGGCAGAGGGGAGTTTGTCAGATGTGAAAGAAAATCTGCATGAGGAGAGTGACAAAGGCAGACGAGGGAAGGAAGTTTTACCACCATGGAGAGTGACTTAAAAGTTTGGAGCCCGTGTTCTTCCCTCATTCACCAGTGCAGGGCAGAACCCTAGGAATGGCCGAGTGATTATCTCACGTGTCAGCAGATTGGGATAAACCCTGCATTTACTTTGGTCGCCTGTGAGCTGTGGAGAACTACAGATACCTTGTCTTCACTAGATTTTTAGCAAATTGCGGCTGAGATGTGAATACTCACAAAGTTCTCCCCTGGGGCGTAAGAACAAATGGGGATGGGCAGGAGCTGAAGGAGGGATGTTCTCTGGGCTGGGCTGAGGAGAGGCACCTTCTCTGACCCAGCAGGGCTTTTCCCACAAACCATCCTCCAGGAGGCTACGAGCACTTTAGCACTTCAGTAAAAATGTGCTAATTCCTTCCCGTAGCCCTTCAGCCTTAAGAAGCTGCCTTCACGTTTCAGAAAGGGCTTTTTTTTTTTTTCTCCCCTCCCTTGTTATAAGTCTAAAAGGGGACAGATAATTCTACTTTGTTACTGTTAGAAGTCTTTGTTAGTAACTTTGGCTTCCAATTCATTACTGCAGTCATGTTTTCAGAGCCTGGCGTGAGAGATAAACCCTTTGCAAATGAAGACAGCATCCATTTTCTTTCTACCTCAGGCCACACAGAATTGATTGGGGTAATAAAATGTCAGTACCATGTAATATACTGGCGGCTCTTTAATTTAAAAACTAGTTCCAGACTGATTCAAAACTTGTTTAAAGCTAATTTATGACTTGTGTAATTTCCAACTGGACCAAGGTAATGGGTGATGTATGAAAACTGATGCAGAGTTACCATAACACATTCAAACCTGTTGGCTTGGAGTCATCTATAAAGGGTTTGTGGGTTGATTTGTTTTCATTCTTTTTACTTTTGTTTTGGTTTAAAGTAACAATGGCAGAAAAAGTAGCAGAGGCTTGGCTGGTATAAAAACCATTGTAAGGCACTATTTTTCCATCATTTTATTTCAAATGCAGCTTCTTATGCTTTCTAGCAAAGTGTTTTATGCATATTTTTTAATATATACATCAGTTCTCCATTTTCTTCAAAATCAGAAGCTGTGTAGAGTTTCTAGTTCATATGAGTCGACATCTGTGCTGACAGTAACGGGGATTGGTAAACAATTACAGTATTTTGTTACCATAGCATTCCCTATGAGTGTTTGCATATACATATCTGTATCATATTTACAGACACAATATGTATCTGTATTTGTGTATTGATCCTGTACTTTACAGTCTGGTTTTTAAGTGACAAAAAGTAAAAATAGTCAAGTCCTCAAATTAAGCCACAACATCAGCGTAGCATAAAAATCTGAGTATTTTCCTCTGAAATCTATCTCTTCTGTGTAGCTCACGAATGAGATCCACATCTGCTCTGTATGCACTATTGGTTTTCCAGTGGGCTGTATCAGGGGTGCTTCTGCCCAGCAAAGGACAGAACTAAAAGAACAACGTTTGCTCCTATTGTGGTGGATGCAAATAGCAAATATGCCAAAATGGGGTGAAGGGGAGGAAGGAGCTGAAGGCTTTGAGGGAGGTGCTACAGTTGGATGCGCCTTACGCCTTTGACATCTCATCTCCTACCAACCCCTGTCACCAGTCATCTCTGCTGACCTGAATTAAAAAAAAAAAAAAAATAGTAAAATGCTGAATGTCCAAGACTCAGAATTTAACCAGCTACACTTCTGTGCCTGCTGCCAACACTGGCAAGCAAGGTCCACCCCAGGACTAGAATATCTGATTTGTCATATATTTGTGTCAACATGTAATTCAAATAATCTGTTTTTTTTGCAGAACTTTGATTGATTCAAGGCAATGCTGTTGTGGTATCTCAAACTGCATGAACACTGAGGTCATATGAAGAGAGATGTAGTTCAAAGCAGGGCTGTCTTTCTTGCATAAACATAGTAGAATGTCAGTGCTTTTCGTGTTTCCTCTTGAAGGTTTTGTAAGTCCAAGAAGGAGCATGTTCTGAGGAGCTTTGAGCAAAATCAGCGTCGTGCAGGAAAAATGCAATTACTGATCATTCTGAATTTATTTGTTTATGCTGCACTTACATTTTGATAAAGAATTTTTGTATTTTCAGGAAACTGAAAGCACTGCTTAAAAGTGGTTTTCCCCCATAGTTTATTAAGTATTATAGTGACATATTGTGATCCATTAGAAAGCTGGGTCTTGTTCTGTCCAACTTAAAATTGCAGCTTTCATATGTAGGTTGGAAAATGCAATACCATGTTAATGAAATGGAGAGGGTTTAAGCACTAGAATAATGTGTACAAATTACATACTGTGTAGGTTCCATGTCCATGAACAATCATGTCCATCACTGCTATGGCTGAGACTTAAACATCAATGAGAAGTGCCATTGACATGATTTGCATCATACGAGGCCTTGGAAGTAGAAAGAAAGGACTTTTTGCAAAGTCAGTCTTGCATGTTATGATTGAAATAATAATTAGGAAGATCAAAAAACTAATTTTAATTATTTTTGAAAAACTTCTTCAATAAAATACTGGCTTAGATCAGAGATACGGATTTCTCACTCTTCCTTACAAATTCTTTTTCAGGTTGTTTTATTTGCTGGGTACAAGTCAAGGTACTGGGATTCATTACTGGGGCTATTTCTCATTTGGCCATGTGCTCATAATGCCCTGAGAAGCAGCTGTAGGAAAATTCTCACTTGCAACTTGGGGCATTTTTATTGTTGTACCTTAACTGAAAAGATCTCATTCCACTTACTGAACGTGTTTATTTCTGAAAGCTTTGCTTCACATGTTGCCAAACTGGTTCAGAGCAACATATGTAGGTTCTATACAGTTTTCCTGAGAAGCGGTGGGAAAAGAAATAATAAAACCAGTGCAGTTGGAAAGGGAGATGCATTTTCTCAGCTAAGTTTCTGAATAATAACGTAAATTTGATTTCCACTCATCTCTTTAAAATTTGAAGTATTATATTAGCTAGCTGGTTCCTAAGGGAACGATTGAGAAGGATGGCCAAACTGCTTGGAAAGAAGATAGTCAAGACTTGGTGAGGGAAGAAACTCTGTGACATGCTGGTCCTGTAGAGGCAAGAGGAATGGAACAGGAATGTACGTTTACCAAATTGCAGTTGTTCAGAACATTTTTGAAAGCCATCGTTTATTTCAAAAATCATAAGAAACAAAGAAATGTTGCTACCATTATCTGGGCACGGGTAATAGCAACTTAACAGAGGTTTGTTCCGACACAAAAGACGGGCACGATCCAAGGAGAGAAATCACTGAACCAAGGAATTCAGACAAGTACATCATTTTCTTCCAGCAGATGTGGTTGTTACTTTTGTTTTTGTAAGTAGCACAGAAGGGCTTCTGGAAACATATTGAGCTGATAAATAGCACGTAGATGATTTAACTTCCCAGTTGTCAAGGAGAAAACAAAACAGGACCGTTCAGCATTCGGAGCCAGTTCCTGGCTAATTGGGTCAACAAGAAGAGATGGTCTCATCGTCATCGTTTACTGGGAACCAAACGAGAGGCCGTTTGCCTGTGGAAGTCCAGATCTGCTGGGAAAAGCAGCAAGTTGTCAGGATGAACACGGTGCAGAGTTTATTTTGATGGCATGTAGAGCGTGGGGCTTTGGTACAGTCGGTAGAGGAAAACGGGACTTCCATTATCAGAAAGCTGGAGATGTTTCTCCTTACAGTTCAGTGTGGCTAGCCGTGGTGTTGAGATTAGTTTGAGGAACTGAGAAAGCTGAAAAATAACCTTATATTTTTCCTGTCATGGAATTATTTGGGATAGTAGCTCTACCAAGGTGTCTCATTTTCCCCCTTTTTCCACAGATCCCATGCTTATGCCCATAAAACAGTTCCGTGCAATGGCAGTTGGATGGCATTGTTAATATTTTAGTTCATGGCATTCTTTAGTCTTTGCTGAAAGCTCATTTTTCCTAAAATGTCTTCCTCATACCAAACACTAAAGTTAAGGTGATAAGCGACAGAATGGGCCAGAATATCCTTTTTCTAAGTCTCAGGGGGGTGGTGCAACAAGAAAGGCATAAAAAGCTTTGTTTGATATATTTAAGCCCAGAAGCTGTTTTAAAGGGATTCACCTGAAAAGGTGTAGGAAATAGAGATATTAGAGTATTCCCCCTCCAGCTCAAAAGAGATTTTTCCAACTTTCTAGCCACCAGAAACCTCCTTCATGTATTAATTCTTTTACAATATCTGTTTTTACCTGCGATTCTGTGTGTGATTCACTAATGGTTGTTGGACCACGGTGTTCACTTGTACCCTTCCAACAGCCACACGTACACTGGGCTAAACTGCAAATGCTGAATAACATTAATATGAAATTTTAATTTACTTTTTTTTTAGAAGTTGTTATGTTGAAAAACTTAATAATGAGCTTTGTGGCTTGCAGTTTCCAAAAGTATAATCTTGATTTCCTTGCAATTAATGACTACAGAGAGAGAGTGATATATCAAAAGCACATATCCCACTTGCTAAGTGATGACATCTACAATATCTTCTGTAATGAGCATTACAACGAGCACAGTAGAGATAGTACCGATTAATGGATATTTTTTTTTTCTCAGTAGTAAAATATCTCAATCTATGCAGTTATCAAAACCACCGTGTGAAGCAGGGAAGGTATTAAAGAGGTTTTTCTTTTGACTGTTCTCGCCATGTTGCATTTCAAAGGTACTTTGGAAAACAGAATGCAAACTACTTGAGAATTTTTATTTTATTTATTTTACTGTAGTGTTAAAAGTTACTAATAGGCAGCCAAGTCTAACTATTCTAACTTTACCAGGTTGTGTGCTATATTGGTTTGCAGTGATTGGTAAAATACATTTGTGGGGGGTTGTTCTAGCACGGTCCCAGCTGTTTTGCACAAACCTCCCTCTTAAATCAGGGGATGAAATGGAATATTCCCTTCCTTGCAGTTCAGGAGCAGGGGTGGGTATGGGCAAACCAAGCATGCTGGTTCAGAAATCTGCAATTCTGAAATGCTATGTAGCTATTTAATAATTCTTATAATGCTCTTGTGAAGAAAATACTACCATTTTAAGAGAAAAATATATGACAGATGGTTTTGCCTCTGGGGTAAAAGAAGTTGCCCGGGGTAACAAGATTAGAGCTTCAGACCTCAAGTATTTTTCATTTCTCTGTCTGTGCTTAGAGTGCAGTTCCTCTGAAAAGTCTCATTTTCTCGGCGTGCCACATCAACACGCTGCTGAGGGGTCTATTTGTCTCTGTTGCCCTCAGGATTCCGAGCCGTCAAATGAGGTGGTCTCAGAGGCCCCAGGTAACGTGGTACCCTCTACCTCCAGAAGTAGCTCTGAAGAGCTTGTATCGGTGGCACAGAAACGTCCAGAAGAGGTAGGACATTCTGTGTCTATTTTTTTCCAAGTTTAACTGTTGGGGGATACACGTTTGCCTCGGTTTTTCATGCCTAGTGTTGTTTTACTCGTAGCAGAGACTTTTTAAAGCTAAAGCTCAATCTTAGCCTCCCGTCCCGACAAAATGCAAGGCCAGGGTAAATCTCAGTACCTATGAGCCGAGTATATTCCATCTGCTGCCTTTTTAATACCGTTTCTTATTAACAGCCATTGGGAAAATATTTTTTCTTGTTCCTGTCTTTTACACGAAGACATTAACTGGAGTCCCATTAGATTCTGGCCAGTTAAATTTTATGACGCTAAAGAATCAGAATTAGAATCTGTACGTAGGTATGTAAGTAGACATAAAGAAATTGTCAGCCTTCATTAAATTTGAATAGGCTAACTGCTGGGTTGTACAAAGGAAAGACCCTAGCTAATATTGTGCCTTTTTTGTGGCCTTGTTTTCCAAAAAATGATACTAGGTGCTAATGAGCATGCTCATAAATCCATGCTCCCTGGTCTTAGAGGAAAAGGTGCCAGCTGGTGAGGTAGTTCCATAAAGTAGCTGATGACTTGGGGTTTTTTCTGACCCTGCAACACACACTTGTCACAGTGCACCATAGCTGGAGGAGAGGTTGTCTGCAGAATTCTGACTCGGAATTTGATTTCATGGTGGCAATCATCCTTTCAGAGAACCATTACTACCCTTAAATTAACCCTTCCTGTGAGAAGGAAGTCCATTTGGAGTAGCCTTAACATCATTAATCTTGGCTTCCTCAAACAGTTTAGATGTTATTGTTATTTTTTAAGATATTCCAAGGACCAGGCAATATAAAGACTAGTCTTTCCTGCTTTTTTTCGCAGATTTCTTTGACTATAATCTTCCCAGTAAAGGAGAGTATGCAATACTAGCCATAGGAAGTACAGTGCAATTTATTAGTTCTTAGTGCAGCCTTTAGATAATTATCAAATACCTTCTTGAATTTCTCCTTTCCTCTGATAGTCTTGTCACTTTGTCTGAAGAAGAGGGAAGTCCGCAGTACAGGGCCAGAAGAATTCTTAGGAGTGTCTTCTGGATTAAGACCAAATAGGTACTTCACTTATTTTGGAGTATCACCACATATTCTAAGACAGAAAATTGGGTTGTCACACCTGAGTGGTCCTGAGGATGGACTAATATGAGTTTTTATCAGTACTTCTGTATATATTCTTGAGTAACTAAAGGGCCTCTGGTCTATGGAGGGCCATAGGTTCTGCCTCTTACGTCTCAGCTTTGCCAACTTATCTCAGTGCACTGGAGAAATTAAAATTGAGAGCACAGATGATACTTAAAAATACAAATAGAGGATAAGTGCTGCAGAAAGAGGAATGAAACATGGCTAGGTAGTAAAAGGCGGCCAAGAGGAAGATGGGTATACAGTTTTTACCTTTGTGGAATAAAACCAGCTAAACTGGGGGACAGGAAACTTCAGAGAATGGAAAGATGGAAATATACCCTTTGAATTGTATATATATCTCAGTAATAGTTTATGTTGAAACTGTTTTATGGAATGTGGGGTAATAAAGTATTATATGTGTTTTATAAGGGATGTAGGCTTTCTTCAATCATATTTACTGCAGTTTATATAAAAACAGAGAGAGGTGAGTCAGAAGGAGTTTTGTGGTTGGATTTGCAGGGAACCTTGAGAGGGGAGCACCAGTACGTTGAATTTCCAAATTCAGAACCCACCATGAAACAACCCATCTAAGTTACGCATGGGTAAGTCAGCACCATAAACAAACGTTTGCAAATTATACTCTAAAAAACGGGTCTGTAACAAAACAAAACAAAAAAAGTGTTTGCAGAGCTTTACCTCAACTAATGTCTTTTTTTATTTCTCATTTTATTTGACGTCTCCTGGTACATCACTCCCTTATATTCTTTCAGTATGTCCTTAATGAGTTAATATTTGGAATTAGCTACAACTGCTAACTGATGCAGTATTTGGGTCTCATCTGACGGTCATTATGATGGGTCTCATCTGACTTTGACCCATCAGTAGATGGTGTGAAGGCAACTGTTAAGGAGAAGCTCAAATGCGGCCACAGAAAAGAGAAATGGGAGGAAAAGGTTTAAAGAAGGCAACATGGCCAACAAGCTAAGGATTTCAGGAAGGTGGAGGAGAATTGAGAAGCATGTGGAAAGGGATATTCAAAAAAAGTTTTGGACTTGCAAATGTGGGGAGAGAACAACTATCTCTAGTTGGAGATAGTAAGGAAAATCTCATGAGTTGCCGCATTACCTTATATAAACCATAGGTTTTTTGTGCTTATGATTTATTTACCTCTCAGATAGGCCAATCTGAATCTAAGGTATTTGTGTCATTAATTTTAACTTTGTGGGATGTCCTTTGATCACTCGGATGAGGCTTTGCTTGGCTTGTCCAGTCATTCCTCCTGGTAGAAATGATGGTTGAATTTTGAGTTCTACTCAACAGGAGGGTGGGATGGCATCTGCTCCTCGTATTGCCTCCCTTCCCAGCCTCTTTTGTTGCTCTAAAATCAGATTTATCTCTGCGGGGGACAGGGACCAGCCATGCGGCATATGACAAAAGCCACTGGAGAAAGAATTGGCGTTTTGGGTGTTTAGATGGTAAATTTTTTGTAGCTGTGAAGGATTCAGGAAAGTGTGTGTGTTCTTCGGTGTATTTCAGACACAGAAACACTTTGGGTTATAAAATGACCAAACTATGTTTCAAATTAGAAAGAGAACTCATTCCGTGCTCTCAAAAGCTGTGCAATCCCCAAAAAAATTTAAGTTGTATAGATCTGAATGCTTGAATGATTTAATTAGTAGCCATACTAAAATAAGGAAATGTCCTGTGAGATTGATGAGTTAATATTGTATATCTTTATTGTCTTTTTCAAGAGTAGGAAGTGGAAAGTGTTATTTAAAGGAAAAATTGATGCATTTGAAGGGGACAGGTGTGTGTCATTGCAATTTCAATGTCATTTTATTGAACTTTCTTAGGAAACTGTAGAATAACACTGCTTTTCATCGAATGTTATAGTAAATTATATTGTTTTGGTGGTTTCCCTCCAATATAATGCTTAAAATAGGAATTTTGTCCCCACAACCGCTTCAAAATTCAAAACCGCACTGTTGTTGTGATATCACACATTTTTTACCATGAACCAATGAAAGAAAATTCTCTGGACATGTTGAATACCGAAGATTCAGAGCTTTTAAAGTGTTTTAAATGTACAAATACGCTTGTTTGAATAACGCTGTAATCATTTGATACAATCGAAAGGCTGATGAATTAGATTTCTTGACCCTTACTCTGTTCTTTGTGGTCACTTCCACTGTGCACCTGGCAGCTGCAGTAGATTTAGCGAATATATTTATACCGTTTTTTAGAGGAATATACAGTGATGTTGAAGAAAGTGAAGGTTTGTTGTTAAAGTGATTTTCCTTTCCCTTTTTCATGCAGTGGCTGAAGGGCAAGATGGGTGGGCTCTATCTTGATACCATTTCTCATCAGCAGCACGTTCATGTACAGGGAGTGATGGTGGCCGTTATCCAAGTAAAAGGAGACTAGTTTTGACAGTTCCCTTAAACCTGAGTCTCATAAGAGGCGTATCCTCTTCTTTGATTAGAAGTAAAATAGAAATACATGACTTATGTGTATTAATTTCCTTTGCCAATCCTGTGGCAAATCAATTAATCGTGTTTTAATAGCGTAAGCCTAGAGGCTAACAGAGCTGTTCTTTCTGAATGGCTGCATTGCCAACGCGGTTCAGATACAGATGAAAAGCTGTGCCAGTCTCTCTCTCTTGGATAAAAAGAATGAATTCAACAACCAACCAACTCGTTACATTCCCACAGAAAAAAAACCAAACAAGTATATATGTTCCGGAACATTTTAGGGTAAAATATCATGACGTGATGGTAGCATATGAACATGAATCCCTTACATATTTGTGGTGCTTTCTGAGTCTGTATTAAAGCTATAACAGCTGTGTGAAGCATTGTGATTCTCAACCAAAGAAAGATTAAGATAGGTATACCCATTAATCTGTTTCTGAACTCTTAGACATTCAGTGCTTGCAGTTTGTCTGGATGGAGCACAGACATTTTGCCATTAGTAATGCACAACTGAGGTATAGTGTTTTGTTTTATAGGAAAAAAATGTGTCCTGTGCTTAAGTCAGCTGCCATTAGTCATAAGTATGGTACAGGCAGCTTAAAAGGTTTATAGCATTCAGTGTTAAAATCACTGAATTATTCTTGGAAAATCTGGGGGTGCTATCTGCACTATTTCATATATGAAGAAAGGGAATGTTTCTTAATTTTTATGAACACAATTGGCAGCTGATACTGTTTTTTGTTTCTTGAGTTATCTTCATTCCTTGATCTTTGGATAAAACCTTTCCCAACAAGTCCCATTGCTGCTTCAAGTTAGTAGGAAAAGAGATTTTTTTCAAAACCCAAAGCTATAAACTTCAGCAGAGCATCCAATCCATCCTTATGCTGTTTTATTAAACTGAGGTGTTGGCTTTTTAAACAAGGTGCGGTGTAACATGGTCTGAAAGAGTTGAATATAAAGTAATTCCATGTCAAAGCTTGCAATAACGCTCATGTGTTATTTTCTCTGTCTGCTATTGTTAGAAGACTGTTAAACAGCTGCATTTCCGTCACCAGCATCTTTCATTTGAGCAAATAACTCAATCATCGTGTAGAATAAGCACTGGCAAGAAGCAGAAAGATGATCTGCACTCTTAGAGAACAAGAGAGAACGTTAGGGAAAATATACATTTGTATATCTGTCCAGATGTATTAATGCAAAGGTTTTATGCTTGTGAAAAGGCTGTGCATTTTTTTTTTTAAACTTCATAGCCATTTACAGTATTTTCCCTCTGTTCTGTGTAGATGCTGGCTTGAACCCATTTAACAGAAGAATTGTGTCAGTTGTTGCTATAAATAAGTCGTTCTTCCTGACACACTGTTAATTGGAAAAAATATACAGTTACCCACATAAAGTGGATAGGACTGTATGTTTACTCTTGAACACTAAATTGTTTTGTTTAACTTCTGAAGAGCTTACCACTCAAAAAAGTCACTGCAAATTTCCATGCTGTATGAACCTAGCAGACTCTTTTTCTGATTAAAAATCCTAAGTAATAACTTGCTAGTTATTCTGTATCATAGACAAATAATCCTCCTTTATACCAGAAGTTGTGGGATTGTGATTTTGTCAGCGGTTGATTTGAACCTGCAGCTACAGTGAGATCAAGATGTTCATTTTATGCAACACCACAAAGGCTACCCAGCATACTTTAACAAAGAGAAGAAAATGCATTAGGTCATCTGAGTCATCCCTCCCCTGGTAGATGGGACTGACCCCTTGGTGCATTTGTTAGTACTTTATTCTGGTTTTAAAACTCCTGAACAGTCATGGTTTTCACACTTTTGGAGCCTTTTCCTTTATATTCCTGTTCAAAGGACCTCACAGGATATTTATTGCACCCCTCCTCTTTGTTTTCTTTGAGTGGCAACAAAGAGTTGCGACAGATTACACATCTAGAATTGCTAGGCATTTAGAATATTTTCTGGACCTCAAACAGATTCATTGTAGAGAGGGCTAAAATGTGATTACTTGGCTGAAATTTGGTGATTTGGCCCATAATCGAACTCCTTGTGGGTTCCAACCATCAGTTCCATTTATCAAAACAGAGGAGTTGAGTCACCTGTCGAGATCATTCGGCACTCAGGAGATTTGTTTGATTTTCCTTTTTATGCGTCTACAAGTAATTATTATGATTATTGTAGTTCCCATGAATATTTCATAACAAAAGTGCTAAGCCACATGCCTAAAAAGCCTTAGAGTCTAACTGTGTTAAAAGTGAATTAATAATGAAGGGAGAAGAGAACATAATACCTTTGACTACTGAAGTGATTCCTCTGTAAAATAAGCTGGGAAATACAGTGAGCATGGAAATGCTCTGGAGTTAGGAATTCATATTTTCCGTCTAATCTCCCCACATGACTGTTTTATGTAATCTTCTTAATAACAAAACATAAAGGTCACAAGATGGCTGGAAAATGCTGTCATGCAGTTCTGCTCCCGAAGTCAAAATATATTTCTGTATATTTAAGCTGTAAATGGCCTATGGAATGAGGGCTCCTCTTAGAAGAACGTTATTAATTTAAAAAATGAATTAGGTCTGTTTAAAATTTCCACAAATCCAAGACATTTTTCTTTATTTAACCTTTTCACAGTCCCTGCCCTTCTTTAAAGTACATTCAGTCCTATATCATCTGTTACGCGGGAAGGTATTTAATACATGACTTGGCATCATTTGCATTATACAAGAAGATTAACTTTACAAGCTCTGCTATTAATCTGAGTAGCTCTACATATTGACCTATGAAAGAACATAATTAAGTTAGCTTAATTAAGTTAATTAATTGTTACACTCTGATGAACTTACTATTGAGAGGAAATTAAAGGCAAATAGAAAATGGCATTCATTGGTTTGAAATCATATTTTAAAGGATTTTGCAAAGATACATTATATTTAGATGACAAAAATATCTATTGTGTAATAACCAAAGCAGAGGCAATTAAAAATGTGAAAAGCTAAGAATCCCTGCAGTATTCACTCTTATTACTTGACGTGCAGCCATATTTCTACAAGCAATTAAAAAAAAACAGACTAGAAATTTAGAAAATAACTATTGTGGGGTTTTTTTTCGCAATACCCAAATAATTGAATTCTGAATTTGACACCACTGTCTAAATCTGAACTGCAGAGAAAAGCACACTGTAAAAGTTTGGGAAGTGTTATAATCTGACATCAGGCTCTCCTTTTGGGGGGAGAAAAGAGCAAAATGATTGAAAGACAAGGGGCAGCAAGCAGTATCTGACAAATGTCCGTTCTCACCCGTCAGCCTAAAAATGTCTTTCTCAAGCAGGGAGGGAGGGGGAAAGGGGACACTTCTGGAATTTTCTCCAGCAGCTGAACCTCAGGTGTCTTCATCGGTCTCCATGTGCACCGATGTGTACCCTGGCAATCAGCAACTCCAAGTAGCCGTCATTAATAAAAAGTAAGAGAAAAATGGCCAAACATGCACAAACGCGCCACAGTAAATGCTGCCAAATGAGCAGTTTATTAATCTGTGAGATTCATTAATTTTACTGTGGCTTTCATTTGATAATAATTGGTCCTAACAATTATTAGTTCTCTACTAATTTTTTCCCCCAGATATATGGGTTTTCTGGATGGCATCCGCAGTGACTTTAGGATTTCATGCTTTCTCTCTTTGATAAAAAAATATTATTTTAAGTCAAGTGAAAACATTATTTTCCCTGAGGTATTATTCTTTGGCATTTCCAGATCACATGAAAAGGTCATTGATCTGTGGATATATTCTCTGGAAAAATAGCAGCATTGAAAACGGGAAGCCAGTAGCATTTAGAATCACTTGTGTACAAATTTCTATTCATATTCTGAATACAGATAGGTTGAAAATTCATTCCTTCAAAAAGGAAAGAATAATGTTTTTCCTTGAATCATACTGGTTTATTTTTCATTTGAAAAAAAAAAATCTGAAACATTCCTTAAACTGGATAGGGTCAGAAAAAACAATTAAATTACAGCTACTGTATATTTAATAAGATGTGTTCTTCTTTAACACCTTGCCCATGAAAAAAATAGTTTTACTTTTTGTAAATTCAATTTGAAACGAACATGTTGTTATATTTGGCCACTTCAAAGTGTTATAGAGCGTTAAACAACCGCTATTTTCTAAGAAGAAAGAATGGCTTTGATTTCAGCTTAAATGACCTGCTTTAAATCTTTAAATTTTTTGGGGGGGGGTTTTTGGCTAGAGGAAGAGAGTGGAAAATAGAATGAAAAATCAGAATTAAGCAAGCTTTAGGTGGGAAAAGAGCAGCAAGTTGTAGCTGTGTGCATGTGTGATACACAATGGAAATTATTTCCTGGAGGAAAGTAAACATGACTTCTTTCTTTAATATGTTATGTTCACACTCTCAGTGATCTTTTTATCTTTCTTTTTGGAGGGATTTGTTATCTTCTCTCTTATCTGTAATATTTGAATGAAAAATTAAGCAAATACGTTCTCTGGTCATTGTAGGCAGTGTAAATATTAGACTTCACATTGCACTATGTGAGCAAAGCAATGATCCTTTTCTTAGTTGATATATAATGTCAGAAATTTTCCAGTTTATTTTAATGTGACAGGTTGAAAATATCATCAGAACCCTTTTAAGTTATTATAGTCTAGATTTCGAATAATGAAGCTTGAGCAGAGTTGAGAATTTCAATATCATCTCTCAGGTAGTGAAGATAAGGGGAGGTCAGTCGGTAGTCATTAATAACAGAGGTTATATAGATTTTTCCCTACCCACTTGTTTCAGGGTTGTCTCTGAACCTCTATGCAATCCCAAGAGTGTTGCAATGGAGGATTGTTTCTGTAATTTCCCTCACTGTTAAGCAGAATATTTAGACATTGAAGAGTTTGTATTACCGAAATATTTTAGCACAGTAGGAGCAGTGATGTGTTATTTATTAGAATAGCTCTTTTTGCTATTAATGTGTATTTTTGTGACAGTCATATATACAGTAATCTACCCTAATTAACAGTAAATTAAAACTAAATTTATGTTAATGCCAAGTATGTATTTTCTGAAGACTGTGAAGTAGATTAACACGCACCATTATCTTTGATAGCCCTCATTGACCTGCTAAATCCTTCTTAAGTGGCCAGTTTTCCTATAATTATTTTTTTATTTTTTCACAGTGTCTACTCAGCTGTCTTAGTCTCCCAAAACCTCTGGATTACCCAGAATACCCAGAACTCTGTATTCTATGCTAAAGTTATGGGCTTTGTTTTAGAAACTGTGAAAAAGTTCCGGAAAATCCAGTTCAATTCAGAGAGACTTGGACTTTCATGAGCAGTGTCTCCGGGCAGTTGGTTATCCCTTATCCAGTCCTGATGTGTTTTACTGTGGTACGATTTTTCTTCAGATTGCTTGAAGTCAGCACAGGAAATTAGCACACGCCTTCTGTCAATGAAGGTACTTTTGTGTCCTCTCATAAGGACTACTTTGGAATTATTCTGTATTATCCATATGCACAAAAGGGCTACAGAGATGATGAGGGGCCTAGAACATCCCTCTTACAAGGGAAGGCTGAGGGACTTGAGTCTTTTTAGTCTGGAGGAGAGCAGGCTGAGGGGAGATCCGATCAATGCCTATAAATACTTCAAGGGTGGGTGTCAGGAGGATGGGGCCAGGCTTTTTTCAGTGGTGCCCA
>JAOXJM010000012.1:28059688-28072445 GCA_026413425.1 Tringa solitaria
ATGGTTGGACTCGATGATCCCAAGGGTCTCTTCCAACCTGAATGATTCTATGATAACTGGAAGAACAGGAGTTGTGTCGCCCATGGAGTGACGTTTCTGATTTATGAGAGTATGGTTTCTAATTCATTTCCTTAGTATATCACCTAATTGCTGTTGTCACATAAGGGTTCTTATTCTGGATGCTACACCCTCACCTTAAAGAGAGGACTCCAAATGATTGGCATGAGCCAAAAAGCAAAGCTACGTTTGACACAGATGCTGTTAATCTTTTCTTTATAGCTCCACGGGTATTGAAACAGTTAGATGTAAAATGCTGTACTACCATACGTGTTCTACACACACCAGATACATCTTGGTATTTTAATCCTAGTAATATGTGTATCTTCTTACTGGTTAAAAGGAGAATTCAGACTATATTTGCTATTTATATATTGAGATGTGTATTGCTGTGCTGGACATTGAACATTTACGTTTTTTCTCCTGAACAGCACTAGTCATAGTGTATTATATGCATGAAATTCGACATGCAACAGCTAATCCTAACACAATATTCATTTTCTGCTCATCAGAAAGCATTTTTCTACCTTTAAATTAAGCGAGTTATTTAAACATGATTATTCCTTTCAGATGCTGCGATATTTGCAGAGTCAGAATTTTTAAAGGGGGAAAAAAAAATCCATATTGGCAGAGAAGCCTGTCACTTCAGTGCTGCTTTGAGATTGCAGTCCCATAAGCTGTCTCCCTCTTGGTTGGTTGCTTTGCATCACACTACAGAAACTTAACTCTCCCTGACATTAGGCTGGATGGGTTTTACTCCTGTGAAAAGCGAAGGTTGATTAGAAACCGGCTCTATTTCACATGACCTAAAGAAAACAATTTTTACATAGCAATGAGTAAAGAGGCTTCTATCACCTATCTATGGCTAGACTGCGAAATCATAGTGGGTAATAAATGTTTCCCCACGGTGAATTCAATGTGGATTCTGCAGCGATGTTATCTGGAGAAGGAAGGAAAACGCTGAAGGCAACAGCATGAAAATGCATGCAGCTATGGCATAATTCTGATTTGTTTTGGAAGAACTATTAATTTACTTGTTACAAAGCCAAGTAAGAGCAACCCTTTAAAACTGTTGAACCATGAAAGCCATTTCCTTAAGGGTTTTAAATTTGGGAACAGACTCATGAAATTTATAGCTTTGATGAGATATTCTTTGCCTGCAGTCAGAATGAGAGCCAGATCATTGGTTTCCCAGCATGACACCTATGTATTCTTGTGTGCACTAGATATCATTAGCCTCATAATAACACAGCTATCATCACATTAACGTCTGAAAGGTTCAGTTTTGATGCTTGGTTTAAGTCTCTCATTTATACCTACAGCATACTAAACAGCTGAATAAAAATAAAAGCTATACCATACCTATATTCTGCTAGCGTTCTGCACTTTAACCAAAAATACAGTCGTTTTATGCCTGATCAAATTTTTATTAATTTTTTTCTTGCCAAGTCATGTTTTGAAAGAGCCGCAATGATGAACTAACAGCATCCCATGAATTCAGCAGCAGATAATGGTACAGAGAGACCATTTTTTCCTCATTCATGCAGTAAGGACAGTAATGAACAACGTATTGATCTAATAATTGTGATCTTTAGTATATTATTGAAAGTTTATGTACTATGCCTGCCATCTTACGGTAGAAGAGACATGTATCAGAACAAGCCAATAGCACTTTAAGGTAAAGCCAGGCAGCCTGTAGCCTTCTAGCAAGGCACCAGCAATTAGAAATTACACAAAGAAGGAATTACAGCCGAAAGCAATTAATGTCACTACTCTGCCACATACCTCTGTTAGTTTCTATTAGAAAAATAAATTATATCCCTTTACAGCATAAAGTTGCCACCAGGTTTTACAGTGAATATCTTCCCATTTGTGCCAAATGAAACTTGCAGAGAGAGATACTAAGAGAAGTTTTTATTTTGCCATGTGACTGAAATGGTGGGTGGAGTTTGGGAGAAATATCCTCATTCTCATAATGGAGAGAAAAAGTTTGGAGAAGCACCACTATAGAGGTCTAGTAACTCATGTCCTATAGGCAAATTACTTAGTACTGTGATCTGATGTATTTGACATAGCATCAGAGCTTTCCCTTGTATAGATGGGAGGTGATACCTGGGGGAGTTCTGGCTGGGGATACTCTGCAGGCTGGGACTGTGACATAAATTGAGTCAAAACCAGCCAATTCTGGTGGTCTGGAAACAAAAAAAAAAAAATACAGAAACAACTTCAATCTTTCATCATCAGTAGGTTGTGAAGGTTTTAACGGCTATATGAGAGAAAATTCAGCAAGTGCTTAAAACCCTTGTGGAATAAGAAACACTAATTAGCTGCTGAGGAGATGGGATTTATAAAATCTAGACCATAACAGTACTGTTACCCACAAGAAAGACTCTGTTTCCATTTTAATTGTTGAAATTGCTTGTATTGCAGTATATCTGTTTAAGTCTAGACATTCAGTTCAGTGGACAGAAAAGAATGGTGGTTTTCAAATATTAAAGCATGTACTGTTCATAAAGTGTGTAAAGTACGGATCTCTAGCACCACTGCTGCTGTATTAGTTTTGAAATCTGACAAGAACAAATCATGAAGACCAAACGTTCCAGCATCCCATTAGAAATACGACTGCACCTCGTCATGGTCACGGGCCCTAAAAATGGAATAGTCAATTTGCCAGGTTTCCCCAAGTTGGTGAATGCAACAGGTTTGGTATCGGTGCCTGTTTTCTCCTCAGGAGCATAGTGCCATCAGAATTCAAATTAATTCAAATTAATCAAAGCAACATTTTTGAATTATATTTCACATACGAATTGTATTCTAGTTACTTTTAAGAGCAGTATTTTGTCTATGGCATGAGGAAATGAACCTGACCTTTATTTGCCAATTTTACAATGAATTCCAATTTTAGATCACAGCCCTGTGTAATATATACCCCCTAATATCTGATGTCCGAATCTTTTTGAACATACTTTTCAAACTCTAGCTATTTTATATATATACGCAAATGCATAAAAATCTGGTTTATGTTTCTTTTAGTTATGTATAATTATAGGTTGTACAGTCAACATTCTTTTTAAATTTTTAATACCTCAAACTTATACAGACTTAGGTGATGCTTGTGGATCTCAATCTGATGCAGTTAAATGTCACTGGCAGTGACAAGGAGCTTCAGGAGCTTCTCTCCATTCCTTTATGTCCTGCTTTACTGACCACCAGATCTGTAGCTTTGGAAAGTGACTGACCTTTGGACGTTATCACAAACCACACAAGCTTAAACTTCCAAGATGATACGTATGTGTTATTTCTAGAAAATAATAGCAGTCTCCTAGATACGCCTTGGAAAGGATTAATATTTTTGAGTTTATGACCAGGTTACAAGAGAACACTGATAAAGGAGTATTTTTCACATATTCTTATTTTATTGTTTTACTTCCATCAAGATAATTATTTTTGCATCTCTTTATGTCTTACTATAGATGAAAGATCTGATAAGTATTGGAGGGGGGGAAGAAGGGTTGTACGTAGAAAATAATGTTTAAATCAGTGTTTTAATCTGTCAGGTAGCATTGACTATACGTTTCCCTTGCCTACATCTCCAGAGGGATGGATGTAAGCAGTTGATCTGTGAGGATCTGCCTGTCTCACCCTGCTGGCAGAAATGCTGTCTGTATGCCCTGTAGAAGCTGCTGGCTACAACCAGAACCACTGTTCCGTGGTTCTCCAGAAATTTTTGCTCAGTGTTTCCATACACGTATGTCAGCTGCATGCTGTGTTAGAAACATAATCATCCCAGAGTAGAATCTACAGTGTGACTGCTTTAGGGTACATCCTGCATAGCCTCCTTTTAAACAAAGGTGTGTTTATTTCTTGATGTTAATTCATTAGAGGGTTCATCCATGATGTCTATAACATCTTAATAAAGCCTAAGGGTTTAGCATTTCTGGTAGAAAAGCGGTGTGGCATGAGGTGGTGGTTCTCCAGTGAAGCAGTAACCTCAGGAGCTCTCGTTCAGCAGAGGCCCCTTGACATCTTTCCCTTGGGTCAAGCCAACTGAGACTAAAAGCATTGCAAATGTCACCTGTGGAGGGTTGTTGAAGACAGAAGTGACACATTTACAGGCCTTTGCTGGCTGGCTTATCTTTGAAGCACTATTGATTACCTCATGAGGAGGAGGCTGTATATTCTTTCCCTTCTGCCGAAGCAAGGTAAGTTATGTGGGCACAGGTAATGGAAGCAGTGAATATGGGGGGAAAAGTGATCTATGGGTGAAGTAAAGTGCAATAGACACTCTGATGTCAAGAAAGGTGCTGTGACAAAAAGCAGGGGAACAATCAAAGCCACCAAGAATTCATTGGAGGTAACCTGTGCTGGCATGGCAAGCAGCAGAGCCATTCATATGATGGATTATTATACCAGCTGTCTTGTTTGGCCTTACTAAATTATTCTACACCCATGTTTTGTGAAAAACAAGCTGATTTGTTATGACATTGTAAGTACATCACCGCTGGCAGAAGGGTTCTAAGGACACGTGGGTTGTATGTCTTCTCGCAGGCTTTGCCCAGCAAATGGCTGTTTTATCACAATGTTATTAGGAAACCCAGACGTCCTGTCCCCCGTCCCCCTCACCTATCCTGGTATGAAAATATCATGTTCATGGGTAATCTTCCCTACCCTAACAAGCTGTTACAATTTGAAGAATCCACAACAATTTTTTTGACAATTATTCCGTCAACCAGTGACACCTCCCCACCCAGGGAAGGGGAATCGGGAAAAACAAAAAGGAAACCCAAGGGTTGAAATATAAATAGATTTGATAGGATAAGACTAAATAATCAACATTAATAATACTAAAGAACCAATATTGATCCCGATACCAGTATAAAATATCCAAGGGCTATACTCAGCCCATTCCATCAGCAGAAGCTGGTCACTCCCAGCAGAGACAGCCAATGTGGGACACTGCGAGCCCTGCAGCTTCGGGAGGAAGGGACGGGGTCAGGGGATGGCACTTCTGCCATCATAGAAAAGAAAAAAAAACCCTTAAGCAACCTTTCTAATTTATATTGAATGTGCCATTCATGGTATAAAATAACTCTGTTGGCAGTTTGGATCAAGTGCCCGGGTCTCTCTCCTCCCCATCCCTGTACCTGGTGAGCTCAAAAACACCGAGTCCTTGAAATATTGGTTCCATCATCACTCGGAAGAACACTGAGCTGACACATGTGGGCAACAGTTTTCAGCTCCAGTTAAGTTAATATTTTTAAGTAACATTGTTTAGATGAAGCATATTGACTCTGATTCAGCAGAGGCTGCATTCTTTCCCTAAATACTTCACATACACCAGGAAATCAATGATGTCTATAGATCTAGTCAAAAGCCATATATAGTCATAAATTCTTTATTTGATGACAACCTTTTCTTCAGTTCAGTAGAGTGTTAGCAACACTGTTCTGCTTGTGCTTCTGAACCCAAACCTGCAAAGCCTTTTCTGAACTGGACTCCTCTGAAGCAGAGACAAACCTTGATTTCAGTTCTGCTGAATTCAAAGTGGTTTGCAAGGCTGACCAGTGTCTACACAGAATTAACATGGAATAATGAATCGTTTCCTCTAATCCACAATAACGTGTGGTGCGCACATAGAAACACCCATAAATATGTGTGTATGTGACCACTGGCTTGATTTTTACATGACTGTATGCCACATGAAATAATGCTTTATTGTTAGACTGTATTACAGAGTGATTTAATGCATAATAGGAGCTGGAATTTTAATTTCCACCTTGAAAAACTTCTTAGTTTTTAATACCATTGTCTTCACTGAGACATAAGAGCTTGGCGAAAAGTCCTAGTGTTCAGCTTTTGTAGAGATGGTCAGGTAGTCTTCTCATAGTGAAAAAAACAAGTATATTTCATGACATCCTATCCAATGACTATTCCCATTAAAAAAATTTAGAATTTAGTCAAATTACATTTATATCATAAAATTTATATCATCATACATTTCTATCTATGATAGAACTCTAATCAAATTACAATTATTTCCATTTGGCATGAAAAGAAATTTCAACCTCTTGCTGTTCATCAACTTAACTTTGCTAATTGAAGGAAATGGTTTGTATGTCCTTTATAGGAGATGCAAAACACATTTGTATTGCCAAATCAACTTTTTCCAAGACTGTTGCAAGGGAGAGCGTAATGGCTGTTGAATGGCTGCAGAATGATTCTTCTGCATTTAAAGAGCAGTGCTTTTATTTCTTTTCTTGTGTAAAACCTAATTGGACCTGTTGATTCAGCTTCTATTTATAGCAAAGCAGGTGAATAGGAAACCTGACAACAATTTATATTTGTATGCTAATTATACACAGTAAGCAGAGAGGTCCATATGACTAAGGGCAGAATATACTGGTTTTCTGGCAAACTTACATATTTTTATTACGCTTGTCCATCAGGACTTTGTAGAATAGGACCCCTGTAATGAGAACTGACATCAAGTTATTTGCTGCCTATTGCAAAAGTCCAGTTTCTTTAGAAGATTCACAGTGCAAGAGGCAAAAATGTGAGAATTTATCTGTTTGTTTAGGATGTTGGGGAAACAGTGTGTGTTTCTTAATGCCATTCTAATCTTTTTAAAGTTCCCATCTAAAAAGTTTCTATTTTGACATTAGACATTTCTTAATTGTGCCAGTCACAACACAAAAGAATTTTCATTCCCATGTGAAAGAATTCAGCAGAGACTGATTTTAATAGCATCAAGTATTATGAAAAAAACATTTTGATTTCCATACAGCTGCTATTTATCCCAGCAGGAAAGCTCTTATTTCTGAATTCCCCATGGAACTAGCTCTTGTACTTGCTAATTACTGTACCACTTCCCTGAAGCTTATCTTCACTAAGGTTTAAGTTTCTGGTAGAGAGCTTGACTCTGAAGGAAAGCTCAAATAAAGGACATTTTCCATTAAAAACTGGTCAATTATAGTCCACGTTCTCATAATGGCTGTTATCCTATAAATATGTACACATGCCCACAGAATGTAATTGCCCCTGAAATTGCAATAGAAAAGACACGTTCTAGTGATGCCTTCTTACTTACTTACTTGCTGCTTGGATGTTTGTTTAATGGTATAACATGAAAAACCACATTAGTGACATATAAAAAATATGTAGCTAGGTCTTAAATGATGAAAATATATGCTTATCTTTGAATGCGTGCCAGGGCAATCTATTTTTATGTCAGTAACATATAACAAATCCAAATGAGGTTCCCATATGCATAAATTTAAGCTATGAGATGGATTAATGATTAATTTCTGAAGGGTTTTACATCAGATCATGTGTTTAATACATAATATTATCTTACATACATAATGGGGATATTATAGTAAATTTTATCATATTTGGGCTGTGATTGTGCCTTACAGCCCAAGTTCTGTTATACTGGATACTAGAAAAAACACAGAATTTTTAAATTTATGATTCATGTGGAGAAAAGACATGCTAAAAAAAATACTCTACATGCAGATGAAGGATAACAGCATGTCCTGGTTTTGGCCTGGAGGCTCTCTAATTCAACATAGTGAGGACAAGACATGACTGCTTTACTTCATAGTGTGAATGACTACTATAGTAAGTAAAAGAAGACTTTGATTAAAAATGTAATTTTTTACAAAGAGGAAAATAGGGTACAGGTTGCTTTTACAGCAAAAAGAAGTGTTGGATTCCATGCGAAAGGGACTGGTAAGTTGGTGTATAAAATGAAAGGATTTAGTAAACTTGCTTTCATAATCTTTCTGTCATCTAAGGACTCTTTTCAGTACAGAAATACTGCACAGAAGGGGTGTGTGGCTACAGCTGCTGAAGAATGCCACTGGCATCGCAAGGAACTACACCACACAGTCACTTTGGCTGTTTGTCTTAAACTTTTAGGTATTCTTTTTATCATATTTAGTAGATAATACAGAGTGTTACTGCATCAGATCTCAGATTCATCCACAAAATGTTGCCTGCATTACTGTGTGTCTTTTACACATAAAGATAAATATTTGGGTTTTTTTTTCCTACAACATTTTTAAGTATTTAAATAGGATATATTCAGACTTGTGATTTAAATGCATGTAACTGGGACAATGTGAAAGACACCTTCCCAGGAATAGTCTTGACAGGTTTTCTTTATAGACCTGATTTTTCACCCAGCATTCTGAAGCATTTATTGATTCTGTTCTGTCCTGTCATGTTCTTGGATGTGGTGTATGATCCCATACAAGAGTTTGACAAAGGGAGTATGTCTCCTGGCATATTACCTCCAGGAATTCTGATGAGTTTCTTCTTGGCGCTCATCAGGACTTGTTTTTGGCGCTCATCAGGACTTCTTCATTAACTGGGGGTGGTAAAGCCTCTCTACCACATTCTTTTGGTCACTATGATGCTTTCCTCCCAGAAGACAAAATTATGTGTTACGTGTAATTTTACAGGGTGTCAGTACTTAGATTTGCCCAAAGTGGTGCTTACCTTATGAGATTTTTCTCCTTTGGGTTCTTCCATTTTCTAAGAATTTCTGCTATATTGTAAATGGACATTAAAAGTAGAAAATGAGGGAGTTTCTGTGAGCAGGTTAGATGTGAGTCCTAGTCAGTACCAGCTTTCAGGAGGTGAGACCAGGACTCTTTGAAAATGAACTGCTGAACATGCCAGACCTATCCTCTGGGGAAAGGTGCTTTTGATGGAGAGTTTTCTTCAGCTGCTGCAGCATCAGAGCTCTAACTGTATTTTCTCAAAGGTCAGAAAGACCAGTTGATCTGCCCTTAATGACTGATAATAGGAGAAATCTGATGAGCTTTGTATCTGGAATGCTACCACATTAAATAACAGTACATCATGTTTGAATGATTATGAGAATTGTCCTGGTAGGTAAAATAAAATTATTTTCTGTCCGTTGTTTAATCTTGGCGATAAATTATTCCTTGCTGAAAAATAAATAAGAATTTTACAACTTAATTCCTCCTATCACTAGAACATTGCCATCATCTTTTTGCATGTTTCACTGATCTTTAAATGACAGAAAATGTTAATGAGTTTAAGGGTTATTTTGAAGGAGAGTTTTTGTACATACTGGCTATCTTTTGTTTAACAAGTAACACTTTGAAGGCTGGACTTATTCTACCTTTTTCTTTCAGCTCTTTCCCTACTAATGTGATCAAAAAGATGGCTAATATGCAATTTCAGGAGCAGCTATAGAAATCTTTTTTCAAGGAGGTTTCATTCTTGGGCTCTGGTCATCTTGTATACAAACTGCTGAATTGTGAAGCTATTTTTTGATGTCTGTTGGGCATGGGCACCTTTCAGTGGAGTCACATCAAATCTTGCCTCTGCTGCTGTCATTGCACTGACCCGTGGCAATCTTTTTTCGTCCAGCCTTTGTAATTTTGGAAGATTTTTGCCTGGTGCTGTTTAAACTTATTACATCTTGGTTGTTGCAGTGTTTCAGACTGGTTTTGAGGAACTGATGCTTATGTCTCAAATAGATAAATGCTCTAATAAATGCCTAAAATAGGCTGAGCTTTCATCCTCAGTTATTTCCAGGACTCCCCAGAGTTCCTGGGTTTGGTCTTAATTTGCTTTATTCTTGGGAGCCTTCATTGGATAACACCTAATTCACAATACAAACCACTGTACTATGTGCTGATGGTTATCAGGTATGGATTGGTTCCTTTTCTTCCCACAGGGACCAAGGCATAAGACATTCACTCATGGGTGTTTTGAGTCACGCTGTTAACACAATTTGTTTCACTCACCGTCTTTTTTTTTTATCCAGCTCCTGGGTATGACTGTAGGTACAGATAAAATGAATTCCTCCCCTCATATATGCAACAAATTGTTCTATTATTCCACAGACTGTCACCCCAGGCACTATGGGTGTTTAAGCATGTGGCTCATCTTACTTACATGAGTTTAACATATTGCATTTCGTTTGATAATTGCACCCCCACGGTGGCTCCTGGCACCTGAGGGCATGACAAGGACCCACAGGAAAGGTATTTGGGTGCTGTTTGTAGTGCTTTACCATTTTGCAGGCTCTGAGCCCTCAGGGGATTTAAATGCTAAGGTTAAATAGGCAGCTAGTTAACTTAATTGCATTTTTAAAAAAAAATCATATTAGTTTTTACAGGGCATTGATTTTGCACATCATCTGAATCGTCTGAGGACTCCAATTGAACTGATCACTTCCACAGCCTTCCCAGGCTGAAGTCTTTGGAGATAACGTACCTTGAAGTAAGGAGGGCTGCATCTCCAAGCAGCAGTGGCACAAAAGGATGAGGGATTACTGTGAGGGGCCCTGCCAAGATCGTTTGAACAGCATGAAAACCGCTGATAAACGCTGTGGGAAAAAAAAAAAAACCAAAACCACAAACCCCAAAGTCCCCAGTTCAGGGAAGCCTGCTTGTCCAGATAGGCTTGAATGGCTGCCAGTGGGTGAATCAGATGTCACTTGGGTTTGCACTGGAGGAGACAATCTGTTCCAGCAGCGCCCAAGCCTGAAAAGAGGGAATGAATCAATGGGAAGAGACTCCATGCAGAAAGTCCTTTTCATGTTACCAGGAAAACCAGTTTTATGCCAAGTTACTCTGGGACCAGGCTTGTGCCATTTACCTTATTGGAAAGCGATAGCTCCCCTTTATCAGTGGGTGCAGTACTCATTTTCATTCCCATCTATGCATTAAAGAAAGGGATATGGTTTCTTTGAGAATAGCGTTGAATTGAGTTTCATTCTGTGAGGCCGTGCAACTGTTGATAAATAATTCTATTTGCCGATATTTAAATCACTGTTGTTTTCATGATAAGGAGAATTTAGATTTTCTTTTTGAATTAGCTGAAATTTTATGGGTTGCAGCTTCCATTCTACCCCTGGGGCACTGTCTGCCCCACTTAGAAAAATGCCAAGTTAAATGAGAGCAAAATAAATTAATCTCAATTCTGAGATTTCAGGCTTTATTCCTCCCCCAGAAAGGGAGAAGTGCACGTGCACACACAGGCAGGCACACGCGCTGCCACTCTCAATGGTGGCTTTGGTCTGAAAATGGCTTGAATTACTTAAAACGGCCACTGAGGGACCCAGTAAGATTGTATATTCAGCAGTGGATTTTAACTGTGTTCCCACCTTGGCTCTAACAGTCCATCTTTTCCCTTCGAGTTTGTTTTAGCTGGTTTTCAGGGCTCTTAACTGTATTCATTAATTTTCTCCAAAAGTGACCTTTAAATAATGACCACTTTCTCTCCCGCTTTTTGAAAACAAATTTATGTTGGATGCAGACAGAAAAGGACTTTGAATAATCTGTCCTGCCAGTCAGGGAAAAGCCATTCCCAGGTTTAAGTTTCTGAGGGGATAGATTATTGCCGAGTGATAAATTTGTACTTGATATTAACCAAGTAGTGTTCGTCGGGAGGCAGCCAGGGTGGCATCTTGTGGCTCCTGAGGAGACGTGACACAGCTAGGATGTATTGGCTTATTGCAGGGCTCTCTTACCCATTCCCATTACTTATCTTTATAAATAAATTCATTGCTTCGGGTAGCGTGTTCACTAATCAGGGAAATTGCTATCAGGGCAGAAATGAATGGTATGTAGAAGAAAGGAAAGCTTAACTTAGATTTAGAATGTATCCTTCTAAATCTTTGCAAAATCTGTTTTTCTCACATTGTGCTCACTTTTGTGGTATCTTCATATATTGCCACTCTTAATAATTGTACTTCCTTCCATGCAGCACTTCTCACGTGTGTCACAAGTGTCCCCTGTGCTACCTTTTCCGTGCATATTTTGCTGATTTAAGCCATAAATATTTCCAGAGCTCTAAGTTTTAAAAAAATCAATATATGACATATATGCAGTGTTCATAATTTATAAAGACAGTGGTCTGAAATGGCCATTTGAAAGTCCTGGAAAACTTCTCACCATAGTATTTATTACAGAACTGTCTCGTTTATCAACATTATTATTATTGTTATTGGTATTACTATAGGCATCCTATTATTTGAGCCTTGTGCTTATTAGATGGGAGCCCGTTTCGTACGTGAAAGCAAAGTTTCTACAGGTTTTTTTCTGCCGAGCGTGTGAAATACAGAGATGCATCCAGACCTAGCTGCACAGAGATGTTCCTGTGTCCTCCAAATCAATTTTTTTATCCACAAGCTGTACTTTTTCCTTTGGCCAGGAGCAGAAGAGCCCTTGTGCAGCGTTGAATCGTGGCTACCTTCTGTTGCCCTGGAAGTGAAGGGTGGGACTTGGGCACCAAATAGATGAGCGCAGAGATCAGGCTGCTCTCTAGCCTCTAGGTACAAATGCATAAAGCAACAGAAAGCATATGCTTCTTGTGGCCTCCAGTCCTGAAGTGTCTGAAACACACGGGTGATGTACTGGAGGTGGTGTCAAAACAGAGCCAGAGCAGTAATTGCACGCTGTTTCTGGTTGCAGGCCTTTGGTGTCATGCTCGTGACTCCAAATGCTGCCATGAATAATTGAATCTCACTTATAGTTGCATCTTCTCTCTGCCATCCTGTTTTAGGTGTCTGTGAGGTCACTTAATTGAGTTTGGCGAGTTAGGAGTTTGGAAACTCTGGCTAAAGAGATATTGTGGGCATGTTAAAAATCATAGAATCATAGAATGGTTTGGGTTGGAAGGGACCTTAAAAATCATCCAGTTCCCACCTCCCACC
>JAOXJM010000012.1:28086114-28098552 GCA_026413425.1 Tringa solitaria
ACTGGAAGGCCATTATAAGGTCTCCCCAGAGCCTTCTTTTCTCCAGGCTGAACAATCCCAACTCTCAGCCTGTATTCACAGCAGAGGGGTTCCTGCCCTTTGACTGTTTTCGTGGCCTCCTCTAGACCCGTTCCAACAGGTCCATGTCCTTCCTGTGTTGTTGACAACTCCAGCGCTGGGTACAACACTCCAGTTGGGGTCCCACCAGAGCAGAGGGGTAGAATCACCTCCCTCGCCCTGCTGGCCACGCTTCTTTTGATGCAGCCAAGGATGTGGTTGGCTTTCTGTGCTGCCAGTGCACATTGCTGGCTCATGTTGAGCTTCTCATCCACCAATGCTCCTAAGTCCTTCTCCTCAGGGGTGCTCTCCAGCCACTCTCTGCCCAACCTGTATTTGTGCCTGGGATTGCCATGTCCCAGGTACAGGACCCTTCATTTGGCTTGGTTGAACTTCATGAGGTGTCTTCACATGCCTTTAGTTAGGCTGGCTTTATTCAAAGGGATTCATCTGCTTCCGGCACAAGTTACAATCACTTCAAAAGATGAGGAAAACCTGCTGAAGGTTCCCAGATGTGCACTGTGTTTTGTCTTGCAAGAGTCATGGTTCAAGTAGTTATAAAGTCTTATTTGTACATAACAGCCCATGTATAAAGGCTACTAACAAGGGCTGTGGGGTGTCAGTGAACACCTGGATTACATTTAACAGCTTCAGTGGTGTTTAGCCTGTAACGATGCTCCCAATAGTAGATGCTGAGCACTCTGGAACACCTTTACAAATTGCCTCATGCTGTCAGCCCCAGAAGGCACGTCCTTAAAATTTCTTTAGAAACAGTATTTCTCAGTTTGATAATCTACAGACTTTGTGTTGATTTTGTTTTTCTTTTTAGACGTGTGTCACTGTGATTAGTACATTTGAATGCCACTGTTTTCCAGACGATTCCCTGATTGAATTGGGGACCATGTTAGTTCTCCCCATGACCCGTCAGAGATAAAGAATTTGTTTACTGTAAATTGCTCACCACTCACTCCTATGCACCATCTGCCACACTTACACACGAAGAACTGCATTTCTAATAATAGCTCTTTTAACTTAAGAAAAATAATGCAAGATGTTTCGTGAATTCACATGGGATATAACTGCAGTTTTAATCTTCCTGGTCACTTTACCCATACATATTAAGCTTTAGTGTCAATAAATCAACTTATTTTAGATTTCAAATGTTTTGTGTAACAAAGTTCTGTATCATCAAGGAAAGGAATGAGAAGGGTACTAATTTACCCATAAATTTGCCTCAGCTGAACATATCTGTATGTTTAAACTTCATTAGGAAATTAATGCCTTTTAACCAGTAATAGCCTTTTCTCATTCTGTGTCTGTGAGGTTCTATTTTAGGAACAAAGAAATAAGATAGAGAGAGGCAAGCACTAGATATAGTAGAGTAAATTATTGCCTACAACTTGGGTGCATAATGAGTGGGTACCTGGCCCAGGAGTAGAACAGAGACCGATGGGTGCCTGAGATGGATTAGGAATGGAAGCTGAAATGGGGACTGCCATCCTATAATTAACAAGCAAGAGAGGTTGCAAGGAGAGGAGAAAGAGTGTCTGAATTCCTGCTCATCTCTAGGAAACATAGACTTGAATTCAGGAATGCTTGGGAGATCTTCTGTTCACTTAGTGTCCTCAGTCTATAATTGTTTTATAAAATAGGCTCCTCCTCATGTTCTTTAAAAAGATAACCCTAAGAAACACCCCATAAATTGGCTTTTCGCTGTACTTAAAATGTATCTGAAAGAGGAATTGCTGCTCTCAACTTCTTATAGCCAAATTCCAGTGGTTCCTTTTTGCCTGATACCACAATCACTAGTGACAGTGAAAAACAGAAATAACACAGAATCATAGAATCATTTAGGTTGGAAAAGACCTTTAAGATCATTGAGTCCAATTGTTAACGTAATACTGTCAAGTCTACCATGTCTCTGAGCACCACATCTACACATCTTTTAAATCCCTCCAGGGATGGTGACTCAACCACTTCCCTGGGCAGCCTGTTCCAATGCTTGACAACCCTTTCAGTGGAGAATTTTTCCCTAATGTCCAATCTAAACCTCCCCTGATGCAACTTGAGGCTGTTTCCTCTTGTTCTATTGCTTGCTGCTTAGGAGAAGAGACCTACCCTCATGTTACTACAACCTCCTTTCAGGGGGTTGTAAAGAGCGAGAAGGTCTCCCCTCAGCCTCCTTTTCTCCAGGCTGAGAAGCAGCTCCCTCGGTTGCTCCTCATAAGACTTGTGCTCCAGACCCTTCACCAGCTCTGCTGCCCTTCTCTGATCACACTCCAGCACCTCAATGTCTTTCCTGTAGTGAGTGGCCCAAAACTGAACACAGTATTCCATGTGTGGTCTCACCAGCACCACTGGTGAGATGTAAAGCCAGTAGTTGTCATCACCTCACTTTGAAGGTTTGGGGTTTTAAAAAAACCCATTACTTTTGCCAAAAGTACCAAAGTTTGGACCATTTGGGTTCAAATTCTTTACTGACTCATCAGCACAGTATCTCCAGCTTTTAAGGGGGTGTTAGTAACTATTATGCCAGGTCAAGTGTAGTCACTTTCCATGCCTTTTGAACTTGAGGCACTGGAGCAAGATCTGCAAGGTAAGAACGACCGGTGAAAAGCAGCATGAGAAGACAACTGGCGTTACACCAAGTGTTTAAATGCTACTCCCCACGGATGGAGTCATTGCATTGGTGAGTTTCTGATGCTTGGCTTGTTGTACGTTTCTGTCTGTATTTGCTGTTCATCTCACACTGTGCATTAGACTCAGGTAATCACATCAGTTCATGGCATTGAGGGGTGTCCAGTGGGTACCTGCTTTTAAAGGCTCACTAACTGGTTAAATGTATTAGATTTGCCACCTTCAAACCAGTTCCTGGTTTGAAGGCCATCTTTCAACTATTCTCCTTGTGCCTGTGCACTGTGAAATGTTTAAATACTTGAAACTTGTGTGTGTCAACGTAATGCAATTCTTACTCAGAGTTAGCAGGTGCTGCCTGAGTGAATGCAAAGCCCCAAATGTCTTCCAATTCTGATGAACAACAGAGAAAGATTCACATTTATTTATTCACTTAATTTTTTTCTTCAATATTTAGTGTGGAGGAGTGGCATAAGTAGACAACTGCAGTAAAGTAGCTGGGCATCCCTGCTCAAAATTAAGCTCCTGCTTCTTAAGGTTTTTAAACTTGGGACAGCTTCTGACTTCCATTCAATAATCTGTCTTTTTGCCAGAAGGTTCATAAATATCCAAGGGATATTTAATTTTTGTAAATATCTTCCAATCTTCTCTGGATTTTTGTTCTAGATTAATTGTAAAATTGATTTTTCAAATCTCAGAGAATTAAAGCATTTTAATAAAATTTTACTTGAATTCCCTACTTTTGCTTTCTTTCCTAGCACTCTTCTAGAAGTGCCTGTCTAGAAGTGTCTTTCTGTCTTATGATATTTAGGGTGCTCTAGTTCACTAAGTACCTTTGCTTCATTTATTCCATGTGTCTTTTTGTTCCATGTTGTCCAGGACTTTATATTTTTTTAAGTCTATTACTCCCTTACTGGAAATAATTTAATTCACTGTGTGTTATGAAGGGAATTCTCTTCCCTGTGTATCTATCTTTTTTTTCTTTCTGTATTTTACTATTTTCATAGACGCACTGCTTTCATCCTTTTAACAGATTTTGTCTCTGAGGAATCACAAATACATGTGTTCAGACAGATTAATACTTTTTTCTGTGCCGAATTTTGTTTTCTTGTTTCATGTTATGAGTATATGTTAAATAAAATGCCATTATTAACATAAGTTTTGTTTATATATATATATATCGTGTTTAATTATTTTGTTCTCTTTCAGAACATCATGTTACAAGTGGTGTAGGGACCCCAAAATTTGTCAACCTTCACGTAAAATGCAACTCAAATTCTATCACACCTCCTGTTTTCAAGAGCCTAGGAGCCATAAATTAAGGTAAACGAAATAAGCTTCCTAGTTTTATTGTTATTTTGTAAGTTGGCTTTTTTTTCCCTCAACATCTGTGGCAATGGGCTCTGGTAAAATTACACATGTTCCTGTTTTCACCTTATGATGATTGAGGGCTGTTAAGATCCCTGATTGAGAAACCTATTTCTGTATCTTAAATATCTTGTTTACAAAATATCCTCTGTGTTCTGCTTTCAAAAAAAATAACTGTATTATTTATAACAGTCCTTCAGACATTGTCAGACATTTCCTAACAGGCAATTTTATCTTGCAAAGGCTGGAAAAGTATACTCTTCAATAGCATTGTTCTTGTAAATACAATTACTCTTGGGAGCGCTGGTGAAAATTTTGAGGCACAGTCCTTTCTTTCCCTTTTCAGTCTCTTATACCTGAGTTATGACAGATGTCCATTAAATTAAAGCCACTTATTTCCATTTTTTAATAAAAAATAGCAATAATTATTTACATAACCAAAAGTTAATTTAGACAAACTATTCAAGTGTGACTACTATTGACTACTCAAGTCAAACTATTTCTTAACGGAAATTTAAATATGGATTAAGAAGCTTAAGTAATGGCTTACTTTTATACTTCACTATTAAGAAACCTGTCTTCCATAACAGAATTCTCATCTTTAAGCTATTACTATGAAAAATTAAAATATGGATTATTATTTTCATTTTTTGTACTGCTATGATTGTTAATCTATGTGATTTTCTGATTATGTTACTAGTTTGTTAGTTGTAGATAGTATGGGTGATATGTGAAGGCTTATTCTTTTATTTTACATCTTAGTAGAGTAGATCTAGGGATGAGTGACAACCTATAGGACATATTTTTAAGACATTTGCAAAACTGTGGTCTTAGTTTGAATGCACATAGAAGACAAAACGCAATCTATTTAATAACAGTCAGCAAAATTTTAGATGAAGCTATCCATTCATTTATGTAGAAGAGTGTAATTTCATAGCAAAAAATCAAAGCAATTCAATAACAGAAGGATTCATATATACACAATCCTAATTATTTTTGTGACTCACATATTGCACCTCTATGACAGTTTTCAAGGGAACAAATCCCGAGATGTGTTCCTTCAGCAGATTGACAGTATATCATTTCCTTGAGTGACAGAAAGTTCTGAAATGCCAGGCTTATACTATAGTCTGGCATCAGTAGAAACAGCAGAAAACCCGGTAAATAATTGACAAATCAACTGGTGCAGATTCTTCAGAGGAACAAGAAGGAGGATAACCTGCCCTCTCTAAACATGTCATCATGATTCACACCAGAAAAAATAGTCAAAATCATGAAGCAGGACACTGCATAACTTTTTCAACCTTTTTTCCTACCAATAGCTTATTGTTGTGACTATGATATGATCTACCATGATGACTCTAAGTTAATCCTTTCTACCTTTGATGGCAAAAAAAAATCAGTGACATGGATTTGCCACAGCTACAGGTCTGCCTAAGAACATGCTGTATGAAAAAAAAACAAAAACAAAACCAAACAAACCACAAAAAATCTTTTTCAGATTTGAATTTTGTCATGTCTCATTTTTGTTGGCTTTCCCCTGCTCTTCTGTTAATGAGGAACTGCCATCCTCCCTTCTCGACGCCACTCATTATTGCCTTGGCTGCCCCCGTTGCCGTGATGGCTCAGGGTTTTCTAGGAGTGATGGGATTTGTCTCAGCTCTCTGATCATGGCAGAGGGAGGGGTCGGTTTATTCTTGCTGGAGTGCACTTGTTCCTAATCATCATGCCAGGTCCCCAAGCTGTTTCTTCACAACTGGGAAGGAAACACTCTGCAGAGTCCGAATTCCTTCTTGGGCGGCTTCAAACAACCTGTCTGTATGAAACACTGCAAATTTACAAGCTTCAGATTTACCCCTGCTGCCTCAAACATCAGACAGACTTAAATGTGAAGCAAAAATTAGTTTTGTATGTCTACAGGTCTCAGTTTGGAAATTATAAGTTTGGAAAGAGATGGTTACAAAGAGGCAAACAGAAATCCAGTTGTTTGACGTCTCATGAATGTCCCAAGGGCTTGTCCACTGTTCACTTTTCCAGCTTACTACCAGCCTGGATTCCTGTCTCGTGTCCAAAGAAACAGGCAACATTGATGAATTACATTTCACATCCACACTGTCTTTGCAAGGCACGAATGTGCTTGGTGGGCTTGGTCTTGGAGCCAGATCAAGTGGGCATTTATTGGTGACTTCCCAGCCATGTCCCACACACAGCTCATCAGACCAGCAACCAACTGTTTCTCCCACAATTTGGAATTTTGCCCTTTTTGTAGGGCTGCTTGCACCCTTATTTTAAATATGGTATAGAACATAAGTTATAAGTGAGCTTTGAGACCATTTTGATTTCTTTTTTAATAGATTTCCTATAGAAATGGCATGGCATACTTCACTAATAGGTAGGGCAACTTTAGCAACAAACTGTTCTTCCATAGCAACAGAACATGAGCTTGGGCTTCCTGGAGTTCACTGTGATAATACACTTTCTTTTTCATTTCCTGTTATAAGCAATCAAGTTCTTTGGTTACATTTCAGTGAGCTTTTCTATGCTTCTGGTTGTTTTAGCTTCTTGTGTGCACATGCCTCTCTGCAGTGCTCTAGAACAGGGCTCATTCTGTATTTAGAAAAATAAATGTCATATAGCTCTTCAGCACAGCTCTGGGTATTCCAAATGCTGGATGAATAGTAATTCTTTTAAAAAAAAAAAAATTGAATTTTTTTAAAAAACTTTTTTAAAAAAGCTTTTTCTTTTCTTTTAAGAAGAGCTGTCTCATCAGGTACCCAGCTATTAATTTGGGTCTAATTCAAGTAATAGCTTTGTCTGGATGTGGAATGAGGCTTACGTTTTTATTTTTAGTATTTAAATGTTTCAGGTTTTGGTTAAAAATTTTCAACTCAAACTAATTACTTAGTTTAAGCATCAATTTAAAATATTAACATTTTGTTATATAAGATACTTATATAAAATTTTAAGCGTATACAAGAGAAATATATTACCGTATAAATATGCATTATATATCTACTTTTTGAATATGAATATATATGTGTAAGTATATATATATATGCCCTTTCTCTTTCCAAACTTGATCATAACATCTGGATTGCTTTTCACCTTCTTCCTGCCACCCCACTGTATGTTGTGTGTGTATATAGTGTGTTGACAATATACAGGGCTGTGTTCTCAAGAAAATACCTGAGAGATCACTGATATTCCTTTAATTTCATTATAACAACAATTTTAAAACCAGTTGTGTATAGTTATTGCCCTTGTGATTACAGAAGAATGTTCTGATTTGCTTGTCTTCCAAATGGTTCTCATGAATAAGAAGCAGTCTTTCATTAAAATGTTTGCAGTGATCAAATGTGAAAATTAAAACAAATAGCCTTAAAATATGTGGGGATAGGGAGAAATATTAACTATTTTTCTTTATTTTGCCAGGTTCACAAAAGAAAACCTAATTTTTCTGTGGAAGAAATTATAGTATACAAGTAGTATAGGTTTTTTTATGTTATTCACTTGATTTATTATTCACAAAGAACCTTTGAACAGAAACTGGCCAATGTGTGAGCCAAAATACTGACTTCTAAGAGGTCCTTTGGCTGTAATTCTTACTGCCCTGTGAAAATCAGCAGGGAATCTTAGAAGCACGTTAAACTTTGTGTTTGAAAGTTAAATCTGATAAAAGTATACTTAGCAAAACATATTTTGTAAAATAAAATGAAGCTTTTCTTTGGTATTTTAGGTTCTTTCTCTTCTGAGGCATAAAGAAATGCATACTATTCATTCTGTCCTGTATCTTCAGATTTTATATCTTACTAATTTCATTTTTAGTTTGGGAAAAAAAAAGTAAGAAAAATATTCTGTCCAATCTAATTTAATTTTAATTTGGCTCAATATAATGGTTGCCAAAGGATGGTAATTAGCCTTACTAAAAATATATGCAGCACAAAGAGGGGAAGATGGCCTTGTGGAAAAATCTCTGAGACAGGAGGAAGGCTGTAGTCTTTTCTTTAGACCTTAGGGACAATTTTCTGTCTTCCAGGGCAAGACATTTAGTCTTTGTTACCTCCATCTCCCAACCTTTATGTAAAGACAACGTGTTGCTGTGTTTGGGGGATTGTGAAATCAGTGCCCACAAACCCCTCGCTTCAAGTCAGTTCAAGCCAGTCCTTACAGGCATTGAGAAGAGAGTTGTCTTCCTCATTGTGCCTTTTTTTTTTCTATACCTACTTCCCACAGCAGGAGGTTTTAAATTGCCAGCGTTAAGCAGTTTAATAATTACTTCTGGAAAGTGAAAGTGCACACAGTTAGGTAATTCCATTTTCATTTTGAAAATATGTTTTTTCCTCTTGTTTCTGAAAAAGACGGTGGAAATTATGCTTGCTTATGGCTGAAATTAGTTTGTGCAGCTGGTGAGGTATTTGATTATTTGAGCCTCTGTCTTTAACAGCTGAGATAGATAGTTCTTTTGCCTTTAAGCAGAAACCAGTGAGGTGAGAGCAGATTGTTGGAAAGGGACAGAAATTGCTCTCGGGCTACTTGCCACACTAACAAGAAGTCTAGTAGGAGAGGACAGGAGCTGCTGGACTCAAATGGTGGATGTAATGGGAAAACCATAGACCCACTTTAAAAACTCACATTTTTGCAACTAGAAATAATTCACTTGGAGTGAAATTCTTTTCCGTCCCTTATATGTAACACCATGATGGTAAAGAAAATCCCTAATAAAGGGAACAGCATGGATTAGTTGGAACTTCAGTAAGAGTCCTGCGTTTCACTCCCCTGAAGTAGTCCTCTACCCCCAGGATCATAATGGCCATGTAAGATTGAATAAACGTTATAAAAAATTGACTGGCAGAGGAAAAAAGAGAAGGGGTTTTTCTGCTATTTTAAAATATAGCTCTTCATATCATTTTTCTTTTGGTTTTCTTCCAGTGCAGGTCAAACATCTTTTCTCGTTCTCATGTCCTACACCTGAAAAACTAAATAGGACAGGGAAACTGAGAAGAGCAGTGAGGCAGCCTCTCCTCAGAAAAAAAGCTCAGAGCTCTGTTGCTAATCCAGTTTCTGACAGTTACCCTTGTTTGCCCTTGGCTAGGATCGGAACTTGGATATAGGGATGAGGAACGTGACATGGACGGTAAGGAAACAGATAAACTAGTAGCTTATTAGATCAAATGGGAAAATATTTTGCTCTGTCAAATGAATGAAGTAAGAACCCAGTACATTGCTGTTGCTATTCGTCATAAAGAAGAAAAACAAAGGTTGAAGTTGATGGTGGCCATAAGATCATGAATACCCTTGGATGGTGGTGGGGGATGGACCCCAAAGAAATACTTACATTGTTCCTTACAATGTAAGTGTACATTATACATTTCCTTACAGAAATACTACATTTTTCAGTAGAAAAAGGCAAGTTAAAAGAGTTTGTTGTACAGCTATTTAAGAGATTTTTCTTTCTGAAGTGAAGGACAACACCCCCATGACTGAAAGGATACACCGTCTGCCAGCCCAGCATCTGCCTTCTGGCACAATCCCCAGGACCTTAACTTTCAGAAGCCAAAATATCTGAGAGAGAGATAACATTCTCCACTCAGGAAGACAGCAAGCATATTTGAATGATAACTAAAGTTTCCTTTTACAGTTCATATAACATAGTTACGGTGTACCGAGGGAAAGGACAGAGTTTCTCAAAATAAAGCAAATGATGCATTAACAGAAAGTAAAATACGCCATGTCATTTCTGTCTAAACCTGTACCATGCTTTGTTACATGGTGTGGCATATTTCTGGAAAAATGTTTAAAATGTGTAAAATGTAGAAGCAACAAAATTAGGGTCCTCAAATCCTTATCTTTCAAAAGTTCCCCAAAAATAAATAGCTTAACTGAGACCCACTTGGAAAAAATTTGATGCAGTATCTCTGTGTTATATAAAGTAGTGATATTTCAATTATTTGAAAAGCTTTTATTTGGATCTCATGGTAAGTTGAAACTAATAAAATGAACTATGCAGCCATGGAAACTTTCTGTTTGTGAATGTATGGTCCTACAAGTGTATGATCCAGAGGATAATTAATGCTGGTGCACTTTTTTTTCCCATATAGTATCAGAATAATATTTTTCCATACAGTATGATAATAACTTGTGACTAGTGGAGAAAAATTTTAAAGGAAAAAGAAACCTGATCACAGTTATGGCTAAATTATGGCTACTAATATGTATTCAGTCTATTATGTGCAACAAAGGAAAGAAGTCATTAAGCAGAAAGGTATGTGTTAAACAGAAACAAACCCTTTTACTGTCCTGGGAAGCAGATTGGAATTGATTGGAAAATAGATAGTAGGCAGGTGGGAAGTGTATCATTACCTAAAATGCAATTTCATAAGTGTCAAATACGCACAACTGTCCTATAAGAGGCTGGTGAGCTCATAGATTGTCCTGAAATGAGTGTCTACCTACCAGCCCCATATATCTCCCAAGTACCAAAGTTCTCTTGCACTAAGGACTTTTCCAAGTGCTTGCAGCTTGTAACAAATAATATTGTAGTGAAATAAACTGCTAACGACTGCAAAACCATGATAAAGTTCCTTAGAATTTGCAATGGAGGTCTTTTTTTTTTTTTCAGTAAAAATCACTGTGAAGAGCAGAGACCCTCACCAGCCATAAAATCTCTAAGAGCAGTAGATTACACTTGCAGATAAATCATTCTAGTACAAAGGGCCATCTAAATGATGCTGTTAAAATATGGAACTGCTTTATCAGATATTTAGATCTTAGATATTTAGAAAACTACATTTATAAAGAGCAATTGAAGAGAATAAAAAACACCCTGGGACCCTATTTTCTTGCACATGAAAAACACATGAATTTTGCATCTTTACATTGATTTAAGGAATGGGCAGAGGGATTGTTATATCCTTATCATTGTTTTTCTAAATAGCCTGCAATTATAGTGGAAAAAAAAAAAATAAAAAAATCTCAGTTTCTGACTGAATTGTACCCAAAAGTCCCATTGGTAAATGTTATTTTTCCTACTGTTTATCTTTGACAGACTCACATGGCCGAATCACCCATAGAGCTGAGGACTGACGTGAATCCTCCAGATCATATTAGTGATCCTGGGCCGATGCAGTTTTGGCATTCAGGGGAATCATGAGTCCAAAGTATTTAGGGTATAGCAAGAAAACAATACCATATGTAAGGCTATTTATCTGTACATTTATAAGGCCAGCCTGGCACAGTTTAATTCCATCTTTAGACTGGAAAGATGCAAATTGCAGTTGTTTCCATCATCGGTTTCTTTAAAAAGATTGTATGTGACAGACTTTCTGCGGGAGTATCAATCTTGCCCCAAATTTCTTTGATGGGATTGTCTCTGAGGCTCTGATACTTAGCCTCAGAAAGACAAAAAACCAGTCAAACAGCTAGAGCATCCAGATGGTGGCTTCTTTATTGATGACCCACCTCTTGTAGTACAATCCCTCTGCTGCTTTTGGAAAAAAAAAAAGAAAAAAAAAAGATCAGAAATCCTTGTTTTGTTTCCTGTATGGATCTCCCTTAAAAGTTCTTTTCATTGTTCTGGAAATTAATATCAAAGAGGGAATCTGAAAGACACGTCTAACAGAAGGTTTGTCTCTACAGATGCAGGGGCAGGAGGGAGGGGAGTACAAGCATCGTGCCCAAATAATGATAAATACTGTGATTTCCAAATGCGCTGAAGTGAAGGAAGAACCCGTGTGTCATCTGCAGATGTTTTACAACTGATTTGATGTTAATTGGCATCCATAATAGCTAACTCTTTCCTAAATCTCTTTCAAAATGGAACAAATCTCCCAGTTCACCAAGCACTGCTAGGATTTAAATATTCGTCTGATGTTTTTTCTGTTCTTTTGGCCTCCCAGCATCTTCCTAAATCTCTGTGGAATGGGGCTTGTCTTCCACATGACACGATAGTGGTGAACCCCAGCGTTCAGCACAGCAGTTCATTAGCAAGACACGCTAATGGGAGCGGTCAGACATTCTGTCTGCTTTGGTATAAATCAAAAAAATTTCAGCCTAATGCTCTAATGCTACAGCCTCTTCAACAGGATCAGCTGATCCGTGTTTGTGTTAGACACAACCTTCTCCAGTAAGTAAGTGGGATTTAATCAGACTTCTTAATCTAAAGAATGAAAGGTGTCATCCTAAACATGTGTTGGTTTGTTGTTTTTTTTTTCCCCAATTCTTTTGCAAGAATTAGGGTGGTTTTAGGAATTTTTTTTTCTGCATTAGCATGGACAATTCTGTTCTGACTTTTCCCAGAATGACTTGGTTGAACTTCTGCAGTTCTCCTCGGCATTGGAGAGGTTATGATAGTTTCTCTACACACCAGTAATATCCTCACCT
>JAOXJM010000012.1:28109209-28125601 GCA_026413425.1 Tringa solitaria
ACCAGGTTACTCAAAGCCCCATCCAGCCTGGCCTTGAACCCCTCCAGGGATGGGGTATGGATGGGGCACGAATGGAGCATAAATGAGAAAACTGGGCATAAATGAGATAATGGGGCATAAATGAGAGTCAACATATTGTATCCAATTTTAGCTGGAGCTTTAAAACAAGGTTGAATTGCATAAAGATTAATTAAGGTAAGAGTAACTGAAACAAGTTGTTGTCAAGGTAAATATTGCAGAACTGTCACCGTAGGCTACCTGGCTGATGGCGACACTTCCTAACGATGGAGACATGGGTGCTTTCCCCTGGCTAGCAGGATGTTTCACCAGATGGGGCTTCTACTACCTTCTTGGAGTGAGTATGCTTTAGTTTTCCAAATCATGAATATTCGAGCTGAAAATTGCCTGGGGAATTTTCAGGGCCATATGTCTGGGACGTATATCAAAGTCTTTTATTTGTTTACATGCACTTCAGTCACATGTTTTTTACTTGTCTTCTTCTCAAGGTACACTGAACATCTGAATGGGCTGGAATTGAATTCTGTTCATATTAATTATGAATTTACAGCAATGGTACCCGCTATGGGCCTCATCTTGGATCTGCTTCTTACTTGAGCACCCCAGAACTATCAGAAGAGCAGTGGATAGAAGAGGTGGCAAATTTGCCCCCATCATAGAAGAAAAAGCCACCTAAGTCTGCCAGATACAGTGGCTGGTGGACAACTGCTGGCCTAGGGAGTCCTGAGACAAACGACACTTTGCTAGATAGAGTAAATGCAAGAAAAAGCCCCTTGGGATGTTCCGAAAAGTTCACATTTTTTGTGATTCTTTAGACATTAATTTCAGATTTTCCACTTATGAATATCTTTTGCCAATAAGTTGTTTTGCAAGAAGAGGTGTTGTAGTAGGACTAATTCCTTGCTTATGCTGTACCCGTCTTCACCAGTTCTTTGGTGAGCTACAGTTAAAGGCACTATTTGGCTATTCACTATCACAAATGTAAGTTATTTTGAAATAATTCTACTCTGCTCTTCAGAGAGAGAAGCCTCACAGCACATGTTTTGTTATGTCTTTGATCACATCAGATTTTGCTGTGGCTCATTGCTTTGTGACATATTTTCCCCTGCTCATTTTTGTCCCCCACTGCTATCTTGCAGTGTTTTACAGTTAATCCTAGCTACTCTTTACTTCACTCCAGGCACTTTTTTGTTCCAGTTGCTCATAATTTGACTACTTTCAGTAACTAGCCCATAGGCTCCTTTACCATGTCTGCTCAGTCAGTATTTTTTAGCATTAGCAAGTTCTGTGTCCTTCTTGAAGAGTTTTCTATATCATTCGTATTTTAGGCAGACAAAATTAGTCCAACTGCTTACCTTTGTGACACATCATCTGTCATCATGATCCACATAAAAGACCTGCTTATGGTAATAAATACTTTAAATACTTCCTAGTATGTAAATATAAATAAAATACTTTAAATACTACTTCTTTAAAATAATATTTTCCTCCTGTTTGATAGCAATTTAATGTAATTTACTTTTATTTAATTGTCCTGTGATTCTGCTGGGAAAAAAACCCTCCCAACCCTGTTGCATATGTGTTTTCTTCTTCTCTACATAGTTCAATCCAGTTTATGTGCAGGATGCCCAGGATGTTTTATACGGTAATTGACAACTACTGAATAGAACTTAAAAGCTTTAAACAATATAAATCAAGTAATAATAAGCGTCATTATCACTTATTTTATTATTATCTCTATAGTGTTAGTATAGGTATATAAAACCTTAAATAACAGCAGAAAGTTTTATAGCTTTTAAGAACTTTTTAAACATAAAGACAATTTTTAATACATGGTGCTAAGGTTTTTTTTTTTATGAGAACCATGAAGTATTCCAGGGAAACACATGGTACTGCTGTTTCAGTGATCTAAGGTGGTAGATGGAAGTCTTGTCATCTGCAGTACCACCTCATTTCAAAGAGAATGAATTAACAGAGATGGAGTACAGCAATTTCTAATGTAAATAATGTTTTGCCTTTCTGAAAGGGCCCATTTACAGTTTTGAGGCCATTAGATTTCTGCCCTGGCATCTTTAGCCCTGTAATTCTGCAATAGGATTGGAGAGCCAGTTTGAGATTGACAATTAACTTCTCACTTGTGCTGCAAATCTTCCTCTTATATTTCTGCAAAACTGAACAAATGACTGCTACTAATGTTTTGCTCATCAAATAGTAAGTGGAGGCCATTTAAGGCAGAAATGTAGGGTTTAGCTCCAGCTGCTGTTCTAATGTTGCAGAAAGCTTTTGCTGCAGTTCATTAAATTCAACTTCAGGCAGTCACAAAACTGCCAGCTAATTATTTTTTTTCTCTCCTCAGCTGTGTGAAACCTGGTGTCACCAATTTCCACTCATAAAACGGAGCTACAGCATTCTTCACTCTTGGAGACTGAAGAAACAAAGCAGTGAGGAAGATACCAACAAAATCCTCAAAATAATAGGTAACGTTGAGGCAGTGAAACTTTATTTTCTACCAGTTCAGAGTATTATCTTAGGAGTCAAGCTTTGTATGGGGCATTGGTTCTTTGCTAGAAGGTCACGGGGCCAGCGTTGGTAGCTGAGAGGTTATGTTTTTGGGGACAAAGACCCCCAGATGAATGCCTGTCATGGTTTCAGCTGGGATGGACTTACCTTTCTTGCTAGCAGCTGATGTGGGGCTACGTTTTGGATTCAAGCTAAGAGTAGTGTTGATAATGTGCTGAAGTTTTTCATTGTTGCTAAGCAGTGAAGGCCTTTTCTGCTCCTCACACCACCCCACCGGGGAGTAGGCTGGGAGTGCACAAAAAGTTGGGAGGAGACAGAGCCGGGACAGCTTTGGAATATCCCCCAAAGGGATATTCCACACTGCTGAAAAGGAGCAGAGCTGTGAAAGAGAAGTATTATTCTTCAATACTGGGGTGTTTTAGTCTCTGTTACGTAGGTTCAAATCAAATTAAGAGATGAAAATTTCTTTTGTGGAATATCAAAACTAAAAATGAGGTCCAAAGTGGAAATACACACAAATGGAGATTCCCCTCCTGACCTTAAATACAGAATATCGACCTGAACTCAGCTCTGTGTTATCCCATGCAGGATGCTACACGTCTCTGATAAATTGTTTTAAATATACCTTGGTATCAACTGTACTACCAATGATTTTAAGTTGTTGGTATACCTTATAAATCCACATATGTTTAGGGTAACATTCAGAAATAGGAAATATGAATACATAACCTCCTGCCATGGAGCTCTCATGGGAATAGGGCTTTTGCTTGAGTTCTGTGATGATTTACTCTTCAGGGACCTCAAAAATAGAGAACGTTTCCAAGCTAGTCAGCCAAGCTTTCATCCCAGAATTCTTGGAAAAATAATAGATACTGAGGATTTGAGCTTCTGTTAATCATTGTTTATTGTCATATCACAGTCAGATTTCCAAAGAGAGAGTTCTCCACTCTGCTATAATTGTACAGAGGAGACAGCCCTTACTATGATTTTACAATGAAAATTAACACAAAATGAATATATCACGGGAACAGTAGAGAAAAGTGTAAAGTAAGAGCAATAGAATGGTGTGATTGAGCCTGAATTATGTAGAGTCAAATATTCTGAAGGTTTCCAAATACATAGCTGCAGCTCTGGTTGCATGAAGAGAGGAATCAAATTATTTCAGCCTCAAAATTCCCATTTTAAGTATGCATATTTTTGCTTTTGATAGCATGCCTTCAAATACTTATCAGTTGTCAACTGGTAACTATTGTTGTCTAACAGTGATCTTAAGAGTGAGGAGACACATCAAAAGAGAATTAAGGCTACGACAGCAATCAGTGCAAATCAGAAAAGTTCCAGGTAAGGATGAAATCTGGCATTTGCTTCAAGCACCAAGACACAATTGGGGCACGAGACGGAAGCTATTAAGGGAATCAGGTTTAGAGTATGAAAGCAAGACACAATATGTCACCCTTCCTTTGTTTTTCTTTGACAGTTTTAGTATTTTTTGCTGTGATATAGTTGTGTAAATAAGTTCAAATTAGGATAGGTTTTTTGTAGGACTTCATTAGGCAGCACATTAAAAATAATCTGTCAATACTGGACTGTCAACAAACCATGAATGTGTACTAAATTCTGGTCAGGGGTTCAAATTTTGTTGCCATTTCGATATACGCATCTTGATGAACTGCACTGGGAAGAATTAAAATGGCTGAGATTTAAGTCACAGTTTGACATGTTACAGGTAAGAAAAGGCTTTTGTTTTCATAATTGTTAAAGGAAGGAAAAAAATTAGACTTGCTTTCAAACCCAGCACTGAATTTGTGATGAACCATTTTTTATTTGCAAGCTAAGCAAGACCGATGTGATATTTATTGAGAAATCTGCTGTTATTTTAAAGAAATATAATGACTCTATGAGGGTATTTTTGAAAATAAACAAAAACTCGTTCATTTTATAATTTCAATTTCAGAATATGATTCTAATAAACTTCAGCACTAGGTTCTGAAGACAACCCACAAAACATTAAAACATATGTGGGAGCCACCAGCCCCTCAATTATAAAGAGACAAGGACCAAATCTTATTTTCTCTAAATAGACAAAGAATTTCTAAATACATAAACGCATAGTAATAATGAAACTAGTTCAATCTTGATATTATAAACAACCACCTCCTTCAAGCTCTTGCCAGTGCATCCCTGCGTGTGGTTGCCTCCCTCACTGCCTGGGTCTGCAGCTGAGTTGTCCATCAGGACCCACCTTCCCACTCCCGTTTCAGCAGAGCTGTTTCCTAACCAGGAACAAGCAGGACTGGGAAGCAGCCAAGACTATCAGCTTGTCAAGGTGGGTCAGAATATTATACCTCAGGCTGGAAGGCCCAACTTAAACCACTGTCACGTGCGGGTACCAGCAGGTCGGTGTTAATGACCTGCCACTCTGAGGCCACCATGCTCTTACCAGGCTTGATCCACTCCCAGTCCAAAGTTGCCTGATGGCAAACAGAAAGAGCAATGGCATCTGCCAAATGTCACTGAAGGTGTGCCTCACAGTAAGTCCTGCAACCTTTCAGATCAAGCAGGACTTAGCAAAGATGTCGGTTTTCAAAAAGATGTAGGAGATGCCTCACCAGCCTGTCACTGCAGGACAAGTTCCTCCGAGGCCAGGAGCACTACCCAAATGAGGATAAGCAAAAGGAGTCACCCGCTCCCTCTGTTGAAAAATAAACCAAGAGTCAAGCAGACACCGAGACCTCCCCACTGCGGACCTTCACTCCCCCCAAAAAAGTGCAAATCATTTGTTCATCTGCCTGGTCGTTAGCTGCTTTTGGATTGACAGTCAGCTCTACTGTGTCTAAGAAAACAACCAGAAGATTCAGAAATAACATATTCTGTAGCTCAGTTGTGCTCAGTGACGCCAAGCAGACTCTGAATGGCTGCTGAAGCTCACTACCGTTTCAGCAGGATAATTTTCTAGACCTAATGCTGCAGATCTTCACATTTCTAGAAGGCTAAAATATTTACAAGGCTTATCTAAGCCTCTGGATTTACCTCTCTATTTATCCCCTTTTATTATACTTGTATTGGAAAATCATATTCTCCTAATGGCTTTTAAAATAAAGAATATGTTTTCCAATCTGTGAGCCATTGCCCTAGAAGTCTCGCAACCAGTTGCCAAAGTCCTACCATAAATTTTCTTTGAATGTGAAGACCATATTGTCTTCATTAACGTACTACAGGTAATTCTCTTCTGCAGAGTTTAAATGAGAATTTTAATTTTATTCTCTCAAGTATCTTTTTTAACTGTTTGTAGAATTCTGCCTGTACTGAATTAAACAACTTTAAATGATCTAAAAAGTTCATCTATTGAATTGCAGGTGGGAAGATAAATCGAGTGCTTCTGTTATTTGACTGTGGACTCCAGGAGGAGACAATGTAGGTAGGAGGTTCTTCTGAAAATCCTGAAATGCCTCTAAAATCAGTTGTGTGCTCTCAAAATTGGGTTTAAACCTTTTAAGGGTTAGCCTGTAAGGGTTACTGGGAGGGTAATAACTACTGAAGTTGGACAAAACCCTGTGGACTGATGTGTAAATATACACTGCAGAAAAGGATATGAAAAAATTGAGTTTTGGAGAGAACAAAGATAGAACGTAAGCAGTTATGAACAAATGCTGTTACTTTTTTTTTCTTAGGTAATCAAAAGAAAGTCTTGATTCTAGAAGAAATTAGGGTGAATTTGGTAATGCTTATTCAACAACTGGGGTGTAAGCGGCAATTTTATTGACTGCATTGGGCATTTTTGTTTATTTGGAGGAGGGGGATTTTGCTCCCTGTTTCTTCTCATATAGGAACAGGGACAGATTCTACTTCACTGAAGTGAATAGGTATATTTTGGTGGGATCTTGATCCACCCCTTATTCTCCACAAATGCGTTGACTTTTCTGACCTAAAAATGGCAATTAAGGAAGAAAATTTTAAATACCATTGATATATGGCATATATTGGATATTTATCGATCAATTAAACATGCATTGTAAACTTTTATGGAACCAAGGACTGTAGGAACAGACTTTGATAGTTACCATAACATCAGAAAGTATTTTTATTTCTTTTTAAAGAGAAATACTAATATGTAACAAAAAAAATGTTTTCTAATTTCTTTCCAAAAAAGAGACTATTTAAAAGGTGGCCATATTTCAGGGCTCTGGCTTTTATTGTTACTCTATCCCAGAATAGTATACTACATTGATTAAAAAAAGACATTAAATGATTTTTTGTTTATATTTATTGTCAGCAATACATCAGTTATGTAAAAATAACCCAGATGAAAATGTAAGATTTGTTACATTTTCATGTCATCTGTATTAACTGAATAAAGCTTAGTGACAATATACACAAATTTGCAGTAGTTGTACGTAAACATTTTGTGCATTAAAAAAGAAATATACATAATTTAAAAAATAAAAATGCATTACACAATTTACAAATTAACATTAACAAAAAAAAGGTAAACATTCCTCAGACAGCTGCCTCCTTGTTCTACAAAATAAATATTCAAGTAAATTAAGTTAGGCAAAATAAACTCTTAACTTTGGGTGAGCACAATTTACATAAAGGTAAAAAGACAGATTTCCATTTCATTCAAGGTATATTTTACAGTGATTTATACATAGAGTTTTTGAATTGGTCTCTTCAGATTGTAATATTGAAAACAAACTTCATCATATTTTGGCAGGAGGAAGGGAGTTTCAAAATTGATGCTTTATACCAAATATAAACAAGCTTGTGCAGTTGCATCAAAGCTTCAGAAAGGAACTGCTCCAGGACTCAAAGCAGACACAATGATCTAGAAACTACAGATTTAAAAAGGAAAATACAAACCACCACATCAACAGGAAAATGTCTACCTTGCTATTTTCTGAATGGTTTATTTGATCACTGGAAACGTTACTTTCACAAACTAACAATCTACGGTAGTGGCTGCTTTAGGCACTGGATTTGTAGAAGCACTCTGATTTTTAAAGCAAATTGCTTTTCATTTTATACTGATAACTCACCTATTATTTATTTCTGTTTCAATGCTAAAGGGCTTAATGACCTTTGCAACTTTTAGCTTTACATAAAATTTCAGCCCTCCTTATAGCCTAATATATTTTTTTTTCTTAATAACGAAGGAAGCCATTCTGGCTTCAAATTTCCGTGCACTTTGTTCATAAAAAAAAATAATAATGAAAATGCACTCTAGATTTTAAACGCAGCACTAGTATGATGCAGATGTGCACCAGCAAAATTCACTGACCGGATATAAAATGTGACACATACTAAAATACTTGCACAGATTGCAAAGGCCAAACAGACTTAAAAACCCCTCCTATCTCTTTCTTCGCTTGTCCATCTTCTATAGGGAGAGAAAGGAGATGACATACCTTTAATTCACCTTATTAAATTCTTAGATTTAGGATATAAAAGTCTTCAAGGCAAGAAGTAGCAAAAGCTCCTGCTGTTATTATACCAGCCAGTATAATAAATAAAGATGAATCATTGCCAGTGAAAGAAACCCTCTTCCCTCAATTCCCTATTGGTCCAATACTATTTGACAACATAGAATCAGACATTTGAAAGTACAGAAATCATGATTAAGCTTTATGTCTCCCCATGATAGTTATCATTCTTCAAAACTTTATAACTTTCCCACATTATTTTTTTTTATGTCTGACAAAATAGGAATTAACCAGGTTTTCCTTGTTTTCTACTCAAGAATGCTGAAATAATTAAAATCACCAAAATTTGGGTTTTTTTCCTATGGGTTTTTACAAAGCAATGTAAGACTGAAGCCCCCAGTCTTGCAACACATATATGAATAAATCACTGCAGTGGCAGGAGGCCATGGCACTTCACCAGCTGCGGCCGGATCAAGGAATAAAATGAGAATTTAAACCTGTACAAAAGACTGTTACTGTTGTTCCTCTCTGCTCAGCATTTCCATTTGGGGAATGCTTATACAGTGGGAGGAAGCTCATTTTCTTGATGCAGTAACACTACGCTGGTAATAAAAATTAGCAAAGTTGAAGTAGGGCCGTAATCTCTCTTGAACATTCACAAAATGCACATTGTTTCCAAGAATTATTCTACATGGAACAAGAGTAGGTATTCTTAAGAACTGATGTTACCCATTGATGTCCGTGAGAGTCTTGTCATCAATTTCAGTGGATCTGGGCCAAAGTTTGCAAAACTAGAGTTTTATTCAGAGTGCAAAAACTGGTGCTTCTTGCGTAAATAGCATGATGAGTAGGCAGAAATGGTTTAGGTTATAAAAAAGACCTGAGAACCTAATATCGAACTTTATATAACAATTATTTTTGAGAGGTTGCCTGATAAAAGTTTTGTATTGCTTAGTAGTGGCACAGTCACTTCTATGTTCGGGCTACACGCAGAAGCCATTTGGTGAGAATAACCCTTCTCAGGTCATGAACCACATACGTCTGTTACCGGCAGGTAGATAGAGTGGCAAGTCAACGAGCTTCGTGTGGGAAGCGTCACACTGAAAAGCCATAAGCATGGAAGGGGTTAACAGTGAGTTTTCATACTGCCAGAGTTTTTTTAAAAAGTCACGAGTATTAAAACGGCAGAACTATTGATCATAGTGTTTACTCGCCAGTACGCTCAAGAGTTTAACTGAATAATTAAAAGACTCTATCCAATTATCCTAATTAGAAAAGACAAAAGGGGTCTGAGTATTGCACTGTCAGCAACAGTGAAAATGCTCTCATTAGCGGAAGGGGGGAAAAAAAAGCAAAACCATTTTATTTTAGATGAACAAACAACCAGAATACCTTCTCAGACAGCAAGTATGTCACTCAGGATTACAGGGCAACCACTTTTCTTTTTCTTTTCTTTTTTTTTTCTAGCAAAGTTAACAAATATAAAAAATCTAGTCATAAACAGCCTTCAAAGTACAATTAGAAACCAGCAGGACAATCTATACCAGTATAGGTAGGACGGGGCAAGAAACTAGACACTCGTATTACTGCCATGAGAGAGACTACGAATGGCCGCTGTGCCAGGGAACGTCCTCAGCCGATTCCATCCAGCCGCAGTCCGAACCGAACGCCACACTCTTCAGGATCCAAGACCTGTCTACTCGACACTCCTTGCACAAGATACACCATCATCCTTTCCGAAAAGAGGCAGTTTCTATGGCAATACTAGTTAAGTGCATATCATGCTGCACTAATATAGTGCAAAAATTTGCCTTACATGTAGCAAAAAAGATGCAGGCAACAGTTTGAGTTAGTTAGAGAAAGTAGAAACGTATTGTAACATTTACAATGGGTATTTTTTTTTTTTTTTTCCAGAACAGCAACCGCTAGAAAATACTGAATCTGAGAACGCCTCCTTTCTGGACGTACACGAGGCCTCTATACTTTGGAGAGATAACAGGACAGAATTTTGCAAGTGAGTCATTGCCCTCTGAAATGCAGGTTAACACAAGTTATCATCGACTGGCAAACTGTTGAACTTGCTCAGTAGGTTAATCCCAGTTAAGTGTTAATATTGTACTAAGCACTAAAAATGCTCTTTAACAAGTATATAATCTGAGAGAGTAATACATATGGTTCACCCGAGTATATATGTTATGCTTGAATGTAAAGAGTCATAGACAGCTTGGTACAAACTCTTCATGCGGACTGATTATACTTGGTTAATGTTGCAGGGGCTTCCAACTGTTAATATTATGTCAGCTACAGTGTTCTGAGGACAGAAGTGGTGCTTATAGTTTGTAAGATTGAGGAAAGACCACAAATCTCCAACTGCAGCTTCTATTAATGTGATTCTGCCAGATTTCTCAGTGCTGATGGTCTAAAGTAAAGCGATAATACCTTGGATATCTGTAGGCATTACGAAATCCATCCTTCTTTATCTATGGTGCAGTTAAAAAAAAAAGAAAAAGTCAAAACACTTAATCCACTCCATAGAAAATCCCTGTGGCTTTGGATACCTTCTGATTTCAATCCATAAATTTAGACTCCATTTGTCACCACGAGAAGTTATATTTTACATATCTGCATCTCCATCATAAGCCAAGGTTAAAGGTTTCAGTCGGTTGTTCTGCCTTCTCTGGGGCTTCTTTGGCTTTTTGCTGAAACAATAAGATAGTTTGTAAATAGAACAAAGAACTAATAAAGTGATGGTTTTCAGTCTTAAATGAAAGATGAGAGTGGATTTTTTAAGATCATGAGTTTGGTTGATCATTTGTAAAAGCTATAGACCTAAAACCTTCACTTGGAGCAGTAATTTTCTCTTTATCAACCCAAAGCAACATCTAATTCAAAGCTCAGTTGTTCAAAACCAGGCTGTTACGGTGCTGATCTAACTCAATGAACTCCTTGGCAGGTAACCCTGCAAGATCAGTCCATTTTCAGAAGAACCCAGAGCCTGCAGCGCAATATTTGGTCATGAATCAAAGCCACAATCAGGTTCTTTTAAATTATATGACTCAAATCTTAACCTCTTTTGACACATCAAGGATTTCCACAGGGAAGTTCCATCTTTTCATTAGTTTTATCTCATTATACTTGCTGGAGTGACTACCATTAATTTTAGATGCTATAATCAAACCAGTCATAAATAGCAGCGATATGGTTGTTAGTCATAATCGTTCCCTGTCTAGCCTTGAATTAGATTTTAATCCACCAGTATTTCCAATCCATTTGATATAGTAGTAAAAAATTAGCAAGCCAAAGGAAAATCTATGTTTATGCATGTCTTCTTTCAGAGTGTACTATAAGCATTTCTTTAGATCAGGCCTGTCCATCCTCAGTCTCTTATCTCAGCTCTGTCACTTGGGCTCCTCAAATCTAATTTGTTGCTACCAAACCAGTTGTTACAGTGGCTTCCAGTGGCTACAGATTCCAGTCCAAAGAATCTGCAGTGGAGTTGGATGGATTGCTAATGTATGCTAATGGATTTTCTCTCCCTCAAAAGAAGAAAAGATTTTGTTCTTTACTTAGACACAAGTGAGATTTTGGGGAAGGTCTACTAGAAACCAAACAAATCCAGAAGCCCCCCAAATGTTTACTTATGCAGTACAGCCAAGAGACTGCTGAGTATGACCACATTTCCCTCACCTTCCCCTACACAGACCTTTGGATCAGAAATTCCAAACAGGACCTAGAAAACTTCAGGGAGAGTGTTCTCAAACGTGACTCGTTCTTGCAAAAAATCTTTGTTTTCACATGCACTAAGATTTTTCAAAAAAAAATATTAGTTCATGTATGAAAAACACCTTTTTTTGGTTGTGGCTCTCTATATCCTACCAAATATAAAATCTGACTCTAAATTTCTAAATTTGGAATCTAATTTTCGAAAAAGATGATTATTAAATTTCCTTCTTGCTATTTGTCTCTGCATTTTGTGACACAAACGCAATGAAATTACCAGGGACACAGTAAATTCTTAATAGAGATAAACTGGGCACCAATAAACTATACACTTAAGCCACCCCATATTTATAAGAACTTCTTCTAACCTCAGAGAGCAAATGTTTGGCCATCATCTAGACTACAAGCAGAGTCCACTAACCTGAGCTGGGACAAAAGACATGGAAAATGAAACACAGAAGTGCCTGCAGTTTCTACAGCAGCATATGTAAACGCTTGCATTACGGTCTGCGGGGGACTGCTTGTTCGTAAATAATTAAAGAACTCACCAGGCTAGATAGATCATAGAAACAATAAAGATGAGTAAAACAAATGCACCAGCAGCTACACCATAAACCCAGGTCTTCAGCCTCCCATCTAAAAGGAATGAATGTTAGTCAGTAGTGCTTGAGTTAGTCTTGTTGAATTATTAGTTCTGATATAGTAAAGAAATACTCTTATAACCCAGAATAAATGTCTTCACTAGCAATTACAGCTTAATAAAAGTAAGTATTATGAAACAACAGAGAAATAGCTTGTGTTCTGCGTTTCAACCGAACTCTGGATAATGTGACTGGAGCCAAGACGTGGGGCAGAGGCAGCAAGTGAGACCCCGACCCCCCCACCACCAAACCCAGCCCCTGGACCCCCTGGCAGTGGACAATCCTTCAGGGTAGTTTATCAGCCCGGGACTCGTTTATGCTGTTGGCATCATTTTCCATTCTAGCTCCAGTAAATTGTCATTCTTGTTGCTATTTAAATTTATATTTTTAAATGCCTTTAGCCTGTTCCAGCTCATCCATACCTTAACTGCACATACATAACTTTCACTTTCAACTTCTTCCCCTACCAAATGCACTTTTGTTGTTATAAATAAATTTCCCCTCACAGAGAAAGCAAAAATACACTAAAAAAAAAAAAGGGCAACTCACACTCATAAATAGAACAGTGTTCATTGTTAATATGGGCTGTACTTATGTGCAATCTGTGCAGTTTGCATTTTGGACAGGATGTCAGGATGTCCCAGCAGTCTGAGGTCTACATCCTGCTCTCCTGCTTGCCTGGATCATGGATGCACCCACTTGTCCCAGGAAAACCAGTGGAACATTTTCTGTGGGGTCTCTGAACCCCAAATGAGCACGTCACAACCCAAGGTCAGTGCATTCCGTTTGACTCACTACTTTTACCTGACTAATTTTGCAAATTTCTAAAAGGCTTCTTAAAAACATTCTTTTAGAGGAGGTTAGCTAGCCTTGTTGCACCTGACTGACAGTGAAAATTACATAAAAAAGCTGAATTATTTAATTTACAAGGGGCTATATCATGAATTCATGTATATTTTCAATGTAATCAGACACAGCAAAAATTTTTTCTGACCAAATACTTTTTGCTTCCTGCTAAACATCTAGAAAAAAAAAGGCACTATCAATGCAGTTGATGTTTTTACAACATATTAATAGCAAAGATTAATCAGACTGAATTTGCTCAGATTCACAGTAGCCCTCTGTATTGCTGTGCCGTTAAGTTCAGGCTTCCTGTTCTGCAGCAATGCAAAGTCTTGCAGTCACGTGGACAACTTTTTCAAGACTAATTAATATGGAAACATTTTAGCTTCGTTACATTAATCAACCTAATGAAACATTATAGCTTATAAAAACTGATATAACTGAAATAACTGATCCATTAAAGATGGATTGAACAGTAGATTTGACCTGACGTAGCCAATGATATGATAATACGAATGAGAGGAATTCAGACTTTAATAGTGCTTAATTAGTTTCTTTTCTCCTCAGCTTATTTCCATTGGTAAATGTAAGGGACTTTGAGCTGGTTTGGGTTTGCTTGTTTTAAAATACCATTATCTCCTTGAAAAAAGACTGGCATTACCTAGTGTATGGATTTATTTATTTTTGTCAAAGCAAGGAACTCCGTTAATGAGGTCATTCATATTTTTCAACTACAGGCATCTAACTCAGGATTTCAGAATTCCCCTGCACAGATTATTTTTACATGTTCAAGGGAACTGGCCTCTCAAATGCATCTGTTTTGGGTAATACATCAGCATAGACACCCGATGAGGATAGTTTAAATGCCTTCCTTTCTGGAACTGCAATAAAATCTGTTGAAGATGGGGAAAGAACCATTTTAAATCTAGATTTAGAAACCGTGAGGAAAGGAATAACCATGCTAAAGTAAATCAAAACCTTTCTAGTAGTTACCCAATCTGAAAATTAAAAAAAACAAGCGTAAATCTCATTTGAAGTGCAAAATGTTCTCTTTCTTCCACATTTGCTCATACCTTCACTGAATGAATTATTAGTTCTATTGAATCCTGCTGTTTTTAGCTGAGCTATGTTTCCTTCCTAACTTGAACTACTGAAAAATTGGTGAGATTTCATTAAATCTCTCAGCTGTTCCTTGCTCCAAAAACCATGTCTGAGCTCACGTGAGCATTTACTTTCCTAAATAGCTAAAGGTGACTGACATTTGCTCACTGTCAGAACTCTGGCTGCTACAACCCACCCTCTGGCATTTGCAGGTGGAGTGAGCTAGAATGAGTAAAAGATAACATATTTGGCAAGATGCTATTTTTTAAAGGAGGACCAGAAAAGCTTAATTTTCCTTTTTTTTTTTTTTTATTGTGGATTAAATTATTAACTAATTGGAGGAAAGACCATTTTATTGCAGGTATCAAATATAAAATTACAGTACAAATAACAGTAAATAGGACTAATGGGATCTAACATAAGTATTTCTAACCCAAACATGATTTAATCTGCTAATTAGAAGTATTGCTGTAGTTCTCAATCTTCAGCAATTTATGGATTATGGAGGTAAAGAGACTGTTTTCAGTTATTAGATTAAAAACATTCATAAAAGCCTTAGAAAAAAAATTAACACTTTAAGACACAAGTGTGGTAGAATATTTAGCTCTATGTGATTTAAAAGACACTTAAGAAGATAAGCAATTGCCCTCAGTCTAAGATTTTGGACAAGCATCGTATCTCTTTCTGTGAAAGTAATTTGTTACTTAAAGTTTCATTTAATCTCAGTGCTTCATAGTACCATGAAATATTTACTGAAATCTGACTACATGATGGACTTTATAAAGTATTTTTGATGGGATAACTGTCTTGCAATGTATCTCTTGCCATTCTTGCACATAAATCCTTGTTCAGCACTAAAGAACCTGGTCCATCGTAAAAGCAAATATAGAGACTCAGAGCTAAATATCAATAATATGGGTAGGTCTTGTCTAACATGAATTAGTTTAAATGTGGATATGGCAGAAAACCATTAGCATATCTATACTGATTACTTTCCTACAATTTATCCTACGGCTGCAAATTTTAAGCAGCCCTTGCCCTCTGCAGTCTTCAGTGCTACCTTTTCACTCCTCTGTGGACAGCATTATTGGTCAGGACAGCACAATCTAATATCCTGGCTTGCAATTTTGCAGCTACCTCCCTTCTAAAGTTACATTTCAAATAGCTTCTCTGACTTTTAATAGGTAGAAGGGATTAAAAGGAAATCTGCAATACAAGCTTTCATTAAACATATTGATGGAGGAGCTCAGAAGGCTATGGGTTTGCTTGTATCTCTTCCATTGTTTTCAGTCAGGGCAGATGCCCATCTTCTTAAATGAACACTTAAGGGTTTTTCTTTTCTTTTCTTCCTCAGCATCACAAAAATGTAAATGCCAGACCCTGCAGCAGCACTTAGCATTAAGACCTGCTCATTGCATGACTTCACCTGGCCCAAAAGGCTGTAGAAACCAAGTCCTTCCTCGTCCTGACTGGTTACTGGAGGGCTGGGTGGGGTTCACAGCTCGACTGGTTTTCACATCTCCCTTTTTGTCCTCCATGGTGGGGATCACCACCACCGGGATGAGTGTGCACTGTTCGAGCGTGCCATCGGAGGACATAACTTCAGTGTATCCATCTTCACAACTGCACGTTCTAGTCTGTAGGGAACAAGTGTTTTACACTGTGTAGCAGAAAAACACGGTTTTCTGTGAGCCATAAAGCACAACAACACGGATGACTGGCAGAGAAGACTGTTTTGATGAGTGCTAGCCTGGAGAGTACCTCTTCATATATTTCTATGCAGGTTCGTCCCAAGCCAACAGCGATTACTCGACATTTAATTGAAAGGCGGAAAATGGTCTGAAGTTGATTTTAACCAGTTAACGCCTAGCAAAAAATCTCTGAAAATACTTTTTGTTGGCACAATCTTTGCAATGCAGAGAGATGGGTGGGGAGCCCTGGCGGGGGTGTTGTATGCCCCAATGCAGTAGCACATACCTCACTGCAGTAAGCGTGGGGTTGGCTGCACGGTGGGTTACATGACCTGTCAGCGTCTGGCTGGCGCATCACTAAACAGCCCCCTGTAGGACAGAAAATCATATTTTGACACGGCAATACCTAACCCCTGACGGAGTTACTGATGTCATTAC
>JAOXJM010000012.1:28138457-28155279 GCA_026413425.1 Tringa solitaria
GGAACTAGATGATCTTTAAGGTCCCTTCCAACTCTAACCATTCTATGATTCCATTGAAATATTCATGTGGATGGATATTTTATATCATGTCTCGGTATGAGTTAATCAATATTGCAGTCTCTTACAAATAACCCGAGCCATTTTTTTTTTTTTTTTTAACGCATTAAAACATTAACAGAATGAATTAATGAATTCCCCTATTAACGTCAGAGAAACTTGCTGGTAGGTAGCCAGGTCCTGACTTCTTTTGCTGAGACATAAATGATCAAATTATTACATTTGATTATAAACCCAAGAGGGGTGAAAGAGGAATTTGGGACAGAAGTCGGGTGCTGGCTTCAGATGAAACGTTCTGCCTTTGCTAAGAGCTTACAGACTCAGGAATCCAAGATGCTGGAGGTGGTTGGAGAAGCCTAAGTAGGTCTGATACACCATTCCAAAACTATAGTCCAGGATACATGGTGGTTTCCTGACTCCCTCCACTTCTGGCAAGACTATTCTCCATGGGCACATCCTGCAGAACAGCTACTAGCCAGGAAGGTCCAACAGAAAAGGTGCTGGTACCAAAGCTCTGTGGAGGCCACTCCACCATAGTCCCACGTTGCAAGTGGTTTTGTTTCTGATGTCAAGGTGGTGGGGGAATGGCAGCTGAAACAAGTTCAGTTCCTTTCCATCAGAAATACACGCAGGATTGCCCTTCATGCAACACTTCTGTTATCTTTGCATTTTCCTTCAAATTACTCTCTCCATTCAATTGAAAGCATTAAGAGCAACACACAAAATGCCAGAAAACCACTGCTTTCAAATTTGAAGTTAGTTTCAACATTTGCAAAACTGCTCTTGCAAACTTTAAGGGTTCCCACCTGCTGGTTAGTTCCCCATATATGCTTCTGTTTAATATATTGTTCATGATGCACATTTTTTTCACACTAGCTTGGGTACCTTTTGCATTTGCACAGCTGGAGACAAGAAGTTAGTGTTCAGCCCAGCTGCAGAACGGCACGTGAGAAACGTTTTCCAACACATTGAGTAAATGATTGATGCTGGCAGCTGTCCAAGGCTCCGTGCAGGAATCGTATCAAATTAGAATGATGATTAGTGTTGTGATTAAGATTTATTACCTTTATCCTACTTTATTAATTATTGTTTCTAAGCCATTTCCTTCTGGACATAATAATTAGCACACATTCACGGTGGCACTTAAAAGTAACCAAATGAAATTGTATAAAAGTCACTGTTGACGGCCCAGGTTGTTTCAGAGGTACTTAACAATCCATGAATAATGTTGCAAAACATCTGGCGAAGATGATTTACGCGCCGCACAGCTCAGCTGGCTCAGCATTAATTAGCACCATTAGAAGGGAGCTTACTCACAGGTCCCCACTCACCTCTTCACAGTACTTCAGGTCAACCGATTTGCCATCGCTGCGAACGCAGTCGAGCATCCGTGTTTTGATCCCGTTGCCACAGACAGCCTTCTCGCTGAGCTGACACGTGCTCCAGTCTGGAAACGAGGAACTCATTAGCGCAGCAGATATTCTCGATAAGACTCATAATGATCCAATCTCCCACCTAATTCTAATTCTGATGGCCTGAAATAATCTTCACAAACAGCTTCTGCACGTGCAGAGGCTCGTGGACCCCAGCTGCTAGACATTTTTGGAAACAATCATTGTCCCTGCAAATAGTGCTATGATGACTTCCTGAAAAGTTCATATTCGGTCTCATTTGCATGGATTTTGAGCAAATCAGAAAATTATGACAGAAATAAATTTTCTGGAGTTATAGCCTGCACACTACACCCAAGTTGCAAAGTCTCCAATAATATTCAAATAGCCTGGACCGGTTTTCAGTAAATGCTCTTCAGCTCCCTCCATGTAAGACCAGAAAACTGAAAAATTGGTCCTGTAAGGTGAACGGAACTAAGCTGTCATCCCAAGCTGTCACCGGATCATAGCACCACAAATACCTGTCACATTGTAGTCATAGTGGTAGCAGTTTTTGTTCAAAGTGCAGGCTTCTGTCTCGGTGGCAGCAGGACAAGACTTTCCATCATCGGGTTGTCTCAGGGAGTCAGCGGACCTTTCACGGACACTACTTCCATTGCATGGCTTGAAAGGGAGATGGGAAACAGCTTTGATATTTCAGCATCCTGACGCCTTTTCATGCAACATTACAACACCCGGACAAGTAACCTCCTCACAGAACACAAATGTGAAATAACAGGCTCACCATTTCCTTGTTATTTCAGAGAGAATTTAGTCTGTTGTTTGACCTTGGTACCACTGAAAATGAAACATCCACTAACTTGGTAAAACCTTGGTGCTTTCCTAACTAGTTCGTATTTCAGTAGTAGCACTTTGAAACCATTTCATTCATAAACTGGATATTCAGATGCTCACTTTCCAAATTCCACACTGTGGTGCACCAGCCCCCAAATACTCAGAGGTCCTGAGACACTTTTTTTATCTGTGGTTTGGTTTTCTTGACATTTCATTTTGAAATTGCTGGCAGGAAGGGGAGAGGAGACCCACAAATATCTTTTTATGCTCAGTCTTGATCTACAGACTTCGGTCTTTACAAGACAGTGACATTTTTAGTGCAGTGACAGCGCTGCTATGGAGAGGCTCACACCTAGGCGCAAGGATGGACTCACAAACCACTGCCAAAACTATTCCACCACACAGAAGCTACCCCACACTGAAGAATGACCACTGATGACTATATTTTGTGTTTTGGAGCAATTTCACTCAATGGATAATACTGGCACACTTTATTTGCAACCAACTATCAATGACCCCAGAGATAACAGTAAATATAGATGTTTACACATGTAACCACTGCTCAACATCTTTGTTCAATATGCCATATATACATTTTCAAAGTATGCTCCTAAAATGATAAACGTTACACTTCAGTGTACTTCTTACCAAGGAACATCGGGACCACGATCCCCACTCAGACATCACACAGTCCTCGGGACACGGTAAGGTGCATTTTCTAGCACCAAGTGGCATCTCTTCAGGGTCACACAGATAGTCTTCTACAGTGTCAGAAGGACCATCCACGGTGTTCAACATACACCTGGAAAAAACAACTGCACATAAACTGCATTTGCCATGGATTGTGTAACGTAGCTGCGTTCCACAGTATTCCGAAGCATTTCAACATTTTGTCAGCAAATAACAATCACAAAGTAATTGAAGCAACAAGTATTGATCCATGAATATCCAAGAAAAGATGAAGAGCCAGAAATAATCCCCGCTTTTACAGATGACAGCCATATAACGAAATGCACAGAATTTAGACATTCCCTATCAGTGATTTCCTGAGAGTTTCTGGGCAGGTGATTAATTTGATGTTAGCTCACCAGTAAGCCAGAATAATGCGAACCAGCCATCATTTCGAGATATTTTATGCACGCATCAACTGATAATTTTAAATGTAGAAATATTAGAACTTTTAAAATTTTATAGTCTTAGTATTAATCCCTAATTTACACAGATGCTTTAAAATTACCATTATATTAAGTTAGCAGCTGGAGGCCCAGTTAAAATGAGAAATTAATATGCCCAGTTTTGCAGATCTGAAGATTACAGTCTTCATTCCACAATATTTCCAGTGCTGCGGAATCTGTTGCTAACTTATCTCTTCCACCTGTCAACAGAAGCCCAACTACTACATGACTAGGATCATTCAAATTAAGAGGCTTGAGTTTGTTTCCAGAATTGCAAGAGAAAAGCTCGTATCAATTTGAAGCCTTTCACACTCATGGAAATATTCTGAATGTCTTTCATTAGACCACATTATTTTCTCAAAAATATCTTCCGTTATCAGACTAAACTTATTTTTGAAACACTGTTATTCTGAGGTAAACACAAGAGATACAGCATGCGCATATATTTGCTTTGTGAAATTAGTACTCTATGTGATAATAAATGAAAGATTTTGTTTAGCCTGAAAGGACTGAAATCACTTTCTTTGATGGTAGTGTCAAAGTTTATTTTTCAACATAAACACTGATTACTTCTTATTTTTCATGTTGGAACTTTAAAGAAAATTCTTATGGAAATATGTTTAGATGCTACTCTGTGAGAAGAGTCTTTCTAACTTCGATGAAGCAAAGAGTAATACTGTGACCTTCTGGAATAAATAGTTACACTGAAGAAACAGTGCTATTGCAAACAAAACCTTGTAAATGTGCCCGTTTCTAAGTACTTGTGGCAGGGAAAAGAGAACCTTTAGAGTTTCACTGCATACCACTCCCATTTTGGTCCTTCAACCTGAATTCGTATGATTCTTAATTATTCAAATTTATAATCTCAAATTTTGTGTCGCTTTGCAGTCAGCCATTTAAAAAATAAAAAACAGAACCTCCTGCCAAAACCCAACCAATGCCAACCCCAACCTTTGCTGTGTACCACACCATGTGAGGCTAATTTTAATTAACCTTTGATTAGAGCTCTAGGATGATGAACAAGCCTACAAGATGCTTAGATCAGGTTCAATAAACAGCAGCATATTTCCAGGCTCTTCTATTTCACTTCATTCACTTTTGGCACTTTTTTTTTTCTGTAATAAGTGTAACTATTATTCCCAAAGGTATATGTACTTAGAAGGGATTTTTGAAAATCATAGTTTCCTAGTCTACCTGTGTCTAGTGGGAGGCGTCCCTGCCTATGGCAGGGTGTTGGAACTAGATGATCTTCCAACCCAAACCATTCTATGATTCTATATAGAAATATTTACCTTTCAGAAAAGTGCTAAAGTCTTACGTTGCACTGTTTAAAGTAGTATAAGAAGTACAATATACATTAGTTTATAAACTAGGAATCGAGGTCTATATCCACAATGAGTAGACAGAGCTGTACTGCACCCACTGAAGCTACTCTGATTTACATCAGCCAGGGTTCTGGTCCAGTATGCTATGGCTGGACTTACTACTCTACTGAAATTACATCAAATTAAACAGAGCTATGGCTGAAAGTGAAGGTTTTCTGAAGTGAAGGAGGAGCTGTATTGTTTTACCTGACTTTCCTTGTTTGAACACCTTCTCCACAGTTCACTTTTAAGTCCACATTGGTCACCTTGCAGACGCTCCAGGGCTCAGTGACCCAGACGTACTGGCTGCAGTCACTGTGGCAGGGAACTACCTCATACACCTGGAATCCACATCGAGTGTCAGTTTTTTATTACAATACAGATAAAGCACTTGATAGAAAACTATAGAAGCAACAAAAAGTCAGAAGCTAAGACACCTAATGACAGATTCCCTGGTTTTCTCTGCCACTATGCCATTTCCACCAACAACATCAACACAACTAGCACAAAATCTGTAACTGGGCTAGCTCACGAGTATGCTTTTTAGAAAAATGCTGCTAAAACTGCTAAAACTTTACTTCTATCCTTCACATCTCTCCTCAACCATTCCATTGCACTGTCACTAGTTGTGGGGTCTTTGTATTTCTAAAGAGAGGTGAGCTCAAGGTAAATCATACCTATATATAGTGGTTCATTTTATTTTCATTGCAAATACTTAAAATCACTTTAATATATTCATGTGCCAGTGTTAGTATTATGTTTAGATTTGAATGCAGATTTGAGATAATATCTTTTATAGCACCTTATACACTGTTCCATATATGTTCTCAAACATACATACAAAAAAAGGACAGAAAATGTAAACATTGGAGCATAATCAGGAAGCACATGTTAAGGTTATGTCTCTATTTTATAAACTCTTACCTGAGCCTGAAGAGAGTATTTTCATGAATCAAAAGGAACAACCGAAGAAAAAAAAGAGAGAATAATTAGTGAAGCATAGTTATTGAAATAGCATTAATTTAGCTTTTATTACAAATAATATTCTATGACTTCTGCCAAGCAAAAGGCATCCAGTTTGTCCTCTTGTATCTCTCTTGCTGTCACAAGGCATTTTTACAAGAAGTTTGCCCTTGGAAGAAAATAACATTTTTGTAACTGTAAGTGCAGGCCATGGCAGTTGGGTGGCATAAGGACTGCACACTCACCTGCTGGATAAGGGGGAAAATAATGCCTGGAGCCAATGAACAGAGGGATGTCCTTATTTTCTCTAACAGTCTCAGACTGGCCGCTTCCTTTGAAATCCTCTGAAGGCCATTGACGTGATTTTATAATAAACCCGACTCTATTATTATTGTTGATTCTGAAGACTTTTGCCCTAGTGAAGTGAGTACTGAACAAGCTTCCTTCAGTTGGAGCATGGTTTGGGAGTCTCCTTGGCATGCTTGGCCCATTAGGGTGGATGCTGTGTTCAGTTCCCCACCAAAATACAGTCAGGCATGTCAGCCCTGAGAAACATTGAGCAACTTAATCTTAAAACTTGACGGATGTCTTAAGCACTTTCTTTCAATGTTTCACTAGCTTTACCATTAGAAAATTTTCCCAAGGCTTAACCCAAATCTGCTTGCAGCAGTCTAAGCCTACTGCTTTTTTATCCTATCCACGATGACCATGGAAAATGGATTATTTCCTCCTCCTTTGCAACAGCCTTTTATGTACATGCTAGCAGACTTCCAGCATCCTCCCTCTCATTTTCTCTTCCACTGGCTACAGATTGCAGTGTTTCCTCAAAGTTCATAATTCCTAGATCTAGGTTTACAGCATAGCCGCTCTGTACATCACCTTCCACATACCTGTGGGCATCAAAGACCCAGTCTAATCATTATGCTTTATATGTATGCAAATAAGCATGTTACATATATAATTAATAAATGCATAAATAAAACAAATTACATTTAATAATTGAAATAAATATCCTGAAGAGTCGGTAGTTTTCCAGCTGAATGAGTAGCAGATCACATTTAGATTAAATAATTAACTCAAAATTAGAATTCAGGTTTATTCCCTGCGTGATTCTGAATTGACAGCGAATGTATTTAAAATTGAAAGACACAGCCTCTATATTATTCAACATTCCTATCTTATCTGTAGAGCCCCCTTTTCATGAAAATACTAGATTTCCATTTCATTTTTACAATAATTACATTTTGAATCAACTATCATTATTTGGCAAATACCATGTAATACTGCAACAAATCAAATTCGATTGAAACTACCAGTAGAGGGCAATAGCGTTGCATATAAGTGGCAAACAGACTTCCAGTAAAATCACCTTTGATGCAGAAAAATACGCGCCTATTATGTACATGAATATTAAAGAAGGAAAAAAGACTTCTGTATAGACTATAATTTGCTCCTATTGAAACGCATTCCTCCTAATTTAAAGCATATTTACATGCTGACCCAAATCCAGCCACCCTCATTCTAGTTTGTATTTTGTTAAAGTAGATCCCAAACTTAGTTTATTAGCTGCAGTTTAACACTCATTATTTTCTAAATTAGAACTAATTACATTCCCTAAAGTAGAAAATTAGATCAACAAGCCATTTCACTGTGTGCTAGCAAAATGTCAATAGGATAATATTAAGTACATGCATTTTTATTCAAATGTAAATTGACAGCACATCTTTTTTTCAATCTGTGAATATTTACAGAGAAGACCACATGGCTGTTTAACATGCCTCTGCAGACTAAATTAAATTCAACATTAATATGAATATAAATCAACTCTGAAGAACATAAGTTAATTGACAATGAAGGTTTTCCTTTCTAAAACCCCCCAAGCAAACGGGAAGAAACAAGCTCTGGGGGTTTGACTTGGACTGTGCTAAACTTGGTCCCAAAGATTAAATGTTCATCAGTGGCCAAAGTACTCCTAGTGTGCTCTTGGATCACGTTTTCTGGCTTAGTTTCACTTCAAGAGGATCCAGACTGTGCAGCCAGACTGCTCCGTACTGGAAAATCAAGTGCGGTTAGTGGGAAAACTGGGAGATTGAGTTCAGAAGTGCATTCCTGGCTGGAAGGTCAAGCTCCAGCTACTAAGGGACTCCAGCCCACTAAGAGAGGCAGAGATGATATTGTGTGAGTGTTTGAGAAGTTTTAATTTGCTTTCTGATCTGAGATGGTCGGGGAATGACACTAAGAATCTTGCCAGTTTAAAACATTTTACCCATTGTAAAAGAAGATCTTCTGAAATGTGTTTTATTGTCTGCAGTTCAGGTAATGGGCTAAGTTCTTGCAGATGAGGAAGTAATGAAGGCAGATCCTATAATGACTGAGGAAATCTAAGTCATCACATATTCCTCCTCCTTCTACCTGCATCTGCCCCTTATGTTGTATAGTTTTTCTACATTACCAAACAATACAGCTAAAAGGGAGGAAAAAGCCATATCAATAACGTAAATATAAATCAAATTACCTGATTGACATGATCTAGCTTTGGACAAGGTCTTCCACCATTGTAGGGTTTTTCACGGAGCCATTTAGACCGAACTTTTACGCCGCTGCCACAGGATTTACTGCAACGAGACCAGTTGGACCACTCGCTGAGCTTGCAGTCTGAGGGACAGGGAATAATACAGGCCTCCTCAATATAACCTGTGGGAATGGAAAAGAAAGTGAAATCTCTTCAGCACGTCACTCTGCCACTTCTCCCCCAAGCCCTCGTCTACTTCATTTAGACTGTCCAAAGTTTGACTTGACAGGACTGTGTGAATAGAGAGATTTCTTCATCATTAGGGCTAAATTAAATTCTGCAGAAAATTGACACATATAGCTGGAGACGGCGATAGAGGAGCAGCTGAGCATCCTCACTGCTATCTGATTAGGATTCATACTCACCAGCTTTCAGCATTCAAACTTTCTGACAGCTACAGCATAATTGACACTTAAACCCATCTCTTGGTTGCATCATCCTTACATTGTAAAAGCACCGTGTTTTTTAAGGAAAAAATGTTTAATTAAAAGCTCCTCCATAATTGTATCAAGTAATTCTATTGCCGTTCTACCTCAAAAATCCAACTGAATCAAAAGATATGCATCTTACCAGCCTGGAGCAAGGGAACTTAACACCTTGTGACCTTTCTAAGGCTAGAAAGAGAGAGTGGCCTGCCACATTAATGATCTGTCGATTAACAACCATCTGCCCCCAGCAGCACACTGAATAATTGCACTGAATGGAAAAGCAGATGTTTGGTCTGGATAAGTCATGGGTCCTGAGAGGTTGGGAAGGGGTATGACATGGTCCGCAGGGAGTAACATGAGGCCTCAACTCACTGAATAAGTGAAAATGTCTTTCTTTCAAAAGCAACATATGCCATAGCTCTACAATATGTGTCACTTACGCCAATATTTACGGCAGAAGCTATAAAAGCTCAAATAAAAAGCTGGCCTTTACTGCATTTTTACTACAGCTATACCCTAAACCTATATGAACTCTTCTCTCCCCTTTCCTGTGTCAGATCCTGTTAACAAACATTCACTTTAAAGATTAAAGAAGCCTCAGTGCATTTAAAAGTGAATTAGAATATTTGACGAACACAGTTGCAAAATTAACATATACCAGGGTGAGATCATTCTCAAATTGGCACAGTTCGCTAGGCATGGTTTCAAATGTTTCTCAAATATCTTAAATTTTTTTTTAGTTTGCAAGCAATCACTGTCATTTTCATCAGATCAGATGTTAGCAGCTTTATGTTTTTAACCTCTGCTTGTAAATAAAGCTATTCTGTCTCCTCTAAAAGCAACCAATACCAAATAATCACAATTTGAGTAAGGAATAAAAACACTTAAAAGAATTCAATTCTATGTACTTATTTCTAGTTACTTCCGTTAAATTTTTTTAGCTATAAAGAACACAGGGGTGGTTTTTTTAAATACACAGTAGCATTCAGAATATTTTATGGTAAAACTCAGGTGATGATCTTGCCCTATGAAGCCTTCCTCCGTTTGGAAGTGTTAAATAGTTCAATAAATATACAGAGCTCCTGAATTTGAGCACCGTGGAACTACTGTTCACCAGATGTATCTTCCTTAAAATGGCTAGAATGTTATTATCTTGAATTATACGCATGTTTATTAGATATCTCTCGCCATTTGATTGATCAGCTCAGTAATATTGCATGAAAGGTACACTGTGTTAGACAAAATATATTTTTGAAGATCATATCATTGCATATCAGAGGTGGTGACATAGATTGCCCTGCAGTAGTAAATGCTAAATTGATTACATTTCACCTTACCTGACATCTCTGAGTCTTAGAAATCAGATGCACCCTGTCTCAGAGCCCCATCCTACACTGAACTTTGATTGCATAAATATCAAACTCTTATCTTCACCAGAAACGAGCTTTTAACAAGCCCTCTTAAGTGCTATACAAAACCATATCCTCATATAATCAAGAAACTACTGAATGAAAACAGACAATAACAAAGAAGTTAAAAGAAACAATTCCCTCCAAGCAATAAAATAAGACTTTAGTGATAATTATTGTCTGGTAGAACTAAGTGAGGATTTTACTGCTCTTTAAAAATTTTGGTTGAGATTCTGAAATACTGCCTTTATATTCAATACAATTTTATGTATTTTTTTTCTGGAGAAACCTTTATACTATAACAAAATTATGCCATTTAGCATTTGTTGAATTTTTGCCTCTGTAATTAATGTCTGGAAGTTGCTTATCTATATTGTACATCCTTGTGTCAGTAACCTTAAATGGTACAGGCTGCTTCAGGAAGACTTTATTTTAAGGACTTCCATAAACCTCTGAGCTATTTTAAATTTGTCTTAATTAATCTCAAAGGGATCTTCTCAATCTGCCCCAGTCATAGAAAAAGATCATCTCCGGGATATCCCAATATTTTGGGACATGGATAACTGTAGCGTGGGAATACTTCAGAACCGACCAAAAGGAGCCTGTGTGGAACATACTAAACTAAAATGATTGACAAATTAGAAACTATTTTGCTTGATTTCCCTTAAGCTCATCCAAATGATGACAATGGAGATTTTTTTGAGATAATGAGAATGTTAGCCAAAATGTTTAATAAGATTTTTAGAGTCTTGCAGACAGACATGCTATGAAATACATTATTATACACAGAAGTCCCAGGTAACATTTTAATTACACCGAGCTACAGTTCGGATGATTCCATGAAATACCAAATGAAACCATACCACTACAGCAACCTGTTTCACACTATGACATATCCGTATTGAAGTCAGTCACTAAAACTGCTGCAGGATAGAATGTAATAAAGGCAGACAGCATTGTATCATACTTATACTGTCTAGTAAGAGTTATAAATAAATAAAAATTACAAGCTTGCTTATATGTTAACACATTTTGGAAAGGATGCAGTGAGCCAGTTGACATTTCCCACCTACTTTATTGTGAAAAAATACTTATCTGCCATATTATACTGGGTCCTTAATTCTACAAGCTTCATGGAAGAGCTTCTGCTCTCCATAGAGCTCTTTCCTATGTCATCTCTAGGATATCTGGCCTATGATGCTTTTCTCTCCCTCTTTCCTATTTCCTCAGAAAAGCTGGCATCAAGACCCAAACTCCACATGTGAAAATTCACCAGTGGAAGAAGAATAGTAAAAACACATGAAGAAGAGAAAAAGAATGGAGTCAATCACTGAAGGCATAAAAAGAAGGTCTACAAGGTATGAAGGCTTGGAACTACTGGAAATGTGCAGTATTTTTGGAGAGAAAACCAGTTGTTATTATGCAAGAAGCATAAAAAACTCCTAACCACTGGTGAACTAGAACACTGGATAAAAATTTGGCCAGGGACATGAACAAAATAAGGGGTTCCAGAAAGGATGTTCACAGCTTCCAAGTCTTCTCCAAACAGAAGGAAAAGAAAACAAATGAGTGAAGTTACTTTGCATGGCAAAGAGTCACAAGTCAGAACAACAGAGGAGACACAAGACAAAAGGGAGACTGAAGGGGAATAAAGGAAAGGGTAAGAAAGGACAAAGCAAGGGGAAGAGGAAAATAAATGGCTCAGAACACAGTCAAGAGAATTGTAAAGACATACTGCATAGGGATAGAAAACAAAGAAAGAGGAGAAAAGAAATAAACAGTCTGCCAAAAGCAATATCTTGGTGTAACACAAACAGAACACGATGCCCTCAAAAGAGCCTACTCTGATACCTCCTGACCAGACAGTAAAAATATGATGAAGAATGTTCCTACAAATAAAAAGGGAAGAAATAAAAAAGACTCCCTCAAAACTCAGGCAGAAGCAGACTTCAAATTTCTTGCAGATATTTCTCTTTCTCAAGAAAGAAGACTGAATTAAAAAAAAATTACTTGTCCAAATGACTTGTTCCAGTCCATTTACTACCCATCTAATGGCGCTTTTCAGAAAAAGCTTCTCTGAAGCATATTATTACATCAGATACCTTTCTGTGTGCATGATGTCAACATATCTTTTAGGGTGATTAAGGATAATAATCTCCAGAAGTTCATAGCAATCACCCCCTCAAATCTAAGAAAGCAGATGTTCAGGAACTTTGAAAAAGTTTATACTCTTTTTTTTTGGGGGGGGGTGGGGTGGGGTGGTGGTGGTGCTTTTGTTGCTTGTATTTGTAAACTTTGTTCATGCTGTCACAATTTTAGCAAGTGGGAAGAGAGCATATTGTGATATAGAAAAACTCCACAGAAAACATTAAATCACAGAAATCAGATATTTTACATGCAAATGGTACTGGTGATGCAGATACACAGTTTCTGACATGTAAAGGACATGAATGAGCCATTTTTTCCCTTTTCATTCTTGTTTCCACTCTGATCTAAACATCCTTGGAAGGGTGCCCCTTGTGTTAGACAGTGTAAAAGCTTATGAAAGAAGAAGTCCTGTAATGTGTGGGTGTATGTATGGTGGAATATCACACAGTTATATCACACAGGCAAGTTGTGGAACACAATTGCGGCAAACGGCATTCTAGAGCCTTGAGATTTAAAGAACAAGAAAAAAATTACCAAGGTAGAAATACAATAGCTTCAGAGAGAAGGAAAGAATGAGAACAGAGAAGTGGCTACAAAGAAGAGCTGGGGAAATGTGGGGGAGGGACAGTGAAATACAACAACACCGTAGAGGTTGAAAATATGTTCTCTGGACATCAGCAGCTCTTGTTTCGTCTGCTCTTCCCCCTCCTGACTAAAGTCTTTCACTGCATGCTTCCTGCAGCTTTCTCCTCCCTTCAACATCTGAGGGTCAGAGAGGTGAGATCTTGGGATACTGTGGGACAGAGCACTGGCCCTGCAGGGTCTGGAAGGGCATTAGAAAGAGACACCCATCTCTTAAGGCCTAATCCTTTTCCCAGTGCAGTAGTTCCTCAATTATTTCAGCTCCCATCAGTTGAACTTCACAGGGCTCTGAAATGGGCAGTTGTCTATTATGAGGAAGAACATGGCTATTCTATTATTAAAGATTTACTAGTGAACCATGATTTAACAAATGGCTTTGAACCACTAGGAGTACGAACTGAACTCATTATTAAAAGGGAAAGGTTTACTGTCCCATTGCTAATTGGCTATAAAATCTGGACTCCTAGAACAAAGTCATTAAGAGATGTGACGGATAATTTATAATGGAGGAGTTTAATGGACTTCACACTTTGTCTTATGACAAAGCAGGTGAAGTAAGTGAACATAAGATTTTTCCCCACAAACTGCACCTCTAAGCTGTGTAAGAACAGACTGACTGCTTGAGTTGAAGGGTGCAGACATAACGAGCATCATAGAAAGTGTTCACATGAGTTCTTTTGTCCTTAAGACTGACAGAGTTATGCTCCTGCTTTCATGACTAAAATGTCATGCTACATTTTCATGAAAAAAACTGCAATGTCAGAATGCTTTATGTTCTATAATACAGATTTTTTTTTTTATTTTTTTTTCCAAGGAAATACGAAGTTCTTGGATCTCACCTTCCAGGGCAAAGAAAAATACAATCATTCACATTTCACTTGTAACAGAATGTATGTATTTCTTCAGACTATTCATATTTCTGCCTAGCCATGGAAATTGATTGAACTCCGTAAGACTTTTTTCTTTTTTTTTTTCTTTTTTTTTTTCAGGATTACCTTTCAAAGCCTCAAAAACCTGAGAGCAATTGTTAATGTTTAACTATCTTCTGCATCAGCGGTTCTGTCTCCTGTGAACTAACTACAGGTCTTTAGGTTGATGGATGACTGCTCCATGACTGATGTCCTGTTGACAGGGCAGATACGGTGCCACCATAGTGCAGGGACCTAAGCTCATACTTCTGGTGCCGGGCAATAGGAAGCATATTCCTTGAGAACACACAACAGGACACATATGGCATCTTGCATATATTTGAAAAAAAATATTAGAAAAGATAAAAGCTCCGAAACAGCAAAGTAGCCTAATAACAATTTTGGAAACCTAAGCGTACTACCATGCTATATTAGAATCTCCTATGGGAAATATATTTATTTTAGAATAAACACGTGGCAGAAAATCTCAATTAAATTTTAAAACTCTGTTATTTTTTGTTGGTACATTTGCATTGCTTCAGGTTAGAATATTGAAAGTGAAAAAAAAAGATTTCAAAAAATACAAATGAATACAGCAAGTTCTAACTGACATTTTGGACTCTTTAGACTCAGTTATAACAGATGAGATTTTACTATCACATACATAAGGAATTAAATACAAAATTCCTCGATTCACATTGCTACTCCTAGCAGCTGTTGTAAAAGTATTCACTGATACGCAGATATTCCTCTCTAATCCCCTGCATAAGCCTCGTAGCCATGGAGGGCTTTGTGGAGTCAGCACAAATCAATGCATCTCATTTAATTAATGCTAAAGGGGGAAATAATCTCACACTAATAAGGCCGCAGACAAACTATCCCGGACTGGTTGACTGTGCCTAAGGTCTTACCAGTAAACTGACATGAATTAAGAAGGGTAATGCGACCTATATAAAAATGCTGCATCTGTCTGCCATGCTACTATGTTTGCCTTCACATCGCGCACATAAACACAACCACCGCTCAGCTTATGTGGGTCATGATTCACAAGTGACATACGATGGAGGAAACCTAAATATTGAAGAGTCAACAGCACATTTTATAAGCACGAGAGGGGCCCTGCTTTAGATTTTTTTGTGCTGAAAATTCCAAGGTACAGTTTAAAGGGACCACGAAGAGACTCTCTTTCAATTTTTTTTTTTTTTTTTTCACAAACACACTGAAGCAGATTGGCGGCAGACACGTGTCATTATCCACAGAGCCCTAGTGTACCAGTGATGACAGGGATAAAGCTATGAAAAACAACTGCTGCTTTTCTAATGGAAAATAAAAAAAAAACCTCTCGCACTTGACTATCAAGCGAACTATATGGTTTTGTAATTCTCCAGTATAATTTCCTACATACTACTGAAACAAAGCAGGAACCAAAAAAAAGGGGAATTTATGTGTCCTCCATTAAGGAAAACTGGTAAACAACAGCTCGGTTATCACTTTTAGCTGATGTTACCACATCTGCTGACAACTGTCAGCTGTTTGCTCCTGCCCACGCTCTGCAGCAAGGGTATGGCTGAAACGTAACAACGCCAGAATATTTCAGATGGCTGCTGAACGGTGAGAACTCTTTCATCGATAAATTCAGCTCAAATTTGAAACAAAATAGTTTGAAAAGAAAAATCAAAATATTAGATGTATCTAACACTGAAAAAAAAAATCACAGATTGAAAAGGAAATTAAGAAAAAAACCCACCTTGTCCCTCTGCAGCTGAAACTTGGGTCTATTTTCAGCTGATAACTTGGGATTTCTTTTGAAGTACCTGTTAAGCTACAGAAAGCTAAGGACCCTCTGGAAAGGACTCTGCCCTCTGCTTCTCTAGTGTTCTCGCCTAGCAGTAACACAGATTTATTTAAATTTATTTTACCTTTCTTCTTGTTCAGAGCTATGGTCACGCATGTCTTTCTGAGAACCTTATTCATACAGGGGGCTCGATACCTGCACCCAAAATTTCAAAGATTATTGCAGATTAAGAGACCCATAAGAAGATGGGTCTATTAATTTAGGTGCCTTCCTTGTGTTGCATCATTCCTCCAGCTCCTCGGTGTCCATGAAACTCTTCATTAAATAGTCTCAAATCTTTTGAAAATGAGATGTGTCGAGTAGTAAAAAGAGCTCTGAAGTATTTATTTTTCTGCTCCTGTTTACCTTTTCGTTCTTAAGTCAACAGAATTGTGATTATAAACACACAACATTTCACAAAGCAAACAGCTAATGACTTTTTTGGCACTGCAGAGCAGGACTGTCTTCTGATTCCTCCCACTCAAAACATGCAACACTGACCTGTTCGTAGCCTCAGAAATTTACACGGCAGTATTTACATAAAACTTTTGACAGCCTCGCAATTTGAGCTTCATGTGGTGTTTTAGTGGAGCCCACAGCATATCCCAGTATATATTAGTAACATCAGTGTGGGTGTAGTTTGTTCCGCTCATCGGATTTAGAGGACGTTGTGACAGGTGAAGAAGTACAATTCTCCCCATTTCCCACCTCATGATTTCATAGCATCAGGAGATGACAAAAGTCCAAGTAAAAGTTGGACACCACACAGGAAACATCTTCCCCTAAATAATGGCCTTGATTTCTCTCCTAGTCCAAGCAACTTCACCAAATCGTATCCCATAAAAACTGCAATTACATACTGTACTACTTGGAAAAGAAATAACAGACTCACAGGAACTAAGAGTAAAACAGATTGCCTAATAAAGCAGATAACAGAGCAGACAAACATGACTCTTCTTCTTTGGATCTGTTACAAAATTAGGGAAAAATTCAGTGCTATCATTTCCGTAGGGAAATAAGCAACTCTGGTAGAATTTAAAAAAATAACCCAAGCAGGCTTGAATGATGATCCCTGTCAAGTTTAGCTTGAAAAACTA
>JAOXJM010000012.1:28164007-28183404 GCA_026413425.1 Tringa solitaria
CAGGGATTTTGACAACTGTGTACATTCCATTAATACATTATATTGGGCAGGTAAATGACTGACTGACTTGATATCTGAAATGCTCTTACTGTTAGTGGAGTTACTTTTTCCACTCACAACCCAATTTGGGCAAATTCATTGCTGCCTCTCTGATTGAACCCATGGTAATTTAATTATAGTCTAAAAAATTCACTGAGATTGATGATTAATGCACTACGCAGAAAAGTGTCTTCAACTACTATAAAGTAATGCAGTGCCAGACTAATTATTTTGCCTATACAACTATGTTATATTTATTACAGACATTAGCAGTAAGTGGAAAGAGCATGGTTCTTCTATCACTGAATTAAGTCCAAGCAATTGTTAAGTGAAAACATAAAACTGGAGTACGGCTAACAGAAAAATCAAATTTAACATGGAAACCATTCACTTACAAAATTGTTTTTGGTATTTAACAATTATTATCTCCTAGAAGGAAGGTGTGAAATAAACGGCAATCTAAATTTTCTAGACAAGGGACTTTGAGGTAATTAAAGTTTATCTGATAGCAATGTTTCCACCAAGCCACAGGGGACTACAGGCTGATAGATTTGTTGCTGGCACAATGAAACACTAAGACTATATTTTAACAAGACTTGTTATGTGTGGGTTTATATCAAAACCTTGCCAGTGTTACCATCATTAGGATACTTCATGAAGATTTCACAGAGATGTGAAATTCAGTGTCCCCTACACCTAAAAATTAAAGTATTTTATAAATTAATGTGCTCTATGTCCTTTGTTTTACAACACGCTTGTGATACCTTTTTTTTTTCAATTGTTAAGTATTTTTAACAATAAAAATATTCTATTTCATTTCTGGAAAGGCAAGAATTATTTCAGTACACTAAATTTTCTTACGCCTTCTATCAGTGCTGCCTAGGCTGTGGTTTCATCTATGTTTATTTCTTTCTCCATGGGACACAGCAGACTAGAAACTACATGATGAAATGCTTCTAACAAAAAGTATCTCAAGCAGGAGCATGCACCAATAATATCAGGAAAAGATAAGCCTGAGTGTTCTTTATGTGCCAAAGAGAGTAACAGCATGTTTCTACCAAACAGAGTTGTCTGGAGATTCTGGCTCTCATTTTGTCAATAAAAAAAAAAAAAAATTTCTCGTGTAAATACTACACTTGAGCACTGTTGTCCAAATTCTTACTTCAGAACAAAACCTGAATCACTGCATTTCAGTTAAAATACGAGCCAGGCAATAGGGCACTCTCATCTGTTAAGTCTCGATGACTTTAAAATAGTAGTTTATAGCTCCATGAAGGAGCAGCGCTCCTTCCTGATTTTGTCTCCTTTCCCTTGCTTTCAAATGAGGGCATGAAACCCCCACAAAGGCAAATCCCCCTCTCCCACCAGCGATGCCCAGAGAGGGAGGCTGCTCTCCCTGCTTAGCCTCAGCGAGAGGAAAGGGCTTTTGAACACGGGTTCTGCCTCCGAGCCTCCCCGCGGCTCTGACGAGCCTCCAAGGCCTCCTCCTGTGCTCACGGCCATCCCGGGAAGCTTCTTCCCATTCCCCTTTCAAATAACTCTACATACACCCTGTGAATGAAGAATGGCGAGAGCTCGGGACCGGCTCTTTAATAATGGCCAATTCCCAGTGACATCAAGTGCAGCCATTCAGATATTTTCTCTGACAGCCAGGTTACTTAAGCTTCTGCTTAAATTTTATAAATAACCTTCCTCTTGCTATTACAGAATATGCTGACAGATTTCACAGTTTTCATCCCATTCCTCCTAGAAACTCTGAGGAAGATTTATGGTGGCAAGGACTGCAGGCTGTGCATCCTTTTGCAAATCTCTTTTCGGTCACTGGGATAGCCCTTACCATGTGCATCCATCCATATACATCATGATGTGATTAGGCTACTGCAGTTCGGGCACTTGAGCTTCTCAGCTGCTACGTGTCCTCTCCACTAGCGTTGGGATGCAGTCCAACAAGCTCTACTTAAATCTGCAGAGCTACTGGCAAAACAAGCCTTTTTAGTAATTAAGTTTCCCAGGCTCCCCTATACAATTCTAAAGGGATTTGAACTGTATTTCTATGTTCCTTCAGAAGTCACTGGAGCTGAGGTTTACTGATAGGGATTTTTTAAGATATGAGCATAACATAACACAACACACACCTGCCTAAGTTCCTGGCAGTTTCAGACTTCATACATTGATTTATCTCACTGAGCAGACCACTACTTCAAAGTTATCTATGCGCTAATAAATGTCAGCCTGAAGAATACAAAGTAGTATCTCAGCACATCCTCGCTGGAGCAGGTTCCTCCCATGGTGAGTTTTATAGCCCACATCAAATAACAGTAGCCTGGCTTTATCAAGCATTTACTCATTTGTTCTAGTTTTTGTATAATATTTTTTTTCTTGGTATTTCGTATTTGCCAACACTCTGTGCCTCTCCCTCTTGGGTTTCGGGTGACTCATCAAGACATCTGGTCACTTAGTCTTGTTAATTGAGAAACAGCTTATGAAAACAAACACAAGATAAATGTTGTTGCAGTAAAATACGGCTTTTCTCTACATTTCCTTTTCCTTGGATAAGAGGCCAAAAGGAAATTGCAAACTCCTTGCTGATGCACCCATAATATCCTCTCTTGAGGGTTTTGAACAAAAGACAGAAGACTTATTACTGCAATTCTATGATATGTTCCTGCCCTGCTTATCCACTGCTAAAAGGCATTTTACCAGTGATATGATGGCAAATTTTCATTCATCACAGAAATTCAACACAAGTCATGACTATCTGCCTTGTTCATGATTACAATGAGTTTGCTGCTCAGGTATTAAATGCTATGTTACTATGCTTAGATTTAGATATAAATCCCTGTCCATCATTTGCATGAATAATTAGCAAACTTTTTTCTTTAAAAAATTATTATAAAACATCTGTTCTTAAAATCTACCAACCCCTTTTATTCTCTTTCCTCTGCATTCACCCAAGTCCCAATTTTGTGACTTGTTCATTCAAACTGACACGATTTGTAACAAAACCTTCATCATACAAGACAGCCAGAATCAGAGCTGTCTTTAACAATGAATCACAATTCTAAACTTTACGATTTGCCCAAGTATCTCTTCTGCCAAGGAAGAGCAATGTAATTAAAAAGCTAAAAAATGGAAAGGTAAATAATAAAGCTGTGATATAAAGCAAGGCATGTATACGCTGTAATTACTCATAGACTCTTAAAATCAGACACCTCACCAGTCCTTTTTAAGGATTTCTAACGTCTGGTTTTTCCTTCAGCTTTAATTGTCTTTCTAACTACAAACAGAGCAGACTATTTTGTTCAAAATAAACCCCTAATAATGCACAGTCAGATGTGCCTTTTCCATGGTGTACATTCCTATTCTACCTTATTTAACACATTTGCTGATACATTACGTGTTACAGTGTGCGTGGGCAACCAGATCAGAAATAGGACAAACTAATTGCATTGGCAACACCGGAAAAGAGGAGCTGAGAACTGTTCTCACATACAAGAATGCAATTACTTGCTCTACTAAGTATCGACACAATGCAAAAGGACAAGCCACAGGGAACTAAAGGGCTGAGCTTGCTTTCAGAAGATTATTTTTTCACTTTGGCTTGAAAAGTAAATTATCACAAACAAATGAATGTGTGATTTCTGCGTTCATGAGCATCAGAAATTTGACAGCTAATGTCTTTTGAATTGAAAAAGATATGCTGCTACACCTGCATTTTCACAGTATGGTAAATATTTGTACAGAAATCACCAACAGTTAAATGGTCTGTTGAAGATATCTCTAGTCCAGTATCACATTATAAATGCAGTATCAGAATGTTATACTAAAGGGATTTCATATTTCAGTGTTTAGCATTTCCTAAATTTTGGGGTGATTAAAAGGACTTGCACAGTCTTTTCTGTGTCTACATCCCAAAATAATCTTTAAATCAATGATTTATAATACAGAACTTTTAATAACATATTGTCATGCAAAGTCTTCTACAGCCTGTAGGAACTTTGTTTATGACAAGCCAAGCATGCAGGAGGGAGACAAGAATTAGCAGGGAGAAGGGGCAAACCCTCTTCCAGAGTCTTCCTTCAGAAACTGCTGAAATCTTTCTAATTCTGTCCAGGGTAGAGCTCAGTCAGCCAGATGCTTACTTTCACTCAGCTCCCCTTCAGTGAGGACCTTACAGTAAATTACATGTAATTTACATTAAAACTGTTTTGCAGGGCACCAAACAAAATAACACGCACCACTGAAAATTCACACATGGCTATTTTCATGACAGAATTTAAAATGCAAGAGTGGAAAGGGTACTCACTAGTGCCATGTGTAGGGGATAACCTATACAAAAAAAATAAAACACACTACCCATGTTCAAAATGCAATTTTGTGATTGAAACTTCAAACAATAATCTCTAGAGTTGCAGAATTTCGTTTTCCAAAGTGAAAGTTACTTTTGTGCAAAAATGCAACTTTTACTTCCAAGTCACATCCATTGTAAAGGTGTTCAAGAAAACAGAAAATATTTTACTTTTCTCAATCTAAAGAAAAGCTGTGCTAATTTATTTAGCTCCTACAGAATAGCAGTTCATAATACTGAGCAGAAAAGTAGAAGATATATTCAATGCGTTGTATTTGATATTCAAATTATATTATAATTATATTATAATATAAAGTTCTATTCAAATACGCCTCAGGTATTATAACACTGAGACATGATATGTAATATACCCGTGTTTGAAACTTACATTTTTATGTTAATTCATATAATTCATATTAATTTATACTAATGGGAAAAATACTGGGCCAAAAAAGCCTGTAACTTCCACCACTGCAACAGGCTAGACAATATTTAGATTCATATTTAGATACCTGGAGTGAGGCACAAATACTCTTGTGCCTAAACCATGACAGTTATCCAACTTAAATAACTTTCTCCATGAGTTCTACAACAAAATTTGTATCTTGGATAGACTTAATAAAAAGCAAGAGCAAACAAAAATCTCCCCTTTTTAACAGCTGAGCTCAGAAACATTTACAGAATTCTACCAAAACCACCCACTTCTTCAGGCTTAGCTGCTCCCAGGGTTCTTAATTAATGATTGCTCATCCTACCACTTGACTATGTTACACTAGAGAGCTACTTCCATTATATCTGCTTGTTGGAACAAGGCTACTGCTTGAATATATCGTCCTTTGCAAGATCAAACTCTGAGTAGTACCAGAGGGAAATTCTGCCAATCTGTTTTACCAGATTTGAAAACCGTATGCCCAGGAACTCCAAAATAATGTATTACACTCTGCATGTGTGTGTACTGCACGTGATTGAAATTACAGCTTTAAAAAAGGAATGTCTCACGGCGTACAAGAATAATAAGAAAGCATTTGCATGCAGTTCAGTTAGCTATCTTTCTTTATTGACTGACTTTGAGGCAAAGTCAAGAGATTTGGGTGCGACCGTGCAAGTACAGAAGACAACATTTTGTACTGTTTGAGCTCCTACCATCAAAGACACAAATCTTATTTTCTCAGTGTGTAATCTGAATGTATCCTCCAGAGCTGCTAGAAATAGAAAGCATTAGTGATAGACCTTTGAAAGAATTACCACAGCCAGAAGCCTTTTGTATTAGGAGGCAATACCTTCAGGTTTCATTTTGTGGTAAGCCCTAAATTGATCTCCTGTAACACTTTATGAGTAACTGGTGGGAGTTACCAGCTTAATATTTACTCTATGACTTTTTAAAGTATACCATAACCTCCTCTAATACTGCAAGGAAGTTAATGACCAGAACGTTTCACTTTTGCAGTTAACAGTGTCCTTGCTCAGGAATTCCACAACTTGCTGAGCTGATGTTGTTTTAATGTATAGAAGCTTGCACTCAGAAAAGGCGAAAGAAAAAAAACCTTCTTGGAATTCAGGGTTGACCAGTAGGTTCAAAACAGTCCAATTACTGTAACACAGTAAGTAGGAACTGCAATTATTTTCATACTGAATTTATTTATTGCACCTAAAAAACTGTCTCCTGACTATATGTTAACAATTCTGTTTAATCCACAAAACTCTCCGTGAAGGCAGGTGACGGTAAAGCTGGACAGGGATGCTAAAATGATTTGTTATCAATTAGAATAGATTAGATTTGTTATCATTCAGAAAAATGTCTGAAGGACTGAGTTCGAAGGGTCAATGGTTTTAAAGTCCAGCCAACAACGGGTTAAACGCACTGCAGCTCAGTGGTTAATTCCAGGGCCAATTCTGTTTGTTTAGCAGCTTTAAGAACCTGTAGAGAAAGCATCCTCAGCAAGTCTGGGGACACCACCAGTCTGAGAGGAGCAGTCACTACCGACCTGGATCTTAGGGCTGACAGTCAGAGGACCTTGACAGCCCGGAGAAATGGGTTGGCACTGAATTTTAACAGTGTAAATGCAAAGTCCTGCAGCTCTCACACTTCTGTTGCTCTCTATAACTACCTGATTTGAAGGAATGCAGAAGAGAGAGCCAGATTGTTCTCAGAGACAGACAGTGAAAGGGTAAGGGGCCACAGACACAACTTGCAGCAAGGGAAATCTCAGCTTAGATATTAGGAAAAAACAAAGCAGTGCTAGGCTGGAGTTCTTGGATCTCCATCCTGGGAGATGCTCCAAACATGTTGAGACATGGTCCTGAGCAACCTGCTCTACTATGGGTGGGAGCTCACTTCGAAACTGGCCCTGCTCTGCGTGGAAGGTTGGACCAAGGGACCTCCAGAGCGTCCTTCCAACTCAAAATTATTATACAGTTCCATGATTCTAAATTTTCAAACACAGGCAGCAAAAGTATTATTTTCGGTCTAATGGATATACCAATAAACACGTCTTCACATCCTCGCCACATGAAAAATGTCACATTTTGACAGGTGAATTTACACCTTTTTCACAAAAAGAAGCATATAAGGTCACCCATCCCTTCCTTTTTTTTTTTTTAAACATATTTTCCACAAACACCTCTCCAAACTTGCTTCAGGAAAGGAAGGTGAAATAAACTGCACAAACAATACCATAAAATTAGTCACTAATGTGGTATTTATACTTAAAAATAAAATCATACTGATATTTTTATGAATAAAAAATTGCCAGGTACCTGTTAGGATGCACCCTACCCTACCAGAATTCAGTATTTGCCTTTGCTCATGCACATAAAGATAGATAAAATTAACGTTAGGTTAAAATGGCTAAAATTGTAGGCATTTCCCACTCCAGTGCAGCTACAGTTTTCTGCGGAATAAATAACACACAAAAAAGGGTCTAACCTCTTGCTTGTAGCCCAGGTCCACACGTCTCATGTGCTCCTGGGCTGTCCTGGCGCACATACCACGGCACGAGCTGGCACCTGCGCCACTTGTGGGTCTTCCACCTGAAATGAGAGGGCAAGCCATCAGCTCCAGATAATCCTTCTACACTTGTAGCAATCAAAACGGAGGCAGCACAGGTGCGAGACAGTATTAGAAACCACCATAAGCTATTGTTTATTATTATTAACTGGTCAAAACTAATTCCCAATGAACAGTAACGATACCAGGAACTTTTCCCTCTTTCCTGAAGGAACAGAAAGCAAACCATATATATTTTCAAGGACAAAGGTACATTAACACTACCTAACAAATATGTTAACACAAAGTATTAAGACACTTATACAACATGTGAGAAAGATATTTTAAAAAAAAAAACTATACAGAATAATAAAATTATTGTTGAACACCCATTTAAGAGAAGACCTCCTTTGCTGTGGATTTATATCTGAGCATGCCTAGGGTATTTTCCAGTCAACAAAATGACATAATAAAATTTGAAAAGTGGATTTACGCAAGTGACACTAACATCTCATAAAATCAGGGCAGACCTATTAAATAATGATGAGTTTTAAATATTAGCACACCCCCTCTTCTTCACTTTCAACAAGCTTTATGAGGCAGTACAAGTTGAAAAATCTTGTTGGAGCTGTCTCTGGTTGAGGTAGAGTACCTGTAGCTATAGCAGACAGGAGAAGCTTCACATTCTTTTTCCTCAAACAAGGAGTCCGGGCACTCCCGACCCCCGTTGGCGGGGAGCTGGATGATGACTCGATGACGGGACTGTTTCTTCACTGTGACACCTCCTGCAAAGAGAAGAAGTCCTTGTTTCTCCTACCACTACATAGGGATGAAAGTAACGAGGGGAAAAATAAGATTTAACACAACAGGTATTTGATTTTGCTATAATTTGCTATAATAGTGACATGCTATTTTGTCCGTAAGCAGGGAATTAAGCCTAATAGATAAAATACCTTAATCGCTACTAAAGGCCAGGAAGCAGAACTAAACAGAAAGAACCAGTAGCAATACTGTACAAATGAACATACAGCTGAAGTGAACACTCAGTTCAAGTGAAAAAAAATTAAACCAGCTCAGTCTGCTGCTACACTTTACAGTTTCAAAGTGTAAATTTGCCCTAATCGTTTGCAAGCAAAACCAGAAATAGAAATTAATGGGAAGAATTTATTATATTTCACATTTTTTCCATTCCGTAAATGACTCAATCAGCAAATGTGCTTGCCTTTTTCTTATCTCCACAGCCAGGAATATAACAAATTTAATTTACAGGCTTGGTTCTCTCCAGGCCAGGCTTTAATTCTGCTCCCCATACTCTTGTTTTCTACATGGGACTAGCATTACCATATCTAGATACAGAACAGATATTTCCAAGAGAGTATGCCTTATATTTAAATGTGAAGCTTTATTTCCCACTCTGGAATTAATTTACAGTTTACAGTTTTTAATTATTACAGTCATTCATATAGTCATTCATTATTAATGATAAACAGTAAGTAGTTCCTGTAGGAATTTTGATTCCAGTCATCTTCAGTTGTTCAGGCAGAAAATGAAGAGAAAAGCCACAAATCCATATTAATTCCATAGCAATACCTAAGACACAAATATTGGGTGTTGAGGGTTTTTTGGTTGTTTTTTTTTTTTGTTTGGTTGTTTTTTTTTGTTAGTTGCTTCTTTTTTTTTTTTTTTTTTTTTTTTTTTTTTTTTTTTTTTTTTTTTGTTGGGTCTTTTTTTTTTTTTTTTTTTTTTTTTTTTTTTCCAGAGAGCTGTAGCACTGACATTTGGCTGACTGGGTTGGTATCAGCTTTGGGTGGGTTATTACAGCAGCTGCAGCTTGTCTGAACCCAGAAGCGTGCTGGACCCCGGCCAAACAATTGTAATTAGGAGCAAGCAGTCGGAGAATCCCAGCGGTGGCTCTCCACCACCTGGCTGCTTTTCAAGGCAGAGGAAACCCTCCGCTCCCCGAGTCCATCAGCTCCAGGAGATGCCAGGAGCTGGCACAAGGGGCAAGGCAGACGGGCAGCCCAGTGAAGCTGCTGACCAGTTTGCTGACACAAATGGGTAAAACCCATGAAATAAAAATCGGTTGTCTAGTATAAATACACTTTGACTCACTGAATAGACAAAAGGCCTGTATTGGTTCACAAATATAGTGCTTTTTAGCAGTATACATGCTAGTATGACATCAATATTCGTGAAAATATGTTGATTGCATCAAAGCCTTTCTTAAAACCCAGCAGAAATAAGAACAGAAGAGGATGGCAATTTTGCCCAAGGTGATCTGCCCCACCAAAAATATTTCAAAAAGAACCATTACTGTTGCTGTAAAATAACACAGTATTTAATAATGTATAACTATTTCATAGATTCAGATTCAACGGTCTTACTTCACTGTTCTTTTTCAAAGAGGTTGTAAATTTAATCTTCCTAACCCCTCTTTCATTTGTTAGAATGCACTAAGCACTAATGGGAATTACTGCAAAAAATGACTTTCTGCTTGTGTTCTTTATAAAGCATGAAGAATTGGCCATGACATTCAAAGTGCATATATTTGATATAACAATATCTTACATTCTGATAATAGGGTAGCTGTGAGTAATCACCGCGTCCTACACAGGGATTAGCACCCCGTGGAACTCGGGCTGTTACAGAGTCTGTCTGTAATAGTAACATATTATAAAAATACCTTCTGTTAAGCTTAAAAGAGAAAAGGAGATAACGTAGAAAAATGTGTGCAATATTAACCCAGTCGTCACTTTATGTAAGGTTTCAATATAATAAGAATACAAGCGAGACCTGCACTGTTTTTAAGACCTTTGCCAATAAGTGGTTTGCAATGTATATTTAAGTCAGACCATTAATATCAACTTAAACTCTGCTGATTTTCAGTAACTTCTGTTTTCATTGAGGTAGAATAAACCAGCACAGGCAAAAATAAAGAGTTTTGCCATAATTATGTACCTATGCACATCTCTCTCTTTTTCCCTTCAAACACAATTTCTGTCATTGTACAAGCGTGTGTCTGCTTGGGGACTAGTTCTTTGTACCAGTGGAAGATGCAAAAGGGAGTTTGCAACATAAAAGCGGGCAAAATGGAAAAAAAAAAAACAAACCCCAAAAGATGGTTATAGAAAATGTATAGAAAAAAAACCAATTATATTCAGAAAAAACTCTACATCTTCCTTGCAGCTCCTCTACCAGCTCTTACATGTCCTCTATCAAAAAGAGATGCATATAAATATTCAGTAAAACTGACTCTGGTCTGAGTTCTTTTTGTTTTGTTTTTTTCTTCAAAATCTGTCTAACATGCAATAGATAAAATTACCTTCTTGGCACGAAGATGGACATGGTGTCCAGTCACTGAATGGAGTCACAATACAGTCCTTCCTACAGGGAAGCAGGCAAGGCCTCACCGTTTCTGGTCGGAGGCTCTCAGGGCATCTGAAAAAAAAAAAAAAAACAACCCCAAAAAAGAAGTTATTAAATAAGCAACTATTCTGCAGTGAACTGGTGAATCATGAGAGGCACCGAATGCCTGCAGGCACATGAGGGGAGTGCTAGTTGCCCAGAATTCACCAGGATTGAGCTCAGAAATACAAACTGTTAGAATTTAAATAGAGCTGGTGGAAGCAAGCCAAAACCGGTGCATACTAAACCTGGGGATTTCACTTAAAAAAATCATGATTCCTCGCTCACCATTCCAGACTCTTCCTTTCCAGTGTTATTTTCATGTTTCAAAATAATTTTGAAGAAAAGCCATCCAGCTTACCTTAGCAAAATACATTTTTAGCTCTTCATAAATTCACCAGTAACATAAACTCTGGAAAGAGGGACGTTTAAACTAAATAACATCGCTAACCCAGGAACAAATAGGTATAAGCTGGCCATGATTATGACAGACACCAGAGAAGGGATTGAAACTGCCGGATCAATGAGACTGTAAAAGACTGTCAGAAAGGACAGAAGACCTTGCTTGTTTTAGGAACAGGCTTTATCAGCATATAAAAGGGACTGTTGGACTGCCACATATGGGACTCGTTAACCCAGGTCATTTTCCCCCATTCTGTGTTCCTATTGTTTCATCAAGGACAAACAACTCTCTGAGCTGCAATACTTGTTTTCAGAATGATGCAATAACTCTTGCAGAATTTCAGAATTACTGTTGCCCTGGGTGGACTGCCAGAGGGATATGTAAAGAGGGAAGAAAAACATCAGTTCTAACATTTTGGAGTTTTTGGCTCATAGCAGGAGAGATGTTACTATAAGTAGCTTTTCCTCTTGTGGCTGCTGGGCATCTTGGACCAGCGAGGCGACACCAGTTTTATATTTGGATGGGATGAGCTGGGGAAGCTTGGCTTGCATGAGGCATCTTTCTTGCCAGGCTGAAGGGAGCGCAGGCAAGTCTAACCATGAGCTACCAAGAAAACGTGGTCTCCCTGGTCAGTGGAGAACTACGCCTGTGTCGCTGTGGGAGGAAATGCTGGGGGAAAGGAAGAGAAAATTTGAGTTGCAGCTTTACAGGAACACATTCTTCAGCGATAACTTGCTAATTCACGATTTCTCTTAGTTGTCTCTGCATTTTCCTGTCAATTAACACAAAATGCTCAGGGTGTGATCCATTACTGAGAACCAGCACCAGTTTCTTGGTGCCCTCTTATAAGGAGATCCCCACCTTTTCTATCTTCTTCCTTAAAATATCAATATGAAAGGCCATGAAATACTATAGCTATAGCAACAGAAATCTTCATCATCTCTCCATAAGCGCTCTCTACATTTTTAAGTCAAATTATGCCTTTTTGCTATGTGGTTCATAAAATCATGGGTGTATTATATATGGACAGGTACACTTTAAAAACACATCTGCCACAAATCACACACATTGACTACAGCTTCAGAAATTTTCTCCAAAGTTAAAATTCAAAATGCTTCTGAAAAGTATTGAACGTTGGCTTACTAATGGCTTTTTTCATAACAGAATTATAAGCATACAAAACAGTCTGAATTATACACATTCACTGTTTCATTTGAGAACTTCATCTTTCAGGAGCACCGAACATTACATTTCCTCTTCAGATCCTTGGGCAAGGCAATTAGTTCAATTAGAACACCATTTCTATCTTTTATATTGTTTGTATTTAGTATATGTGGCTTAAAGGGAAGTATTGATTTTTTTGGCAGTCCTTACTCAAGGTCAAATTAAACAGAAGATATACAAGCTGAAGTCTGTAACTTGTGAGGTAGATAAGGCCAATAATATTGATTGTATCATACCACAGTAATCCTTTTTATTAAGGGGAGTTTAAAACAAGGTTCCTATTTATATTTTCATGTTAAATGTCTGTCTCTTTATAAACGAATCTGTGATTTTAATGGGATAATTTGGAGGATCAACGAAGACTTTTTTTCTCATTTCACAGAACTCATTTATGCTACAACAAAAGAGATCTCCCACCAAAAATTTAAGATCAAATCAAAGGCAGACACATTAACAGCAGATTTAAAAAGGAAGCTAAATCATGAGTTTTTTTTAAAAAGTAAAATGAGTACCAAATAAAAGATATAATGGTAGCATGACTGAATAGAACTGCAACTTCATGCAGATACACAACAATTTAGACTACTGAATGTGCTGGCATTATTCCCCATATTTCCATTTAAAGTAAATTAGGAATAAGTCTATCACTGAATAAAGCAACAAATGGCAGGCACCATGCAAATATTTAGCGTGAGAATAGCTGCCTCATGAACTTTCTAAACGATCTCTGCTATCAGCTCTTCTAGCTCTGAATCTGTCCTCAGTGGGATATTTACAGACTGCCAAACTGTACAGAGATATTATCGAATACATTTTACTGGCAGCTAACCTGTATTTAACCCTGCTCATATATTAAATTGCAAAATTAAATCATTGGGCCAAAGAGATCTCTTCAAAAAAACATGCATATGGGAAAAAAACCCTCACAAACCTTGTCAAACTGATGTTAAAACTAATGCCCTGTAAGAGCTGCACTACTCTTGACCTCCTTGGTCTACATAACACACTGCTTGCTTGGAGGTACCACAAGGATCTTGGAAACAGAGCTGCACTGCACACCACACACATGCCTCAAGAATTTTATCTCAACTTGCCCCGATGATGTCCATGGGACATAAAACATTAGGGATACGGTTTAGTGGTGGTTTTGGCAGTGTTAGGTTGATGGTTAGACTTGGTGACCTTAAAAGTCCCTTCCAACCTAGATGATTCTATTGCAAGGAACCAACTGGATTTGGCAGTCAGTCAGCTGTCAGCAAAATCACTACTGTAAATATCACCCTAAAAATCAATAGTGAGAAAGGTATTCTATAGTTCTTCTCCAACTTCAGTTTTGAATTTTTAAAAGATGAAATGTTCCCCCATGAGAACACAAAGATGGGATTCTTTTTGTCTTTGCACGTAGTCATTGGTGGTGTAAATATACAGCAGTAAAATCCAAAAATATTGAAGGTATTTTTTTAAGATCTTTACTTTTTTGGGCCCACTTGTCCCACGTTGACTCTCACACAGATGACCTTTCTTGTCTGCATCCCCACAGAGCAGGTGGCCTCCCCGTTCCAGCTGGCTGAGGAGTTGAAGGCAGAGACAGAGGTATCCTCTATGCACTGTCCCCAGGGGCCAGTCTGCCAATGATACACAGTGCAAGAGTGTTCATTACAGCTGCGCGTCTCCTGCAGGGCACTACTATTTGGGCACTGTATTCCTCCTGGAACAATAAAACAGGGCAAGAGTTCATGCAGTGGAAGGAAATGAAGTGCTTTATTTTAAGAAAGGACACACACACACACACCCCCCCCAACAATACTTTGAAAGGTTAATAGTTATTTATTATCACTTTGATTACACGAAAGCTTTTTCCTCTTCTTCATATGCCCAATATGGACTTTGACAAACTTCAGTCAACAGACTACACAGAACAGAATGTACGCAGACAGTAAATGTAAATGTGTAAAAAAAAAGGTGCCAAAATAATCATAACCACTGCTTTGGTGTGCTTGGAGTAACCTACAGACTTTTTATTTTGGGGTTCTCTGCAAGAGACTGAGAGATGACATAAGGAAGCATGATGGCTCTAGGCAGAAGAAACAGTTAAATGTTCTAGTTAGAGACCACTGCTTATGTCTAAGTCACGGATCAATTAAAAAGATTTTTGGAGCTCTTGTCCACACTCCCAGTGGATATTTATCCACATTACGCAATTACCAAAGAGGATGGCACAGCTGGCAATTTCATGTCCAGATTGAGATAACAAAGGCTGTGGCAGGTTAAAGATTAAAATGCATTCATGTGTCAATAATTGTGAAGAAAAGCTCAGACAATGCTATCTTTGTTGTGTATGGTTTCACATAGTATGTTCAGCTTCTTATATTGAAGCACTTCAAAGCTAATCTGGCCTCCCAATCCTCCACGAGTAATGAGGAGGCCTTTCCTACCAGACCTGACCAAAGACTGCTGGTGTCCAGCCCTCTGAGCAGACACGTCTGCTCCATCTCTGGTGTTACTAGATATAAAAAAAATGTAGGTTTAAGAATCAATTTAACCATTCATGGCCTAAGCAGGAACAACAAGTTCTCCTATCTGCAAGTGATGGAAAGCCAAGGACAAATGGAAATAACGTTTTAGTCTTACCTAAAAGGGCAGTAAGAAAGATAACTGAAAGAGGGGCTTTTTATTAGTTATCGCAGGTGAGCCATACAATGTTTTTCAACTAAAAAGAAAAATGTACGCTCACACCAAGTACATCTCAGAGAGCGTATTAACCTTTATATCCCATTGCTGAACTTTAGGTTGATTTCCTGCTCCACAGACATGCAATAAGGAAGGGGTTTTAAGCACTCATTGTTGAGAGAAATTAAACCAACAACTGAATGTAATCAAAGAAACAAAACTTCAACTACTCCAACACAATTCTGTCAAGTATCACAAGTGCAAAAATACTTTATATCCCAAGGTGCTTTTATGGGATGTCTAGATCTGCAGCAAACATGAGGAAAGAGCCATTCTCATGAAAACACAAGGACAAAATCCAAATTCTCAAATTATTTCCATAGATATTTTTAACTTCTGACTTTAGGCTAAAAATATTGATACAACTAAGCAACAGTAACCATCATATTAACTGAGATACCATGCTGAAGACTAGCTAATCTTAAATTTCGCAAAGGGGGATTAGAAGAACCTAAAAACATGTGAATGCAATTAAATGACTGGAATTAAATTGTTTTTTGGCTCAGAATGCATGCGACTCAAGTCTATCAGACTTGCTTAAAATATGTCAGTATGCAAAGCATCAAGACAAAATATGTCATATGCATTTTCCTGAAAAGAAAAATAAAAAAACAAATGGTAAACCAAAATTATGGTTATGTAATAAATATGTAACAAGTTTCAAAAAGTTATTCAAGCACATTCCTTCAGGAAATAAAATATGTTCCAGCTAACACCAGCAGATAGGAATATAAGGAAGGAAATTAGGAAAGTGAGTGTATTTTGAAAATGAAAAAAAAAAATCAAAGACAGTAAAGTTACAAATTATTTGGCACGGGAGAGAAAATCGATCCACATGAGCAATTGAGACGTGTTCCCCCATTACAAGGGTTAAAAAAAGGAGAATTTAGAAGAGATAAGCAAGGTTACTAAAATAATTATTTCCTTCTGATGTTAGCTCAAGAAGAAACACAAGGGAAATATTTAAGCAAATTCATAAATTAAAGGGGGTGTGTGTGGAAAGCAATGTTATGGAAAGCCATAACCACCAGTTCCTAAGGCATTTTAGAATAAAATGACAACTTAGATTCAGTTTTGACAGCTATGCGAGAATGTATATTCAGGGAAAAACTGAGAATGACATTGACTTGTAAATGAAAAACACTGGGGCATGAATTTCTGCAGCTCAGTGGGAATCCAGTTCTGTTCAGATTAAACCAGTAGTTAAAAAACTCTATAAAGAATGAACAAAATGTGGAAACAATATTACTGAAATATCAAACAATTCTCACTAGTACCAAATCTTTGTAATATTAAAAAATACCCTTTTTTTTTAATAGCGTGCTATTCTCTCCATTCCCTTGTGCTCCTTCAAATTAAAATGGGTACAGAAAAAGAAGAAGGGGTTGGAAAACTGGCAGTTAGAGATGCCCTTTACCACATCTGCACAGGGGTAACAAGATCGGTGATCTAGATCAGGTTCCCCAGTTACAAAACTAAGTGGCTTTTTATTCTTGTTTCGGCTGAAATGAGTTAAAACTCATGAAAATCCCCGTCTTCTTCAAAATTGAATTTGCTGTGAAAACAATTACTCAATTCTGTGCTTTCAGATTTAATTACCAAGCAGTATTACTTCAAGCCAGAAAAATGAAAAAAATAAAACTAGGCAAGTATAAGAATAGTGAACACCTTAAAAAGCATAAAAAAGTATAACTCCTCTTTTGCAACTATGAAGTCAAAGTGCACTGGAATTTTAACAGGAATAAAATTTTAAGGCATATCAACCTAGATTTGCCCAGAATTGAGAAGAAACTCCTTTGATTGAGCTATTCCTTACACGTTCAGTAAATCAATCTTGCAGATATGTGAGAAGTATGAGCTATTGGCCCCTGTCAAACAGAACACCTGATGAGATGGACAACTGATATTCTCTACTATCTAACTCCGTGATGTTTAATAGTCTGTGATATATGAGGTCACACTAAATAGTCCTTCTGGCATTATACTTTGCTAATCCATGAACATACAATAGCCACAGTAAGACATTGCCATGCCTATGCATCCTTGCCCTAAGAGAAAATTTCAAACAAAATCGTCCCTCACTGTAATTTTATTAAATTAAGCTTTTCAATCAGATTATTTTCTTCTTTGCATTTGACCTGTGTGGGATTTTTTTTCAATCTTTACTTTTCCAAAATCAGCATCAGTCATTTACTACTGATAAAACTTGGAATATATCCACAATATTAGTGTTAAGCTGTATGACACTGATTTATATAATCAATGCAGAATCAATCTGCATGCTTAGTATTCACTAAAAAATTAAGACTCGTTTATTACTTTTTAGTCTCAGGTCATGACCTGTGTAAAGTAGTAAATCACTAATTATATAAGATTTATTGTAAGCAGGAAATTAAAAAAATAACAGAAATATTAAGCAGGAAATAAAACAAAAATAGAAAACCCCTACATTCAATAGAGATAGGCTGAACTATATATGATCCTTTTACTAGACTTATGCAGAACATCTATATGATGTATCAGGTAACATCATTATGTCCTCTGCTGTCATTTTAAATTTTGACACAATGGCTTTCCTGAGTTTCTTACTGTACCATGAAGATGTATTTGACAGTGACACAAATTAGCTACCACTACAGGCAGGTTCACAAGACAGGCAAATTTATAAATCACTTCACCTTTCAAACATTCAAGCTGAGGACAATGATCTCAGAAAAGATATCAAAAACGGTTATGGTGACATCAGTTTCCACGTGGAGTCATCTCACAAATCCATGGAAAGTCTTTATCTTGAGGAAAGACACCTTCCTCTCTCCCTCTCTCTCTCCGTTGAACGGTAAGTTCAATGGAAAGTAAATAGCAAATAGTAAAAAGTAAGTAAATAAACCCATCCCAGATGTGCATATCCACACTGTGCTGGAGGCTCTGCATGGTTTGACCATGCAGAAGAGCTGCTGTTCTAATGAGGAAATACTGATGAAAGGGCGTACAGCCGAGGTCAGCTCCTGGCTTGAGAAGAAGCCAGTATGATGCTGGAGGGGCAGTCGTATCCCACAGCTCATTAGAAAACTTGGCCACTACTGTAATTTACATATGGCTTCCATTTTTCCTGTGAAGCTATTCTTGTTACTAAGGAATTATTATAATACTACCGAATTATTCCTGTTCTAAGTCATCCAAGAAAATCGATTATACTGTGGCTGTTTCCTGGTGGCCAGTTATGCTAACTCGATGGTTTCCTCAAACCAATTCAACAGCATATATAGCTGGGAAGTAAAAAGAAAAATAAGGTCTCAAGTGTAAAATGAAATAGCTCTATCATGGACAGTCATCTGCCGACATTAACAAGGAAAATGAGAGAATATAGTATTTCTTATTTTGAAGAGGAGAAAAATTGAACAATCACAGATAATACTTCAATAGGAAGCCATCTGAGATCCAGATAAAAAAAACCTAATTCATATGTATTTCCAGACCCTCAGCAATTTCAACAGGGTGTTCATGTTTAAGTACCCCGATGAACAAGAATTAAGCATTTCAGATACTTTGAGGGGTTGCAATATGCCTTGTGTATGGAATGCCTGCAACACTTTGATCTTGCCAGGCTTGTAGATGGAATTCTCCATGGCTGGCTGGGGGGTGCACGTGATCAAGGACCGACAGTGATAAACCTGGACTCCTTATGCCATCTTAGAAGTCAGTTTTAGACTTATTCATAGACTGGCAACAGGCTTGCACATACTTTCATTAATTAATGTCCAATTGTGATATCATAGGAATTGTGTATATTTACGTATAATATATCTGACCTGTATTCTGAATAAAAACTCTCAAATATCATGGCTATGTTATATAGGAATTACTATGAAATGTTTTACCTAACCTGGTCTGTCTCTTGTACAAACAGTTCAAAGAAAGGTTCAAAAATCCAAGAGGGAACGCCTGTGGGACCACTCACCTGTGCAGAACTGATAGCTATTTTCAGAACTCAGTTTTAATGTGTAAATGGAATTATTGATCTTACATTTACGAGACTTGGGATTTTTAGCAATATCTGATGTTTACAGAGTTTTTATCAACAAAACCGTGCATTTTTATAAGCTCTGAACAGAACTGAGAACTGCATATTTCCCCAAAAAGGTTCATGAGGAGCTTCCTTTTTTATATCAGCAGAATACAGACTTTCAGATACATGAATACATTCTGTGCCCTCAGAACATAAAATGACCTCCCAGCACCAACTACACGATCAGTCTTTCATG
>JAOXJM010000012.1:28183765-28195979 GCA_026413425.1 Tringa solitaria
ACATTGTAAGCTTCAAAAAAAAGAACAGAATAACCTCATTTCAGAATAGTGATAGAGGCCAGGGCTCGAGCAAAGCTGAAGCACTACAACATCTAGGCAATGAGTTGGCTTCCCGGCAGTAATTTAGGGTTGTCTTCACTACTACCTGTGTGGTTTGAGACCTGTCAGTCTTCGTGGTCACTCAGTGCTGCTTCTGATCATGGTGCAACAGACATAAATAAAATTCACACACATAAAATCCAACCTGTGCTTAACTGCCTTGCTCCATCTGCAGACCTGTAAATTATCCCACGATGTGTTTAAGTTCCAGAGTCAGAATAAAATGGGTACTTTTTAAAAAGAAGCATAATAAAGTGGAATCATTTTCTGAAGTAATTTAGGTTTCCACTTCTGTGTTTGTCAGAATGCTAAATTTCTGTCTCCAGTAAAACTATATATGCATATGGAAAATCTATTATCCTGATCTACACGAAAATACAGTTGCACATGAATATATGTCTATTTAAATTATCACCTGAAAGCATGGCTCTGTGTTTCCCTCAAAATTAGTCTATTTGACACACAATAAAACAGGGACAACATAAACCCAATTTTGTTTCTAATTTTAAGAGCATTTCTAATTTGTTACACAGATCCATCTAATTTATTATCTGAATCACCGACTAAAATGAGTATAATTCTCATTGCCTCTTACACTTGTAGCAAAGGTCCCTTTCAGGGAAAAGGCTGAAAATGCCTGCTCTGTGACATATTTTTTTTGCAAGTACCTGAACTATGTCAAATACACAGTATGCTTTAGCAATGAAATTAACTGTGTTTACAAAGAGAGGAGTGTTTTGGCACCAAGCTGTGCAGTGCGGTCAACGGACTGGAGGGAAAGGATGTCATCCAGAGGGACCTGGACAGGTTGGAGAGGTGGGCCTGTGTAAACCTTATGAAGTCCAACAAGGCCAAGCGCAAGGTCCTGCACATTGGTCAGGGAAATCCCAAGGACATATATAGGTTGGGCAGATAATGGATTGAGACCAGCCCTGAGGAGATGGACTTGGGGGTGTTGGTTGACTAGATGCTCAACATGAGCCAGCGATGTGCTCTGGCAGCCCAGAAAGCCAACCGCATCCTGGGCTGCATCAAAAGTGTGACCAACAGGGTGAGGGAGGGGATTCTGCCCCTCTGCTCTGCTCTGGTGGGATCCCACCTGGAGTGCTGTGTCCAGCTCTGGTGCTCCCCAACATTAGCTACTGATGTGATCTAAGAAGCGAATAAAGCCATTTGTTAGCACTTGAACCCATTAAAACTCTCACTTTTCAGCATTCTTTCTTATATCTTTCCAAATTGGACCTAAATTATAGCTAGAATTACCAACAATCCTCTATAAATACCTTTCATAGAGCTCTGCAGAAGATAAATCACCTGCCTTGTTTAATTTTAATACAAAACAGGAAAACCATACATTTGAAATCAAAACAGTAACATTATGCAGAGTAATAAAAAAAGAGCAACATTAACTGAAATAAGCAAAATAAAATCTCTTTAAAACAGCTGGAGGTACATTTGAATATTTTTTTCTATATTAAAAAAAAAACAACCAACCACAACTCCATCTCGTAATTTGCTTCTGTTGATCGAGAAACGATGTTGACATTGCAAAGACAGTTGAGAATTCACAACCAAACCAGAGCCTGCAAAGAGAACACCACCTTACCTTCACCTGCGTAGGCCAGAATGGAGCGGGCACGCATCTGCTTCCCTTCTGTGGTTTTGCCAGAGCAGGTGTGGGAGCAGGAGGACCACGAGGACCACGTGCTGAGCACGCAGTCCTTGGGGCACGGAGCTTCGCAGACAACCGGGATGGGGTAGATAGCATCTCTGCACAGCTGTCTGTCAACCTCTTCTCCTGGGAAAGAAAAGGCCAGTCGCAGTCTATCATTTGGTAAATTAACTTAAAATGAGCAATCTAGTCCAGATGGGCACACAAAGAAATTAGATTCTGTTCTTCTATACAAACAAGGTAAATGGATTTTTTTATTAAAATGACTTGTCTCCTCTGCCTTGATTCTAGAAGAACATGCTTAAACCTAGTTTAATTTGATATTCTGCTGAAGGGAATGCCAGCCTGGGTGGTCTTTAAGCTTTCATTTTGTTAATACATATTTGATTCCACAGAAAATCCTATTGTGAATAACGGAGTATATAATACACCTATAGAAAACTGTATACATGGAAACGCACGTAAATTAATCACCTAGTCTTCATCCATGTCTGTGGGAGAAGGGGAAAAGGGTCCTAACTTCCAGCTCAGCCAGTTTTACAGCCTACAATTCATCCTCTGAATTGCAGCTATGCATCAAAATATGAAGAGTGTTGCAGTACGCTGCAGAGTGTCTTGTTTGGTTAGAAAGATCTTCATTTGTTAGCCAAGCCAGTAACACATCACTCTTTGTGTCATGGAAGCATAAAAATATCTATGCATTTCTATTCTGTCACATCAGTGTATACATTTCATTATAATAAAAAGATCCAGGCTGGTATAAATTGTTTAATGAAATACTAGCTCGTGTTAAAATAGCAGGGCTGCTTTTGTTTTCAGTAAGGAAATCACGGAAGCACCGTGTCCAGGATTCATCTGAACAGCACCCTAATCACAAAGTGGTTAGTTTTGTAAGGTGACATATGATTTCCTGATCAAATCAGTTACTATCCATTAAGTGAGGATTGAACAAATGACCACATATTCAGAGGTCAATAGGTCTCACCGGCAGTGGCAAAAGCCTCAGGATAAATCTTCACTTTGGAGCAGATGAGGGAAAAGAACCAAGGAGGAAGAAATGTCAGTGAAGCATATGCAACCTCGACTGGACTGAACTGGAGTGTCTATGGCATTTCACTTGCTGTGACCCATCATGTCAACCCTTTTGTTTTAATAGCTAAAGTCAAGAAAATAGTGTCTCATCAAGATTTGCAATGAATGTAAGTCTTCGAAACAACAAAGCATTTGTTAGAAATAATCATTAAATACTCCATAATTTAATGATAAATACATAAGCCAGTGTTAATAACCACCACCTGGATTCTGAAAAGCTAATTTATTGAACACTGTGAATGCCATAAATGAAGCCAAAGATCTAGAAACACGGCTTTACTCAAGCCTCAAATTAGTTTTTTATTGCTTAATAGAATAATAATAAAATGAATCAAACACTAATCTAAACAAAAACTACATTTTTGTCATTCAAGCTTTACAGGGTCTTAAGATCTCTCAAATAAGAATCTCTGATACACTGAGTTCCTGAAAATAGGAGGTTCTTTAGTTCTAGTGACATATCATGAGTCCCGGAATTATTAACGACCGAATTCTATATAAAAAGAGGAAAAGATGAGGGCCATCCATCCAATATTATATCCCTTTAACCAGTGTCAAATATTTTATTCATACAGAATCTGTAGGCACAACAGAACTGCAAACATCAATCTTCCTCGGCTCTGCTAACCAGGGGAAGTCCTGCAGCTCATGCTTTTAAAATAGCCTAAAGTAGTCATAATCATCTGCATTATAAAGACCTTTGAGATCAAGTCAGTCTCAATAGCTGTATTTTCCCATATTAAAAACAGAAATTTGAGCTGTGCCAAAGGCTTCACTGATCTCCCACATCAAATTCTGCTTCCCTCGTTGGACTCAGTCTTTGCATCAACTGCTCCTTCTCTTATATGGCAGGTCATCACGTCCTGACACCGGTGCAGGAGGGATTCCTGCCCGCTTCATTGGAACAGCACGCATCTGGGTTGAAGGACAAAGTGGAGGACCAAGGCTGCAAACTTCTTTTCCAAAGAATAGGGAAAAAAAAAAAAGGCTAGAAAAAGGGGTGAACCTTACTCTCAAATTGTTCCATAGCCAGGTAAGACTCAATAAGGTAAACTGCTACGATACTTTCCTGCTTTGCAAGAAATACTCCTATTACAATAAAGTAGGTATAGTGTAAACATGCAATACTGTATAGTGCTTATTTATTGCCTGCCAACCAAAGTGGTGTTATCTTGAAATTCAAGCTAAATTTGGGGTCACAGTGAGAAACTATTAAATTAGTTTCGGTCTAAGTTTATATTTCAAACAAAAAAACCCTTCACTCTCTCCCAAAATCCAAACCCTCTTTTATCCTTTGCTTTTACAGAGAAAATATTCTCGAAATATGTATCTTTCATAATAGCATTTAGTTTTTGTCAACTGTCCAATTCTTATCTGATGAATTCAACAGCATAGATATGCAGTTGGAAGGATCCTTTTATAATGGGTACTTCTTACTTCAGGGAGATATTTTATTTCGACTAAATTGTTTCTGACATTTCACTAATGATTTTATGAACAACTTGACCTTTGTTGTCTTCCTCTTTAAAGTGCATACTGTAGTCAACTACCAGGAACCACTCAACCATGCGCCGGGAACAATGCCAATGTAAAGACTGAAGCTACTTAGAAAAATTCCCATTTGAAAAAGTTTGTCATGTTTAGTCTAATTTTTTTTTTGAACTTCATATATATACATTTACATAGCATAAGAATTGAAGACAGAACTCCACAAATATCAGTCAAAGGTCCCTGCCCTGAATTGTTTATACACTAAGCAACAGAATGACAAAAAGTAAAAATCCAGGAAGATAAAAATATAATATTTCCATCAAGAAGACTCTTCACCCTCTATCTGTTGATTTGTTCAATAAAATCTGGAATATAGCAATAACCCCCATTCAGAAACAGCGCCTTACGTAGCTGAATGATATTTCTCTCTCATGCAACAGATGCACATTTTAAGCTAAATTATCCAAATTGCACTAAAGGGAGTGCCTGCAACTAGAAAACACAGGAGGCAAAAGAAGTTTTACTTTTCAAGGACTTGGAATGTCAAAAACTCTTTAAACCTTTGCTGGCATTTTTACAGGCTAGTATCATCAGTAAAGACCACCGAGGAGACAGCCTTTCAGACCCACATCTCCTCCTTGAACTGTTACAGGTGATCCTGTCAGACAACCAGCAAAGTGGGCCACTACATTAAAACCTCCTTGTGGCTGCCTTCTCGTTGTGAAGAACTTCTAGCACATGTGCACACATCAGAGCCACTAGTGAACTATTGAACTATTTAGTTACTTTAAAATAAATAAATAAATAAACAAACAAAAAAATCCCAAACCAGCCAATCCCAACCTACGGAATAGGCAATTTTTACATTTTTACACAAGATGCTTGTGAAGAGCATGCAGGAGGAACTGGCTAACTGTTCACAAGTGTCTGACTGCATACACATCACCATTTTTGTTTTATCTTATTCACAAAGCAGATATGGTATCCATGAAAATTTGGTCTAGATGCTAAAGGTTGGGCAAGACTGCAGAAGACCTATGTTCTGCGTTTAATGTAGTTGAATCACGTCACTCCTTTATGGTTTTGCTTACGCATCTGTAAAATGTGTCTGATCCTTAAGTTCCTTGTAAAATGCTTTAAGATCTTTCCAATGGGAAGCATTCCCAGAGCTGGTATCACTAGAGAGACATGGCAAGGAAACCCTCTTGCTTATTGTGCATCTTTTAACACGATGCATGCTTCAGTGCACAGTGAAAAATTGCTGTCAAATTCTGACCTGTAGTAAATGGAAAGGCAAGTGCTTAACAGAGGGCAAAATTTTTTTAAAGCCTTAAATTGAACAGTAAAATCACTGCAAGATTCAATGAGGCATAGAGAACGACTGAAAAAAAATCAACATAAAATAAAAATGCTGCTGGGGTCCTGTGGAATAAGGTAATGAGCGTTGTCTCAGTCCTGTACCTGGAAACCAGCTATAGTCTCTGAAAGGCTGAACTGTGACCTGATACAAAGTAAAAAATTGACAATAAAATCATAATAAATGGGATCGAATGAAGAGAGTGCTTTGACCATTAATATTGGAAATTTTTTTTAAAAATGCCTGTGTAATCAGTAAAGGACTGGAATATCACAGAGTAGTAAAACAAATCATATGATTATATTTCAAAGTTCATAAAAGAGATAATGACAGCAACTAAGCCTAAATGCTAAAACTGCAGACCTCAGACTTTGTACTGCTAAGTTTAATGTGTTCCAATTTGCTAGTATATCTGCAATTCTAAGGAAAAAAAGGCTCAGTTATGCCAATATCTTCTTTTTGTGGCTCCTGGTAGCCACGTCTGCTTTTAAATACTACAGACCACAGGAAACGACAATGCATCCTTCGAGCATTTTTTAAGCCTGCATATTTAAAATGACAACATAAATACACAATAGGATGGAAAACACTGACAGCTCAAAGCACTGCACGATCTGGATGTCCTGATTATGGTTACTGGTATATACTGTGTTGTATGTATGTGACTCTACCAGTTATAGGCATTGCCTGCTCGGTGATGACACAGAATGTGTCAGCTGATGACTGGGCACCTGAAATACTTGGTGTATTTCACTTTTTACAGTGCTCTGTGTTTGTGTGTGAAGAAGGCCTTGCTCTTGTTCAATTGCCTTCAATAATGTCTCTAAGCATGGAGGTTGCGGGAAAAAAAATGCAGCTCATTCACACGATGTTAAGATCTGTGCGTTGTTCTGGTTGCCATTTACTGCTTCCTTCCTTCCCCGTGTAGAAAAATAATCAACAGGAAAGTACTGCGCTGCCTCCTGTATGGGTTGCAAAGCCTGAAATGGCCAACAAGACTGTTCTTTATCTTGAGTTCTCATGCAGTTTCCCATACACATTCCTCTCACACGAGGACCTACACTTGTCCTTATGCTGACCCCCTTGTCAGCCTTCGACTGTGCTGAATGACCTTCTCAGACTGGCTCAGGAGCCAAAACTGCTGTGTGAACTCTGCCCATCAAGAGCAAAAGATGCCTGTCTATATTCAAAACCCAATAAAACCATGTCTGTGGTATGTGCTTAGTCCTGTTTCTCGGACAGAAGTAACTTTAACCACTCTCCATACCCGAAGTTCATAAAGCCTATACTTCTCCACAAAAAAGTTTGTGTGTACTACAATTTTACTGTTATTCCTGTAGGTACACAAAGATAGTTTGACTAGAAGAGGAGGATATGCTCCTTTTTTCTTTTTTTTTTTCTTTTTTCTTTTTTTTTAATATTCTAACAATTCTGAAGTGCCTAAATGTCTGTTTAAATTATAACTCAGGGCAGAAAATAAGCAAGAAAATATCAGTCTAAAATGTGATTGCCTCAAAGTGACAAGAATGTCACGGCTAGACTGTGAGAGTACAGAAAAAGCATTCATGAGTTTACTATTCAAAATAAAATTTAAAAAATAAAACCACTGAAATAAGAAAACCACTGAAATAAGAGAAAACATACAAACTTACCCAAATATGAAAGGACACTAGACTTTCATTTGTAATAACCTTGTCTACACATTGGCTGATTCATCCAATGCGAAATGGGCAGTTCTTCCCATTACAGAAAAGCTTTTGAAATTATCACAAAACCATAGATTTTTCAGATGCTGGGACACTTTACATCTGCTAATTAGCAAATAGTAATCAATCTCCAGGATAAACTAACATTACCATTTTAATTTCTAATACTATTGCATTTCTTTCAAATCGCTAAGCAATTATCAGTCCCCAAAGTTCTCCACTAAAGGAGAAATCCCGACTGCCGAGCATGAACTGTCACAGCAAATTAACTTTTCCTTCCAAACCATGGTGCTGCAGCAGTACTGTGGATTATTATTTTTTTTTCAGTCATCAGAAGAGGTAGCGAACTATGTTGTGGAGGCCCATAATACTTTTCATTCAACTTCTGCCCTTTTGCATCATCAGGCACTTGCAACCTGTCTTCCTCCAACCTCCTTACCTTACATCAACTTTATCAGAACTGCTGATTGGAAATTCAGTCTCATACCATGACTGAATATTATTTTTCTTGGCAATTCTTTTTGTTTTGCTGTTTAGTTGTGGGGTTTTGTTGGGTTTTTTTCCTTATGCAAGAGGAACTCTCCAAGGAAAGCTGTCTTTCTCATAGCATGTGTCTCTAATTAAAATGCATACACAACCGTGAAAGGCTGACCCAGATTTTTCAGTAGGGAGAATTTAGAAGTTAATCTCTGAAAACCTAATCAAATATGCCACAGAAAGGGGAAACAACAATATTTACATGCAATTCGTCATTTATCATCTTGCTTCGCCCAACAATCTTAAGAGTATTTGGAGGGAAAAAAAGCATCACATGGAGCAGTATCTGACAATTTTTGACCAACTTTTACTCTTGAATCAGTTCAATACTTGTATATAACAAATACTTTGATAGACATTAGGAAACTTTAAATGTTTTATTAATCCCAGCAGCCTTCATAACATCTTGACAGTGTTTATTCATGTCTGCTCCAAAGATAAAGGCTGTCAGCGTAAGCTTTAATGTTAGTAAAATGGCAGTGTCCTTGAAAACAGGAGCAACACTATGTTGTTACCTTGGATGTAATTATTTTCTGTTCTAGTTCCTGAATGACCAGCTGTCAAAACAACTCTCTGCATGAGGTAGGTTGATATATTTTCAATGTTTTCAATAATTTTAACCTAATTATTGAACATAAAACAACATTAACCTACAATTTATATTCTCAATATATTCTACTTCATTGGCTCTGAAGTTTTTCAATAAACACCACGTGAAAAGATGGTGCATTTTTCCCTTGTATTATTCTTACCAAGTGAAGTTTCTGCATTCATTTCTATTGCTTAGGTGCCTCGCTGCTAGTTCTGAGGGTTAAATCAGTTGCTAATTCCCTAATCACATGCCTTTCTCTCAATTGCTTTTGCTAAGTAGCATCTGCATTTAATTAAGTATGTCTTAATTAGTTGATGGTTAATATTCGTGAAGTCATTTTCTTCTAAGAAGCCTAAGTAGAAACAGCACTCATTTCAATGAAGAAAAATACACCAGTTTCTCACATCTGCTCATTATGCAAAAATGAAAGAAAGTTGGTCTAATAGTTTAATGATATGAAAACACTATACGATTGTAAACTGTTTGATTTGGAGATTTGTGTGTGAAAATTTACTGTGGTTTTGATTTCAATGCAGACTTTCAATTAGTATCATACAGCCTGTTCCTTACTAAATGAAAAATGATAAACATGATACCTCGGCCACTTATTCAAAAAGCATCATGAACCTCAAACATAGATAGATTACTTTTTTTAAATTAGGAACTCGCTGGCACAAGCACATATACCTTCATGTTATTTACACGTTTACCATGAGTGCACACAAAAAACAGTGGCATATAGAGAAGGCCACTGAGTACTCCCCTTTCATTTTGCAAATACTGGAAGGTATGAATACCTTTTAAAATATAATCCTAAATTTTAAAATGTGGCTTTGGCTTTTGTTTAAGCAAACATTTACAATGAAAAATGACTGATGATGGCAGGAACAAGCACTATACAAAAGGAAAACAGCTGGAGCTTAGAAATCCACCATATCCAGTGTTTTTCAAATCAAAGATAATAGCATGTCAACATACTGAAGCAAAAATCATGATCTTTTTAAGATTTTCTATTTCTTAAGGAGAGGAAACACCATGTTTTACATGCAATAATGTCTTGTTGATGGCTATGTGCAATATTCCTCATGTATTCACTTTACGGGAAAAGAAATTTTGAGGAGTGGGAAGATAGTGGCTTCAAGAACTCCCACATTCATGCAGAAATCTAATTCCAACCATAGCACCCAAGTGCTTCTGCTCCTTCTCTTCAACCAAATCATAAAGAAATCCAGTTCAGGATTCCTTAATGCATCAGGTAAAAATAAGGCTTTGCACCATATACAGAACAGTTACAGGAATTATCAAACCCAAAATAATGCTCCTTACTTTGAAATAATGGCAACAATAAGAGGACGAGACTGAAACAAAAATGAAGAAGGTATTTTAAAGATGTGTATTTCCTTCTAAAACCACTTCAGGTGGGAAAGGTCTTTGGATGTTCTTTGGATACAACTGGGTAAAATTAATGAACTCACACCTTCAGATATGATATTAATGCTTCCAGTAATTTCATTTTCATGTCTGGTAATAGAAGAACATATGTACCTCCATTTATATTAGAGTCATCTATCAGGATTACAGTCATGTAGATACAGTCTAATTTGACAGAGGAAAATAAAAACAGGGAAAGGAATAGAATTTCTTTATCCAAATAATATTTTTTCAATGTAAAATGCAGTATAATCTATCATATATGTAGGAAGGCCAAAAGAAACCCCAGTATGAAAACATAATATTCCATAACTATGTTAAGTCAGAAATATGCAGTAACCTGAGGTATTTGCCTGGAGAAAAAAAAAAAACAAACCTTATTTTTTTCCATTAAAGCGTGAACTTCTTATTTATGCTTCAAATGTTTACTCGATGAGAATGAGAAAAGTGGAAGTTACTTTTCTGCTCTCTTTGTCATCTTAACAAGAAGAACATTTTCTGATATCCACTTTCAAACTTACCTCTTATTCCCTTATACCCTCTCTAATTTTTCATTATTGTTTACTAGATTTACTCAGGTTGAAAAACTAAATTACATACATTTCACCCAGCGGATTTGGGAAAAGTTCTCCAATTCTCACTGTATTTATTTACATAATTTTGTAAGTGGCAGCCACAGTATCAGTTCCCCCAAGGATACAGCATTCACTTGGGTACCTGCGAAGCTCCTGATTAAAAAATAATAATAAAAATAATAAAATATATATATACACACATTAGGTCAGTTCCTTCACTATGCACAGAGAGGCACACTGAGGATGTCTTGCAGCACCAACTGTGACCTTTTTATCTCCAACCAAACACTGTAAGTGAGTGCTAATTTTCTATTATGCATCAAAGACTAATGGAAAATTCTTCTTGCAGAGGATACCTTCTTTGAATTTTGACTACTTCTGATGCCACTGAATATCCACCAGCATGAAGAAGGCTGTATCTGAACTATTAGTGATAATGTATCACTGAAAAAGACTGATCTAAATAGGAATACTGAAGAATTAATCCAAATTAATTAAATGGGACTTTGAAGGAGATTAGTTAAACTGTATTAACATTTCGTATGGCTCTCCTTATTCAGAATGAAAGAGAAAATTCTGAAGAAATAGAATTAAGGCCACCTTAATTCTGAATAAGAAGATTCACGTAACTTTTAATATAGTTTAACTAATATTATTTTTGCAGTTAATTTGGATCAACTTTCCTGAGTGTGCAGACAAGACAAACTAAACAAAAATCTGAAACGTAATATGCCTTTAGCCAAAAATCTGCTATGCTTTAACTTTATGACATAGTAGACTTGTACCACAAGAATAGTAGTCCAATATTTCTAATAAAAAATCCAGCAGAGTACCTACACATTGCCCAACCATAGGAGTAAGATCTTCCTACTGCTTGACAGGTAGTTGAAGCATTTTCATGGATCATTTGCTAATGTAGCCTTACTGAGAACGATAAGGAACAGAGAATACAAGTTGTATTGATCATAACCAAGCGCAGTTGCCTTCTCGTGTCAAATAAGCCAATCAAACGTCATCTTGATATGAAGGAAAAAGTAAGTTTGATGAGAGGCTACGGTCCTATTGAGAATAAAATCAATATTAGTCATGGGACCAAGTGGGATCAATATGTCACACCAATAGGCCATTTTAAGCAGAATGGGGAAAGGAGGAGAAAAGTGCTGACAGAGCTATAAGGAAACAAGAAGACACAGTGCAAATCTGGAGCGTGAGGTCACTCGAAAATTCACAGTGTATTTCTAAGAACACTTGGTCAAAGCACCAACTCACCTTAAAAAGATATCATTGATCCCAAGATCAACCAGACATTCTCACAAACTTTTCCCAATCAAGCCACAATTGATAATTGATAATCAAGCCACAGTGATAAAAAGATATAAAAGAAAATACTTTCTCCATTATAAAAGAAAATACTTTCTCCATTTTTTAAATGTCACAGAAACTTTTTTGTACTTAACAGTGAAAAAACTTCCTTTGACAGACTTTAGAAATATTTGGAGATCAATTTTTGACATTGGTAATAATAGGATTTAAAATACATGGATTTGAAAATGCAACATGTATCTATTTTAGCACTGAACTATATCTTTTTGTTTATTTCAAAACCAAGAAGTTTATGAATCACTGGGAATTACATTGCTATTTTTCACTAGTGGGTATGCT
>JAOXJM010000012.1:28220868-28232428 GCA_026413425.1 Tringa solitaria
AATTTATGATCCTTGATAGAAGTAAAGCAATAGAGTTAAAGCATGCTTCACTTCAAATGTTTACTTATAAAACTGATCAATTTTAAAGAAATACTAAACAATTAAGTTCTTAAATTCTTGTAAACAGAACGTAGATATTACTAGGGAGACTAACAAGAGTCAGAGTTATCCATTTATTTTCTTGTTTGCTTATTCAAACCATGCACCACTTGCAGTATTATGTAAATACTGATGAGTAATTGATATTGTTGTAAGTCACGAGCAAACAATCTCTTTACTGTTACGCATACTGTCATATTATTTTTGTGAGAGGGCAGAGACAGTCACAATTAGCAAAAGAATTGTCAGACAAGCAAATTAGCTGATGTTTCTTCTTTTAACACTTGGTTTTCTATGAACAAGTTGGAGAAACTGTGAGCGCTAATTGCAAATGGCCATTATCAGTTTTCCTTCACGTTGCAGGCAGCAGGAGGAGACGTGTTCCATTCTAGATCAAGTAGGGACTAGGGAAGCATCACATTTAAACTTGCAGTATCACAAATCTCTCTAAACAAGACCTAGTTAAGACTCTTCAGTTAAGTAAACAGTTATGGAAGTGTTTCAATCTCTTTTAAAGTAACAGAACAACTTCCAGAGCAGATTACAAATCCTTTCCCTCACTACCAGCTTTCCCTGTCCCAAGTGCATTATACATCTATTACCTGCAACTAAACTAATCTACACCTCATTTCATGTTGCATCTCTACATATTCCCCTTTCCCAGGACATTTGGGAACAATGAATTTGATGTCCCAAAGTCCCCTCTCATTTTTCAAAGATTTTTTTTTTTCACTCCTTGACACCTTTAAAATATTTGCAAAAGATTTTTCAAACTTTATGTTCCAAGAGAAACAGATGCTTCTCATACCTTTCGGTGTAGGTGACTCTATATACCCAGAGATTTGTAATTAAACTTACTAATACCGTATTGTATGAAAAACTCTGAAAGATACACGTGCCATTTAAAAAGTTCAGCATATGTAATATATTAGCTGAGAAGGTTGGTCACATTTCCTTTAAATGTCTGATCCAAGGAACTACATAGATTGATCCTTAATTGAAACCTGGGAACGTATTTCTTGCACAAAATAATGTCTTCTGGGTTTGGTACCTAACGTTACAAATTTGAACTCCAGAAATAATTTAAATCAAAGCTTAATTTCAGGTAAATCACTCTGCACTTTCTGATGGATTTATCCGTCTGATTTAGTTCCCCAAAGCTGTATGAACCTTCTCACAGGAGAAAAAGCAAATTGGTAGATCAGAAGACAAAAAACAGTTAACATTCATTTCATGATAGCACCCAAACCACCTGAAGCTGTGCATCAAACATCTCCATGTTCTGTGTTGCTTTCAGTAACATCTAAGCATAGGCTATATGCAAAGCCAGCCATTCAAAAAGCACAGGCGGTGCACAAATAAGTTCACATTGTCAACCTATACAGTTCTGTCCAGATAATTGCTTGGGAAGCTCAAAGGAAAATACTTGAGTTGCATCAAAATGCTGTTCTAAGTCAACAGAGCAGACAGGATTCAAGAGGACGTAGCACGGGGGTAATGTAAAGTCTGCAGGAATTTGCCCTCCACCCAGTGAAGTCATTCAAAGGACAGTGTCTGTCTTTGGGCAGAGAAGAGGGCATTATACAATTTGAAGGAAGGTTTCAGAAAGTACCATTTAAGACAATAAACAGATATAGTGGGGAACTGAAGCTGAAGGTATAGAAGCACGCAGATGGCATAGCAGAAAGAGAAGGCAAAAGGTATATAAGCACATAGATGACACAGCGGAGAGAGAAGGTAATCCCAAGAAAAACAAAACATCACAGGGGGTGAATGAGCCCTATTGCTATTACGCCAACATCAAACCTATTCCTGACCTGAAAGACTTAAATTAGATAAATGAACTAAAGAAAAAGCCAGTGCTGGTTCAAATGGCAAATTACAGAACATAATTGCTGCTCAACCTCTTTTGGAGATGTGTGGTCAGGAATTTGTGTCTACTCACGTTCCGTAGCCTCATTTTTGCTCCTACAGCTATAAATAAAAACTAAATATTGCTTTGGATAGGAAGGTTTCCTTTGGGGATTTCAAAGTAATTTGTGGGATAATTAAGGCTACAGGCACATAGAGAATGAAGCTTGTGGCATAAGCCTGGAACAAATTGCACCATAGTACCTGTGTACAAACGAGCAAGCTGTGCAGTTGAAAGCCGTGTCTTCATTGGAAGAGAAGCTTTTAAATGTGTGAGAAAATCAGATTATTCAAGAGATAAAATAATTCTTTCTGAGGCGTCCTAAATTTCTATTAGAGAGTGAATATGCTTCTACAATTTTTAAAAGTCAGGACAACTTGATTTTATATGCCAATGACCTGTTTGAGTGTCTGTAACCTCAGCCTCAAAAATTATCTTTTAGGTTGTGCAGAAAATTGGAATTTTCTCCTGTATAAGCTCACCTGATCTCTACATTTATGCAGAATGAATAGGAAAACCAAATAGGTTTTAAGGAAGGCAGTAGGACCCATTTTACTCCATGAGCTCTAGATAACTTGTACAGCTAAGAGATTTCATACTTCTGTTGTTGTTTCCTCCATACTATATTGGACTGATAACCATAAAGAACAGTTCATGAGAAAAGATCAACAGCAGCATGAGAACGACGGAGTAGTTCTAACTAATAATCCATGCAGTCTGATACCTGCCTTGGTAGTGGCAAATGGAGGGCAAAAATAGAAAGACAGCAAGTATTTGCTCACACTTTTCCAACATACCCTCTGGTTTTCCAGCAAACTGTGGCTTAAAGACCTCCCGATCACAAGTTGCATCGTTGCACTGAAGAGCCCTTCATAGAGTTTTCCCCCATGAATTAGTCTAAACACTTTCTGAACCCAGACAAGATTTTAGCACCTACATCATCCTGGAAACAATGTGTTACACACCTTTTTTACCCACCAATAACCGTAGATAGGTATTTTTGCTTTAAAACTGCTCTGTTAATTTCATATTCTGATTTCAGGCTTTGCATAACCATACACTGTTCACTTTCTCTGTATCATTTATGAGCTTAGAGACTTCTATAAGCTCTCTCCTTGACTGCCTCTTTGTTAGGTCCAAGAGTTCTCTTTCACTTAGTCTCATTTTATTTGAATGCTGTTATATCCTTCAATTGCAGAGCCTTTCTACTGCATGTACAACTCTGAGATGTAAAACTGGCCTGGATTTGAGGGCTGTTCAAGATTCATTCTGAAAACACTCCCAAAATACCTGTACATTACTATACCTGGACAATCCATCAGTTAATGTAAATGTCTATTAAGGAGACATATTCTGGAGATCAATTTGGTGCTTTTCCCAATACGGCTGCTCTTCATGTTCAAATGCAACAGAGCTCCTATGTAAGGTTTGCAATTTAAATCTAAAATTGCACAGTGGAGAACACGTCCTTTACAATAAATTACATTCATTCACCCAGTGCTGATATTTAGCAACAACAGCTAGTTAGCTGCTTTTACCTATAATGTAAAGTAATAGAGCGCAATTGACAAGGTTAATGCAAGCCAAATATTCTCTTCAATAATTTCTGTCTGTACTATTTTGCTACATTTTCTCTATTCCTTCACCTTTATTAACATTCAGCTTTGGCTTTCCTTAATGGAATTTTCACAGCTATTATTCCTTATTTTCATTCACTGTATACAGTCCCCTGGAATTCTGATACATTTATCTTTTCTCTAGCTGATTTCCCATTTGATTACATGCAGAGACTTCCATTGTTCTGAAATGAATAACATGGCTATGGTTCAGGAGGGAGACTGATGCCAACATAAACTTTTGGCACTCACAGGAAACAAAAGCCATGGGTTAGAGCTGGAACTGAAAAAGAATTAAATGGGATTTCACCTGTAAATTGAAAACTATGATCTTTCAAGCCTGGATCAGTATTTGATGTGGTAGTGGTTTAAGTCCACAGGTTCTTTGCTCCTGTGGCTCTGAAGTTCCCTGTAGGGGCACCTATAGCTCTGCCCAGGCTACTCCAGTCCCACCACAGCTGACCTATCCTCAACCCTGGTGTGGGAAGCAGACACTCCCATGGCCTACCACACTCCTAAAGGCTTAGCACAGAAGGCATTATTAAGAGATACTCAACAGACATCTGCATTGTCAGACACCACACCAAAGACCAAGGAAGAAATGGTGTTCTTCCTCCCCTTGCCTCGCTCACTAGTATCACAGGGATTAGGTATCACACGCCCTTGGTGATCAGGAAGGGATGTAGGGTTAGAACCCACTCTGTCTGCTGAGGAATTCAACCCCAGCACCTTTGGGGATGGAACTTTATCATTCTCTTTGAAGAAGGCTACTCCATTTTCAGCAAAAAAATACAAATTCAGTTTGTGTTCCAAAGCGAAACCCAAACAACATAATATAATAGTGTTTTGAACCCCCAAGACTGACTGAATGAATTAAAAACTTGAGAGGAGTGAAGAAGATAACCAAAAACTAGGCTAACTGCCTCAAAGAAACCCATACTGAGCATGATGTGAAGAGGTTCAGCAGTTCAGCAGAAAAAGAGAGCTGCTTCTGAAGGTTTCAGATCAAAGCACAATCAACACGCTAACGAAATCCAGAATCCTTTAACAGGTTTTTAAGTGGCTTCATCTAAATACTAAGGAAGAAAAGCAAGGACGATCTTGAAGATAAAAGAGCAGAATAGTTTAACCATTTCCTGGCCTTGAATGTCCTGTGCACCATCAGGCATCTCCCACAACCAGCTGTGTCATCAGGAAACATGAGAGTCTCTCTTGAATTCTTGCTGATCTCATGAGACATTACATCATTGAATAGCATTAGCAAAATGGTTTTCAATCTTTCCCACCGGCCACAGGATGAAAACTATCGACGTGCAAGTGCATTTGACCAAACAAATTTGTCTGCAGTAGGACTTGGAACGGTGATAAACTGCTTAGAGAACACCAAAAACTAGATGTTAGTTTAGGACTTGAAAGCCAAAATTACACACACAAACACAAATACACAGAAGCAGGCTTCCAGAGGCTGCATTTTTGACTGAAGGACAAACTAAAGCTAGAGGAAGCTTTTGGAAAAGAAAAAAATAACAATTAAAAACCCCACCAAAACATACCACTAAGCTGGACAAACAGTGTCCTTGCAAGACATCTTGCAGCCAACTCCCCAAAAAATCCTTAAAACAATAAAGAAATTAAAGCACAATTTGAATACAAGCATAATGTACTTTTCTTACTAGAGAGAATCTCAGTCGATCGCTTTAAGTTTGCCTAAATCTCAGCAGAAGAGAATCACATGTAGAAGAGAAAAACATGTACCACACCACTCATTAGCATCACAGCCTAGAAAAGCTCAGGCTTAGTCCCGCAGCCCAGATCCTCACATGTTCTGACAAGAACTAACTCACAGAAATAATCTGGTTGGGCCAGAAGGTCAAATCAACCTTTGAAATATATGTACTCATGCGTGCAATTTTCTACAGCAACCTTGAATGATCACTGCTGGTCAGGAGACCTGAGGAAATCCAGGAACGTTCATGCTTAATATTAATCTTTTGCATTATTTGGGACTAAATCCAGATCCTAATATTGCATAGGATCCTCCTTGCCCTTTATCTGGCCACCATGGAACCTTAACAGATGCTCCATATCAGTAATAAGGATTTTGGAGTTAATGTACAGAGACAAGAATCAAGCACAATGTCCCCGTGTGCTGCAACAAGCTATTTATCTTCTAGGCAGTGTTCTCCTCCGACTTCACACAGGTTGGTGGATGTGTTGACCTCTAAAGCAAAACAATCAAATGAACTCTATGCCATTCTTGGACTTCGATTTTCGAGATTGTGATGAACTATTTGGTATAAAGAAAAAATAGTTAATTTTCTCATAACAACATAAGATGAAAAAAAATTCTGTTTAATGAACAAATACTGGACAGCAGGAATAGTAGGAAGGTACTTTAAATGCAGAGTTTACATAACACCCATGAGTTACTCCGAATATTATAAAATGTAATTTGTAAAGTCTAAATCTAATTTGTAAAATCTATTCCTCCCTGAGAGTTTCAGTTTAGGGTTGGTACACACTTGTTTCTTTCAAGGAGTCGGTGAAAATACAGTGCCTGTATTTTTTCCTGGTGGCAATGGTAATCAGTATCCCTCATGACATAGTCCTGATTCATTTTCCCTACAGCTGCACTGTTTAGTATTGGTTGTACTGTACATTGTTCTGAGAAACTGTTAGAACCTCAAAGTATAATGGGCTGTTATAATCACGCAAACAATGAGGCCCCTTTTATTCATTTACAATTCAAGTACTGTCATGCTCAGTTCACATGCTATACCATAACTTCATGAAGCTCATCGAGAAAACAGGGGCATGCTTTATGTCCCAGACTATGCTTAGCAGTCAAATAATACTAAAAAACAACCAAACTCTAAGCAAGTAATGCATTCTTGTTTGTTCCTTATGGGACTATATACAGACTGTGATATGATACCAATATAAAGATGTCCAAATTTTAGAAAATTATTGCTTGATTTGTCTTTATTTATTTAGGTATATTGAAGTCAACTAACACAAAAATTCTCTGACAACAAGGCAGAAAAGATGCATAAAAGTATAGTGTAGGAGAATCTTCGTTAAAGATCTCAGTGCCTAATTTCATTTACCACTGTGCATCTTAATCTCTTACTGAATTAAGGCTAGAAATTCAACATAACATTCATTCACAGCATTCATTCACTCATTCATAGGATTTATGGCCACAAGAGATTATCAGAACCTGTACTTTGCCCCTCATTACATTACAAGCTATTATATTTTGCTAAGGAAGACCAATTACATGTATTTGAATAAAAAATGTACTCCAGAAAGGCATCCAATTTTGGTGCTTTGCCCAGAAATATATGAATGTCATACATCTGAATGACAGAACAACTGTTCACTATATGAAAAGAGTTAAAATATGATGTGGAGAAAGAAACGGTTCCTTGCTGTTGTTTCAATTATTCAGCACAGTGTGTGCGTTTCCATCTTAAATCTAGATTTTGGCGTGGTATGTCAAACGTACAGCAATACTGACAAGCCACTGTCAAAACAGCAGGTTCAGTAAGATGATGGAACAGGTACTTAGAATAGAAAGGAACTCCCAGTGAATAATATCATGCATATCCACAGAAACTACTGTCTCCACCAAAATCACATTAAATATCTACAGAATGCTTCTGACTTTCAAATTCATGGAAATTCTAAAAACAGAGTGGAAAACGATAGGAAAGCAATATGTTTGCATCCTGTTTCTCTAATAATATTTTACATTTTTATGATCCCAATGCACCTGATAGTTACCCTGCAGTTTTTAGTTATCAGAAGGTTTTTCTTCCAAGATTAATTTCTCTTACCCTGTTCTCCATTTGTTAGCAGCATGTGCTCTAAGTGATTCCAAGTTAATTTATCAACGTGACTGTATGTAGTTCATAGTCCAAAATTTATTGGTGTTCTGCTGGTGAACCAGTTATGGATTCCAAACCCTTACAGTGTGATGAACTTGGATGCTTCCTGTACAAAACCAGCTGCAGAGCTGCCTTTCCAGTATCATAAAACCCACCTGTAGACATGCACACTTCCATCTGGTCCTCCATGAACTAGCCAAAGGTTGCTTATGCTCCTGCATCTCTACAGCCTGTCCTCTCTGCATTGCTACTCCCCCACCTTCCCCCAGGATCTTTGAAGATAGCCCACCTTAGCCACTGCCACCTTCACACACATCACCCTTTCTGCCTCTTCCCTTATGGAGCACCTCAGAAAAGTACAGAGAATCTTCTTCTGAGCAAGGAATATACTATAGGGTCCAACAAACCGAGCTGCTGTATTATATGTCTAAATCTCTCTTCTCTTTGCTGTCTGACAGCATAGACCTCAGGGTGACTTGTCTGCTTCTCCAAATCACTGGCATAAAGAAAGCAACAGGCTTATGTTGTATTTTTTATCTTCCTCCTTCACACAGTCTATAACTTCAAAGAAGAACAAGAGTCCATAAAGTGGACACAGGCATTTGTGGCGTGATTTGGAAAGTGACCACTTGGATTAGGAGGTTTCAGGACCTGGAAAGATCAGTGAAGTTAAAATGCCATCCTAGAGGAGTAGATTCTCTGTTTTTCTGCCAGTACATCTTGAGTATCACTTGCTTATCAGCCCAAATATTCTGTTGGCCATTCCCTGATTCCTCAGTCCCTGGGTATCCAGCTGAATACTTGTGGTCAGTAGTGAATACAGTGACTGTGCTTTAAGCAGATACAGGTCTATGTGAAGTAACCTGGAAAATCAGGCACCATATACCCTCAAACTTGATGCCCAAAATTAACATGAGATTTAAAAATTTTTGGCCCTACTGTCATCTCTCATGTCTCAACTATAATATTGGAATAAATAAAAGCTCAAACTCTCCCAAACTTAAAAGTTAGTAAAGTGCTACAATGAGACCATTATGGAAACTTCAAAGTTTTCCAAGTACATATAGCAGTAGAAAATGATAGGCTTAACATGAGGCACAGTCATCACAACTTGTAATAGTGCAAATGGATTTGTAACTCACATTTTACGTACATCTTATGTTTCTCTACATTGAGTTTGTTGTCGAACGGCCTTGGAAAACTCCACTTTCACAAAAAAAAAAAAAAAAGTATTGTCCTTATTGTCCTCTGCAATAACAGCAAGAGTGTCCAGGTTTTGTTAGCTCTCCAGAGTAATCATTTCGTAAGTCACCTTTAATTACTGAATTATTTCTTCTCCAACATTTCTGTTTTTAAAACATTTTCAGTGCACCAGAATTTCAGACTAAGGGAAACATAAAGCAAATATAGGCCATGTAACACGTACATTATTGTAGAATGAGCAATACAAAATCCAATATTTCATCCTTCACGGGAGACTATGTATTGTTCACTCGGCAATAAAGTGTATAAATTACACTTTGATTTTCTTGTTTCACTTCTCTTTACCATGCCTGGTGTGCTGATGTGTCGAGAGAATTTGCCTTTTTGAAGTTTTGCTGACAGCGTTACAGAACCATTTTCTCTGGAGCACCCTTCTGAAACTTGGTTGTTGTTTTTTTTTGAAACCCTTTTTATACTATACCAATTTTGCTACCTCTGCAAAAAAATACCACTCGCCTCAGGGTTTTTCTTCTTCTTTCAGTCATGCTGCCAGGGGGCTGATTGTTTCTGATAGCTAAAGTCAAATCTCCCTGAAAATGGACTATTCAAGCTGAAGAGCGTTTCACGTGAGCACGGCAGGTTTTCCAGTCACCTTACTTGTCTATATTATTTAGTAACACACTTACTACGTGACAGAGATTATAAAATCATTTGAGCTGGTTGCATTGACAGCCTGGGCAGAAAAATAATTCTATTTCTTGAGATTCTGGAATGCCAATCACAGAATAGGGCACTTGACCACTTAGTGAAGAGTGTAGCATAAATGAAACAAATGGATACATAGGTGACATACACAGATAAATCTCTAAAGGCTAAGGTACCAGTGCCAGAATTTCTCATATGAGTCATTTAACCAAATTTTCTTGTTTTCACTATGCAACCAGAAAAAAAGGATCTCTATATCTGCCTTAGTCCCTGAATGTTTCCCTCCCCTCCATTTCTTTTTTTTTTCTTTTTTTTTTTTTAAATATGATAGTTCTGAATTATTTGTTTAACCTCCATAAAAACCTGGGGACTTCCAAACAGAGCAGTTGGCTGCTATCTGCTAGCAACTGATGGGTTTAATAAATTATTCCCTATATTTAAAGGTTAATGATGTTCCTGGGCAAGGCACAGTGTGGACTGCATGGTGTGAGGCTGGAAAAGGAAGGGGTATCTTCCTGTTCCACCACTGAGCCAGTGCTGCAGACAACACCTGGGACTGCCTGATTCTGAGATTCCTTGTGCAGACATTCATCCAAGTCCGGGTGAAAATGTGGAAGAACTGTAGAAAACCAGAGCTAGAAGAGACTGCTGAAACTAGGCAGTTGGCCCCTCTTCCCTAACCAGGGGTTACTCGAGGTGTGTCGTTACTGACACAGGCTTTTCTAGCCTGGTCTTAAAAACCTTTTTATGTGGAAGTGCCACACATTCCCCAGGCAATATTTTTCCAGAGCTTTGCTATTCCCAGGACTGAGAAGTCTAACCCCATTCAGCACTGTTGTGATTAGCCCATTATTGTTTTTCCTATACAGACATTATATATAAAGAATAACTTACTCTATTATACCTTGTGATGGGTTTTTATATACTCATAGACACCTCAGATCTTCACTCATAAGTCCTTCCTTCCAACTAAGCAACCCAAATCTTTTGGCTCTTCCCTTAAGCAAGGGACCTCTCACCATTTTCCTGTTTTACTGCTGCATCCTCACTTGAAAGGAAATAAACTCAAAAAAACCATTTACTACACTTGAAAAACTATAAGATAGGGTTTCTGATAGGAAAGGTTGAAGTGATTACAAGTTCTGTGACAGACTGTTTAACTGGCACAACAAAAACTCCGAAGTAAAACACCCTGAAAAAAGTTCATAAACACTAACCTAGCAGCAAGGGGTGTCAGCCTCATTCAGCAAGATATCTTAGTCATTTCACGGTTGATGTAAAATTGATTAATCATGCATTGAACTAGAGGGAAGGAAATAAAAAGAATCACATCAAAGACAGAAAAAGGTAGACTAGACTGAAAGAAGGGTTTTGAGTTGGACAAAACCATTCTGGGGGATAGGAAGAAACAAACATGAGCTAGCAAGAGAACACCAGGGAAAAAAAAACAAGTGGAAGAAAATATGGTTGCAGAAACGTACCCAGAAGCCTATGGAAAGAGTTATCAAAACATCTGTGACTGCTGAAACACTTGAAAAGTAAAATAAATAAAAACATAAATAAAAATATCAGAAAAAAACCCCAGAGAGCCAGCATAAAGGTGCAGATCCAAAAGAAAAGAAATACATGAAAGGAGCAAAGAGGTTTCACAGTCCCCCTTTCAGGAATTTTGCTGTAGGAATCAAGAACAAACAATATTTCATGCTCTTCTATTTCAAAACAAAAGGTACTGGAAAGAACAGACATTGCCTTCTCATGCAGTATCTTTCTCTCTGTTTTTTACTTTTATTGAGTCTGACCCAGCCCAGTTTTCTCTTAGTCTTTGTGTCCAGAGCCTTAAAAGTATTAACATCACCTCTTCCAAACACCCATGACTTCTGAGAGAGCAAAAACCTGCCTGAGCTCGCAGAAACAGGGCAGACATTCGACAAATATCTTCAAGCTTTTGGAGAAAATCTATTTAGACAGAGGCTAGGGAGTTAGCAGAGTTTAACAGTGTACATTTACGTGATGCTGGGTACGATCACCAGCACAGTTTGCATGTTTCATGCCATAGAAGCTTCTCAGGCCTGATGAGTGATAGAATCATAGAATCATAGAATCTTCTAGGTTGGAAGGGACCTTCAAGATCATCT
>JAOXJM010000012.1:28242405-28254806 GCA_026413425.1 Tringa solitaria
AGAAACTCCTAAATTTCCTGTTCTTTTTTCTGTGCAAGGCTACTAGGAAGGTAATGATAGAAAACACATGGCATGAAGCTATTTTTTCTCATACGGCGGGCGAGGAAAAACAGAAGAAAATCCACACCCATGAACAGCAGAGACAATTGTGAAATCAATAGTTACTTCCAATAATTATAGAGACTGTAATCACGAGTAAATAGTAACATTTTACAATGAAAGCTCTATAATTATATGAGCAACAATAACATCATCACAAATGATTCTTATCTGTTTCCCTTTAGATTTTGACATCTCTGTCTCCCTCAGAATCTGATTTTAAGGGACAGATTATTGAGAAAACCAATTCAGGATCCACTGCCTATTTAAGAGGAGGATTTGATTTGTATAGATTAAGATGAGGTTTTCCCCATGGTGTTGAACCAAGATTCAGAGTTTTCTCTCCATCGGTATTTTCATTCAATTCACTCACAAATCTCAAAGCAAATTTCAGTGGAAATTGCTATATTTTAACTGGAACATTGCTAAGACAACATTGCACTTTACCTGAAAATCTCATTTCTAGTACAGTGACAATACATGGAAACGCAGATTTTTGCACTAATATTGCACTAATTCAACCAACCGAGGCTTGTCCTTCACTTTCATCACGAGTGAACCACAATTAGACCAATTGAAAAAAACACCACTAGCTCTTGTCATGACACTTGGGTATCGGCACAGGTCACATCATCAATTGCTTGGTACTATTAGGAGAGTTTATTTCTCTGCAGAGTGTTGTGCAATCTCGTGGTAATCAGCCGTATTGAACAGGTTACAGGGACTTTAAATCAGATCACTCACACTTCTATCCTGACTATTTTGCAATAAATGTTTATTAAATGCGATTTTCTTCAGTACACGCGGGCTGATATAATATAAAGAGAAGACAAATAAAAAGAGAAGACAAAATATTTCTGTTTCAATTACTGTCAAGGCCAAGTGAATGCTTTTATTTTTCTCCCTCTGTCTCATTTTTTGCCCTTTTATTTCTTTCCCTTGTTCATCGTAGCCTCCTGCTGTGGCACTGATGGCCAGAAGTGCTTGTTGCGAGGCTGCCGCAACCACAGGGTACATCCGTCAACACAGGCCATCAGGCTTGTGCCAGCCCAGCGGTTCCTAATCCCAGCCCCTGCTTACATTAGCCAAGGGCAAACGAGTCAAAAACCTCCTTCACCGAGATATGTAGAAATTTACCGCTACGGCTTTTCAGAGACCGGCTACAGCTTTTCGCCCAGACCACTAGAAGCAGACATCAGAAATTCAATGTAATATCTTTGCGCCCCCACTTGTTTTTAAAGGGTCAGACTTCCTCCAAGATATAACATCAGACAAGGTAGCAAGAAGTTGGTTATTAAAAAAACACTACCATTTAGTTGCATGAAGTCAGAAAGAGATTTAGGTTGTGCTCTCAGCCCTACTTCTAGCCCGCAGGGTGATCCACGTACACCTTTTCTGTCTCCAAGCACTTCAGCTTCTTCTGTCTAAGACAGGGACAACAATATGAATTTTTAAAGCCCATTTAGACGTATTGATGAAAAACGGTGCGCGAGAAGTAAATAGCAGTAGGAACACACGTTCTGTCATTTTCTCTCTGGAAGCACACGGTTTACTCAGTATCTTTCCCTTGAGTTTTGCCCTAAATCCCAGTTGTGTTGAAAGGTGTGTTTTAATAAAAAAGCAAGAAGCCCAGACGATAAGCTGCTGCTTTTTCTTACTCTTGACAGAAATCTTATTCATAGAGCACAGCATGCATACTTCTCATCTGCACCCTCCTTGGCCACAAGAGAGCTTATATAGTTATTCAAGGATCAAATAAGAAGGTTTTCATATCTCTGGATTCTTTATAGTTGTTTTCCTTGCCACTAATGGAATAAAATAAAATAGGAGACCTGAACTTAATGAATATCACTTGGATAATGTTCTGGGCTTCTCATCCTTTTGGTTTTCTTCTAATTCACTGGAGCAAAGAAGTTTATAAAAATTGCATCTTCGAAATAAGGAACACTGCAGAAAAGGCCAATTTTATATTTTTATTTATATTTTTAATTTAAATATTTCATTATTTAAATTGCCTACATTTTGGACTGAAATAACAATCCAGTCATAAATCTTTTGAAGTGCACTAAGACTTTACGTCTTGCTGAGATACATTCTCCCAAGCATATCCTCTGTTCATTTATTATTCATTATTGTCTGCAGTTTGCCGAATTCCTGTGAAACCCATTTTCAATTTTTAAATGGCAACTTTTCCCTAAAATTGTGGTGCTCTCATTATATAGACACAGTACTTAAAACTACGGGAAGGGAAGCCTACTAAGCCATGTGGATGTACTCAAAATACAGGTGCTGCTGTGTAGTAGACAAGGATAGATCTGTATTAGTTTTGAAGGATCTTGTCAGGACCATATGAAACCTGTCACTGCAATGTATGCAAAATAAAGAATGTCTTCATTTGAGCACTCTATAATCAATCATTTTAATTCTAGACACAACTGAGATAAATAATTCTTTTTAAAAAATGACTATTACTTAGTTCCATCTGGCAAACGTGTTGCACAAATGGATTAAAATAAGCACTTTTGTCTATTTTTGTGATGTTGGAAATATATCTAACAGAACGTTCTATGTAAATAGGGTTTTTTTCAGTTTTTGTTTTAGAAATAAGTAATAACTTCTGTGAAATATTAATGTAACCAGTCATTTCAGTATCTCAGACCATATCATAACTTTGGCTTTTAAACAGAACTCCCCATTAATCACAGCAGGGACTTCTGCTTAAAAATACATGAATTTGATCCGGTATTATCACACTGATTTATTACAAGAACCCAAGATGCCTTATTAAAGATGCAATGAATCACTATTGCAATAATTTAAAAGTAGACAAGTTATTAAAGGAAGTATTTTAAGGAGGGCATCACAAGAGTAGTCTCATACCAGAAATCTCCAGAAGATTTCTTAAAATTCCACTCACCCAGTAAAGAAACAGAGACAGGAACACGGTGACCGACCTCTTCCTTCGTCCTCTGTTCTAGCACAAAACCCATTTTCCATTGCAAGTGCTACCTTTGATTTCTGAACTTAATTCACAGAGATCTTGTCATAAGAAGTAACAGCAGAATCTTTTAGTAGATGTTACTAGGAAACAACACCTCTTTTATACTTTTAACTTGAAAGAATCCCTCAATGGTGGGTAAAACTTTTTTTTTTAGTATCACCTTAGACCTTCTGTAGATTTGGAAAGATTTACTCAATTGTTACATTGGCAAACTTCACAGTTAAGAGAAGGTGAGAGATGGAGAAGGCATTAGAGAATTTCAGATGTGCAAAGCTATGAGGCTAAGGAAGGACCATGGCATTGGGCCAAACTGCATGTTTCTCTCCAGAAAGGAAAATGTAAGAAATGAATTTTTGTCTTTTCTATAATTTTTTCTGCTTCTTTGGAAACTGTGCTAAAGCATCAAAGTTCAGCAGTGAGGATATCGCTGAATACTCCCTCAGAATGATTTTATGTCATTACTATTTTCCTGTCCTCAAAGAAGACAGATTTCCTTTCTATTCTCCCCTAAATAAGTCCTCATTCAACTTCAAGAAAACTGTAAACCTTTGATTTCATCAGACATCGTGAAAGTCCCTAGAAAGAAAAACATGACAGAATATGCATCATGTGGTATTAATCAGATATTTACTAAGCCAATTCTGTTAGTTTGAATTTTTGGGAAAAAAAAACATTAAAAATTTTATAAAAGAAATCTTAACAACATGTAGGTCTGAGAATTCTTGTGTAGATAAAAAAAAAAAAAACAAAACAAAACAAAATACAAAAAAACCCAAACCAAAACAAAACCTCTACATGAAAGAGAAGTTTTTCCAGGGAGGTCAGCATAAAGTAAAACAGTGCAAGACAGAGGAAGGTGTCTCTTGTAAATGCTATTAAAATAAGTAAAGAGAGGAAGGAAATAAACCTTTGGTTCCTGCTCTTTCAGAAAGCGAGCCACAATTCTAAAAGCCCATCCGGTAAAGATAATAAACCAGACTGTACTTCCTCTACCAGGTATACTTCTGTGAAAGGCATGTAAATGCTAAAGTAAGTAAAATTCATGTTACTACAGGATATTTAAAGGCACCCGTTATGCATTACAAACAATGGTCTTGACTGTCGCCAAATTCTCATTGTCAGCAGAAACTTTGGGATCGTTTTATCAACTTCTGAGATAGATCTTGGCAGTATTTAATTTTCCACAAAACAGGAACACAAAGCAGTAGAGAGAGAAAATAATTTTAAACGAGGAGAGGGAGAGGATCTCAGGGGGAAATTTCACCCGTGTGTACAAATGCCTGAAGGGAGGGTGCAAAGAGGACGGAGCCAAGCTCTTTTCAGTGGTGGTCCAGTGCCAGGCCAGAGGCAATGGACACAACCAGAAACACAGGATGTTCCCTCTGAACAGCAGGAAACACTTTTTTACTGTGAGAGCGACCAAGCACTGGCATAGGTTACCCAGAGACGACATGGAGTCTCCGTCCTTGGAGATATTCAAAAGCTGTCTGGACATGGTCCTGAGCAACTGGCTCTAGATGGCCCTGCTTGAGTAGGGAGGTTGGACAAGGTGACCTCCAATGGTCCTTTCCAACCTCACTCAGTCATTCTGTGCAATACACACATATCAATATCAAACACAAAAGGCACAAAGGACATAATTGGTTATATATTTTCCAGAATCTCAGTTTCCCAAACTTCACTATGCCAAAGTTTAAATAACTATAAAAAGACTAAAAGACATTGTGCATTCATGAGTAGATATATCCAGAAAGCAGACAGTAAGAAAATGCTATTTGTTAAGGATTTGGGGGTCATGAATTATAGGTACAGATTTTATGCTAAATTCTTTCTCAAAATGGCTATTTAATTCCATGCCAGAGATTTTGTATCACAAAGCTGACAGGAAGAACAATTTATTATTTGAATACAGAATTTAAAAATTTCACTAATACATAATTCCCATAAACTTAAAATATGTAACATATTCACACTTTATTAAGTACACTAGAAATTAATCCCTATATATTTTTACGATTATTAACTCCAATTGAATAGAGAAAGAAATGTGACAGATACAAAATGGCAGAAAATATTCAAAATTATACATTGTGAAGACTTTATAATGCACTCTTTATGGATTACCACAAGTATTAAATCTCCTTGTTTAAGCTTCATTGAACAATGCGTACTTACATAAATATATCCATTCTTAAAATTCTTCCTCCCACTACTTCAAAATATTAGATAAACATGAAGCGTATTTTCTAGGTGGTGAAGGAACAGGCCACGTGCAAGTTGAATTAAAGGAGAAAATAAGTATTGGGAGAGATGGTGTGATCATTTATAGTTAGTCACACTAGTAGAAATTTTAGGACACCGAGTGCTTACTAAGATGCCACTGCAGCTGGAATTAGGGAAAATGTATTTGAAAAAAGTGTCTGCAGAACCCAGTTCAGCAAACCTGCCAAAATGATGCTGTGATGTCAGGTCAATCAAATGTCTAGGTAGATAAATAGGTTTACTTAACTTCACATTCTTCAGTTTTGCTAATGATTGATTAGACCTGAATTCCTGGGTGAAAATCTACAACAGGACTTCAAGAAAAAGAGACAAATCCGTGAGAATCATTTTGTGATATAAGAATACTCAATTAAAAGCCATTCCAGAAAGCAACTGCACCTGAGTAAAGATCTATTGTTGCACAGCCCAAGAAGGCTCATCAAGCTAAATAGCAAATCTTATCCTTTTAAAAGGCTGAGCTAACATTATACCACTTTAGGACAGCTCCTTTGGCTACAACACTTAGGAAATTAGAAATGTCATTCTCTATTTTAATTCACCTTCAGGTGAGAAGGTTAACTCATTGACAAGGAACTTTTAACAGGTCAGATCTTTCAAAATCAATAATGAACTTGGTTGGAGATATCTTTCAGAAGGGATGACTTCAATTAAAGCAGCTCTCACCAGAGATAATGAGTAGAGAAGGAAGGTTAGGGTTGGACAAAGAAACACTCGCCCTCTTGCCAAATGGGTGATGCAAAGATACTTATCAGCCTGAATTACACTGAAAAAATCTTCAAAAGGCTCTGAAAAAACAGAAAGGTCATTTTGTTTCAAGGAGCCTCTTTACAAAGGGGTAGAAGTGACTGAAAAGTCTTTCCTAATCATTTTTAAAACTCATCAACATGAAAATGTTGGCTGGGCTCAGTAAAAAAGAAAGAAAAAAACTGTTATGGGAATTTCAGTGTCTCAAAAGACATTTACAGTGATCTTATGTCCACTGTTGGTTTTTTTCTGAAGACTCTGTAAGAGGTAATTATTCATCCAGGATACATTAGCGGCCATAAAATCTCTCCCACCCTCTTCAGATGCACTGCGGAAGAAGAACAAATTTTGCCCAAACAGGGACACACATGCATTTGGCCCAAGTCTCCATCATAATTTAAACTTTGACTCAATTCCAATTTTACTGGAGAACTGGAGAAGCTCTTGCTCCCTCTTAAAATAGAAAGGTCATGGTCAGATACAACAATTTGCCTCATGTAGAAGTGTAGCAAACTAATTCTAATGCAAATGCAGGAGCCTAAATTTGTCTTATATACTTTTATCTTATTACTGAATCCTCAATACCATTGCGGGTTTTTTTCCATTATTATAATACTATTTAAGATGCTTCTTTTACTTGGAGTGAAAAAACAGTCACAGTCACCTAAAGAATAGGCACATTTTAAGAAAGCCACACTTGTTTGTTCAACATCAGGTTAATATAAGCAACAGAACGCTCAAACCCGTATGGCAGGGCTGAGAAAACCGAAAATCAGCTGGGTAGCAAGGAGAATAAAATATACCCCCAACCACAAGCATCTACTTATTATATGCAAATCATTGCACTCTGCTTAATTAGTAAGCTCTGCATTTTTCCTTCCAGTTCTGACTTTTAAAGGCAATAAAGCCACTGCAGAGTAGATGGTTATATGAGTAAGGAACCTGACTTCATACCAGTTGATCAAAATTTCCTTAGAATAGCACAGGACCAAGGAAATCAGAAATGAGACCACTTTGTTCTCTTTCAGCTATTCAAATAAACCAGCAAGAAGATAGCATTCTCTCCCCAGGCATCTTGAGACAGAGACTAGATGCTTTTCTGGATGATGTACTCTACTACTTACATTCATTTTATTGGTTTAAGGACCAACCACATCTGATAGCGTGTTCGACATTGCGTGGCTTCCAAGAACTAGTGTCCAGGTGCTACCCCAAGGAGGCTTGATCAGGGAAGATACGTATAATGCACATGCAGAATAAAAAATGGGTTAACTGCAAATATATTAGTTGGATTAATGTTTTTGATTGATCATTTCCTTTGCTAGATTTTCCTGGGAAGGCTATGTCAAATAGTAAGAAAAAGGGCAAACTGCGGAGATGAATTACTAACAAGTGGGAGTGGTGCTGAGGTACAGTGATTGTGAGGAGGGCAGGAAGAGAGGTTTGAAATAGTCAATCAGAAAAGCTCAAAATTGTGGATTTCACATAGAAAAAGCCCCTACGTTAGCTTCTTCTGCAGCTGCTACCACAGACGGGAGCCTTCAGCTGTCTCAAAACCTTAAATTATCTTGCCTCGGTTGAGCAAAAACCTTAAATAATTTTCAAAACAGACAGTAATTGCACGATCCACACAACGTTAGTGTAACGTTGTGTTGTGAAGCACCTAAGGACGTTCACACAAGTTACTGTCACTGTTACTTGAACCAGTATCGGCAGTGGGGGTGGGAATGGCAACCTCTCCCCTGCTCCGATCAGCAGCGTAGGCAGGATGCTGCCCTCATTATTGACATAAAATATGATTTAAGGTAGGATTCTCTCCAACCACATTGCCATTGCTGGAGCCCAGGGGCCACCCAACTCTTACCAGCATGCAAAAGGCATTTGCACCTATTGTCAGACCCCATTATTGTTCAGAACCCCAGCACCTGACCATACATTAAAACCAGAAATTAGGTGGAAATCCAGAATTAAATTTAAACTAGATGTTAGGTCAAAGTAAAAGTGAAAATACCATCAACGGACCAATTCCAGCATAATTTCATTTGGAGCATTCTATTACTATTACCCACTCAATCTGTTCTGATATATGTTAACAGAGTAAAATATGACACACCAAAAACTGACTGAAGGACGTCACTGGGAACATTTGTTTTCTTACCTTCTAAGGGAAGGAAAAATACAACATGTGCTATCTACAAATCGCTATTAATTTAAAGCTGCAGAGAGCACTATTTTCCCAAGTCACTGAATATATTTATACTGATTAATAAATTTGAATTAAATGTATTTAAAGCAACAGCGTTTATTGAAAGTCTGTTTCAATTTTAAAATATACAGAAAAAATGCACACGTTACAGTGAGAGACTGGAAAAAAACCCAGCTATTTTAGTGCCCTCCTTTTTCAATAATTCAAACACTAATAGCTAAAATCCAACAATAGAAGCTCAGACAGCGATTCTACTACTCCCTTGGTGGCCTGTAAGAACTTGGTTTCAGTCACTAATCCAGATGCTAACAGACCTTCCTCTATTACTAGGAATTATATCAGAAGCTTTCATAATTTCTCTGTAAGAAATGGAACACTTAGCCAAGCAAATTCAATATTAATTGCATGTTTCACTTCAAACACCTTTTACAGCCAACAGGCTTTTCACTATCAGCGACTAAATACATCAACCATATTGCACCACTTATAGAGCAGAAATAAGAAAAGTCTGAATGTAAATGCAAGAGATTTTCTACAAAAGAACCTGACACTTTCTTTAGATAATACAAATTACCTGAGATGATTTTTATTAGAATGGTGTCTTCTAATTATTCTTCAGTTTCTCTTTGTTTCCCTGAAACCTTCCAGACATAAAGGTTTGAGACAATAAAGCAGTAAAAGCCCTTTCTCTGGGAATAACAATATTTCAGTTGTGCTGCAACAACCATCAAAATGATGTCCTGGTTTTAGTTTACAAGAAACACTTGGGTAGCATGAAAAGACCGACCCATTATCATCTCGTAAAAACCTAGACATTTCAAGACCGAAAATAAGGTTTTTTTTTTTCCATTATTCAGGTATATGCTCTTTTATCAAATGGCAAAAAGCATTCCCAATAAATGTACTGCATGGTTTAAAAGAAATCTTTTAAAAGCAATTTAGTCCGAACCGGGACCTTACATTAATATTTCAATATAAATGACAAATACATACATTCCCCTTTTCTGGAGTTAAAGGGGTTATTTTTATCGTACATAGAACAACAATAACAGAAGAAGGTTATTTCTGTTACTTTGTGGTACCCACTTGTTCAATACATGCAGTCTCCTTCTGTCTAGTGATGCTTAATAATTCCTGCTAATGTTCTAATCTTTAATGAGTTTATTAGTACATATGGACCTCCTAGGTTATTAATTGAAAACATGGGAAACTTTACAGGGAATTAAGAAAATGGGAAATACATTGTTTGGGAGTACAGTGTTTGAGAACTCTGAGGTGTCAGCTTGGGACCAGCACTGACGGGGAGCAAAGCACTTGCCCAGAGACAACTTCTTGGTCCTGCAGAAAACGAGATTATTGTTTCCATTCTCCCACAAACAGCACGTAGAAGCAATGGAAGAAGGCACAGTTTTACACTAACAAATTCATATTCTGCAATAATACTGTGAACTGAAAATTCATTACTTCCATTTCAACAGCACAGAACTGTGTCCCTGAAAACTTATCATAGAATCACAGAACGGTTCAGGTTGGAAGGAACCTTAAAGCTCATCGAGCTGCAACCTCCCTGCTGTGGGCAGGGACACCTCCCACTAGACCAGGTTGCCCAACCTGCTTTGAGACACAGAATTCAAGGAACCAGTGCCAAAAAAAAGGGTCCTTGCATTCCAGCACAGTGCATTTTGGGTTCATTGGAAACACATAACGGCTTTGTTTGACACTGAGTATGTGTCAGAACTACTTTCAAAGTGAAGATAATACTGTGAAAGATTCCATGATATATTCATAGTAAGAATAAACATTGCAAAAGAGGTATCATTTTTTGTAACAGCATTTTTAATTGGTTAAAAAGCTTATTTCCTCAAACAAAGAGAATTCCATTAATGTGTTTCAGAAGAAGCACACGATCACTGCTGCAAATCATCAGCTGGAACCATCAAAGCCTCAGGGGAGCACGCACACGTTGCCTCCAGCAAGTCCTCTCCCTCCCTTCCTCTCTGCAAGACGGAGGCATAAAAGAACCAGGCGAAGGCCTCTCACCCCTGCCCCAGTAGGGTTTCTAGGACCAATAACAATTTTACAGTCCAGTTTGCTTTTGTCTGTGCATTTTGAAAGGTCCTAGATGCTGGATGATTAATACTCACATGGGGAATGTTTTATTGACCTGAAATTACATGCTTGCAGAGCGCAAGGCACCAGCTAACAAAATGGATTTTATTTCCCAGCAGTTTATGGAAAAGGTGGACAAAATGGCTAGGTCAATCCTGTTCTCGTAGGTCAATCCCAAGCCAATAAGTGTACCTCTATCTTAAATACCCATGACTGCATTCACACTGTGGCCAAAACGGCATCTCTCAAGACCGTCCAAGGTGAAAAATGATGATCCAAAACCCCTTTGCCTCCTCTATACACACTCCTATACCACCTAAGCCTCTCAAAAGGCCAGCTGCTTCAGTGTCCACATCAATTTTTCTACTGAGGCATATTATGACAGGCTAACATTCATAAAATTGCAAGAGAGCAATGGAGGTTTTGCTGAGGGTTTTGAGGAGAGAGAGGTGATGGCATTCAATGGACTTATCTTTAGAGACGTACTTTATGCTAGAGGCAGAAAACAGAAGTCAGTGTGAGCTACTCTCCAGTGACTGAAAGTCTCAGACCTGTACAAGCTCTGAGCCCTTGAGTTACAACAGGCTGTCAAGGGCACTGAGCTGCATCTCAAAGACGTACAGCCTCCCTCAAACCACTGCTCAGAAAATGTATTTCAAAACATACCATCTCAGAGAATACATTAGGCCATGCTGTACTCATGTATACAGAACCATGACAATTTTCTTTCCTTCATCTTTAAAATCCCTGGCAAACCCCTTTTCAATAATCAACCTTTCATTACGGTTCTTGGACTGAATTAAAAAAAGCTCCTCTCGGCCCCCAGTAGAAAGCAAAGCAGGCAGCCGGGCTGGATGTGCGCTTCCCAGTCTTCCCCCTCAGTATTCAGATCCTTTGGGGCTCCCTTTCACATCACAGGCTCAAAGTTTGGCCTAAAACTGGCAGATCTCCAGCCCCCCATCCAAGAGGGAAGTCGGCACTTGGGAAGCTCATCACCCAGACTTACCATATCACGTAAGTGCTGCTACCAGCTTTTGAAACTCTTGCACAAAACGTCCCAAGCGATGTCCAAGCTTATGATCCAGGCAAACTGAGTCCTCAAAAGCAGCAGCAGGGTGGTGGGTGGTTACAACCCGTGGTTAAGGAGAAGCTCCTGGTAGACACCCCCTTCATGGAAGGCTGAAGGCCAAGCCCTCAGAGGCTTTCCCAACCAAACCGCAGTGCGGGCAGACAGTATGGCTTCCCTCTGTGTTCTGCTGACGTCCTTCTTCAGAGACATAGGGAAGACTACCTGCTCCTCTACCCTTGTTATTTTAGAGCTGCCCCAATGATCGTATCAAGGTCAGGAATATGACCTAGGGAAACCCTCCAACACCACGGCAACTGCACAGCAGGAGCACAGAGTAAATCGATCTGCTCCGCAGCCGTAGAATTGTGTCATTGTCCTCAAAACTGTGGGCTAAATAAATACAGAATCACAGAATGATATGGGGTTGGAAGGGACCTCTGGAGATCATCTAGTCCAACCCTCTGCTAGAGCAGGTCCAACCTAGAGCAGGTAAAAAGCAGGTACCTTCAAGCTGTAGAAAAACAAAAAAGCAACATGGGGACAAGAGATGAACTACATGCTAAAGCTGTCACTGTCAAGGGGCTAAGATGTTCTTGAGGTCCAGTCCCTTTGAGAAGCTGGATTACAAGCTGGGTTACCACTTTATATGCTTTAATGACACACCTCCCCCCCCCCCAGGAGGGGTCGGACAGTTGCACTACATGATCACCGTAAGTCCTTTCCAACTAAACAGTTCTATTCTATTCTGTATCATAGAATTATCTGGGCTGGAAGGGACCTTCAAAGGTCATCTAGTCCAACCCCTCTGCAGTCGGCAGGGACACCCCCAATTAGGCCAGGTTGCCCAGGGCCTCGTCGAGCCTCACCTTGAATGTCTCCAGGGAAGGGGC
>JAOXJM010000012.1:28254906-28276764 GCA_026413425.1 Tringa solitaria
TGGGCAACCTGTTCCAGTGCTCCACCACCCTCATTGTAAAGAACTTGTTCCTAATGTCTAATCTAAATCTGCTTTTCTCCAGTTTAAAGCCATTACCCCTTGTTCTGTCATTGCCAACCTTTGTAAACAGACTGTCTCCAGCCTTCCTGTAGGCCCCCAAATGTATGGCCACAGTCTAACTGTGGCTGGTCTCCTTAACTGTATAAATACCTGCTTCCATGAAATCTGCTCAGCTCTTGACCTCAACAACTTTATCATTCTCTAAACAGCTAATACTGCCTAAAGCAAGGACTTTAAAAGCACTTATTTATTTTACAGGTCTCATAACTGCATCCTTTTCCTGTGAGAAACTGCTCAGATCTGAGGTGCTGGGGGTCATACTTAGCATTTACACACATATATACAAATAAGAGGATAGAGATCCACGATGCTGAGATTTAGACTAACCTTGTCTTTCATTAACTTGTTAATAAACAGTGACTATTTGCCATCTTCTCTAATAAGTGAAGAAGAGGCTTCAAACAAAAGCAGAATTAAATTGTAATTAAAACCAAACCAAAACAGGAGATTCCTCACATAACACGCAAAAACAGCTTGGGAACTTCTTCTTTCAGGTGACTATGCTCAAAAAGCAGCAGGACATGGTCACGGTGGAAAAATTTAACAATAGCTATTACACAGAAAGGGATTACCATTGGCTTAGAAAGAAACAATTTGCTGGAGGCGGGGATAATATTTTCAGAGGTGGTATCACTACAGGATTGTCCTCATTTCATACTCTTCCCCAGGCATCCCGAAACAGACTGGGTCACAGAAAGGATATTGTGTTAGATCGAGCTTTGTTTTGATTTAGTGTGACTGCTCACTTTTTTAATCAGCATCTACAAAAATCCATGCTGATAAAATTCTCCCTTCTATCCCCAAATTATCATGTATGCTTTCATAAGATCCAGCAAAATCCACACTGCCCAGTGTGTACCAAAAGTCACCATGCTTAACGGGGGGAACTCTATGAAAAATCGATTCTTACAGAACTGTGAGGTGAAAAAGCATGAAAGGATGTGTCTTAGCAAGAAGGTGTTACTTTAGAGGCAAAGAGGCTGCTTATAGAGAATCCAAAGATAGCCTAAAAGAGGAAAACTTCCTAAATTATTTGTACAGAAAGAAAACACCACACAAGCCAGAGCTACTACAGGTTTCCTCCTCCTAATATCCTAAAGTTCTGGATATTTCAGTGAACAATAAGTAAGGCAATGCTTGTAGAAGTGAAGTTTCCTTCCCTATTGTGTAGAATTAGATTAAACATCTTTTGATGATGTAGAAATAGGTGACATTTCTAGAGATTCTGATTATTATTATTTGATGTATTTTATTTAATTTATGTGTGTGTACGTGCACCTATCTGAAAAACCAAGAATTACACGATGGGTTGGGGGAAGATAGACATGCTACCAAATTTTTAGATCATAAAATTTGGTTTAATGTTAGTATTATATATACAAAACAGAAAGTGGGTTTATGTCCTTTATTAATTAGAAGAGGAAGGGATAAAAGAACAAAAATTGTGCGGGAGGAAGGCAAATCTCCCTGAGATCTAAACACTATTCTTTACTATTCTAATCAATAAATATGAAAGTAAACCACACACAGCTCTACCGGAATTAGTATCTTAAGGCTCCATAACACGACAGGCCTAATTGTTCCCCCACTCAGGTAATATAAAGCAGCTCCCGAGAACCAAACCTTTAAGGAGCCTGAATATTTTTCAGTTTGAGGGAAACGAACCTCTCATCCCATGACAGCAAGACCCCATTAGAGAACGTGCTAATTGGCTGCACCCTTTGGGAGCTCAGCGCACTCCACCTTTTATTTCGAGGCTGGCACTGCCCCTTGGTGTGAGGTTATCACATTAGTCAGTTCCCGTTGTGAAATGCCATGTGGGAAGCTGCAGCGCGAGTGCAAAAAGGCTGAGATTCACTTTGGCTGCGGTGTCAGCACAAAGTTCCCTTCATATGCTATTGAGCCAACGTGATGCACTAATGTGTCATTGCCCACCTTAATTTAAAAAGTAGCCTGAAAACTCTCAGTTTGGACGGGACTGTCACTTTAGCAATGCCTGTTGCTACTTCTTTCATGTTAAGAGGATATTACCTTTTAACAGAAAACAACTTAGGTTATCATCTGTTTGTGCTAGAATATTTTTGATTAGATTTCGAAAAGAAAAAATGCCCTGCAACAAATCATCGTTTTTATACATTGCTGCATATTTAGGTAGAGGGAATACCATGAATATAAGAGTACATTTGCAAGGCATTCCTGTGCTAACAGATGCTGCACAAACTCTCATCAGGAAAGATGCAAAGGAGGCTAGTCAGAGCACCTCTTCTTGAGGACAGGCTGAGAGAGTTGGGGTTATTCAGCCTGGAGAAGAGAAGACTCCGGGGAGACCTTATAAAGACCTATATACTCTTTATCAGGGAGTGGAGCCATTGGACGAGGGGTAACAGTTTTAAATTGAAAGAGGGGAGATTTAGGTTAGATACCAGAAATAAATTCTTTCCTGTGAGGGTGGTGGGACACCAGAACAGGTTGCCCAGAGAAGCTGTGGATGCTCCATTCCTGGAGGGGTTCAAGGCCAGGCTGGATGGGGCTTTGAGCAACCTGGTCTGGTGGGAGGTGTCCCTGCCTGGTTGGAACTCGGCAACCTTTAAGGTCCTTTCCAACTCTAACCATTCTATGAAAATCATGAGGGACACAACTGTAATGTCCTCTACTAACTACTGTAGAGCCATCAGTGAAAGCTAGTAAAGCTGGAGACTATGCACTGTAACAGCTTACTGAGAAAGAACTCACACACACATCCCCCCAAACCTCTAAAAGAGCTCAGAACCACAGTCCCTACTCTTTCAGCATATAAAATGCCAGACCACTATGCACATGAAGCTTGGGCTCCATGTTAACAGCATCACTTCTGCATGCACTGGGCTTCTCCGCTGATGCCATGAGACATCTGATTCTTGATTCATACCCTGGCCTCAGGAACCACAAATATGTGAATTGATTACATACAATCTTCATGAAAAAACACCTGGCATAAATCATCTTTATCAAATACTGAAGCATTCTTTGTTTCTTTATCTACATAGCCTAACATATGCACACACATTCCCATTCCATCAAAGAAGCAAAAATAGTTGGGGCAAAATGCTATTTTTTTAATACCTAGTTAATCAACCTAAGAGTAAAAAAGGTATACACATGAAAAACAAAACCAAAACCCCAACATCTGAATCAGCACCTCAGTCTTTATTTTTGTAGTCAATTCTGCTATCCTATTATAAAACCCAAATATCTTTGTTGTTTCTCCTCAATTCAGGATACTAAAAAAAAATAACCCTACAGAAGTAACGCTAGCAGCCATTCTAAGAACAGATTCTAAGAACATTTCCTATCCAGAGGCTTCCAAAATATTGAAATCTGACACAGAAGGAATCATAGGAAGTAAAATTGTATAGCTGGACTGAAGTATAAAAATATTTTTAACATTGGCAAAAATTTTTATAACATCTTTTGTTTTACAAATAATTGGTTAGTACCTTCTGTGATTGAAAATGTGACTGCCACTAACAAACACTGTGCCTTTTACTTGTACAATGCCATTGTATGGGTGGCCTTCAGGGAAATCCTCCAGCATCAATCAGGATATTGAAAGGGATGCAGCCATGGAATTATTTTAGATATTATTTTTCAAATTACCTTTTCTTTATGTAAGAATGGATTTTTTTAAAATTCATATCGTTTACAGCATTTAGACAGGGAAAGCAATATAGATAAATACATAGATTTATCAGCCACAGTCTCAGGAGCAAGAGGAGAATGAGGCAGCTGAAGACATTCTCAGGTCACTGGATATGAGGCACTACTGTCCCTTAGATCTCAGTTCAGTTGGCAAGAATTCAGAGCTGCTACTTCCAAAAACCAGAATGGCATTCCTGATACTGTATTCAAAATTGGCTTTCTGAATTACAGGTAGCTCACAACTTTCTATGAAAAAGTGCAGAAAAAAAGTCTGCATGTAAAATCCCCCTTTAGAGTGCATATGTGCTTACATTTCTGCAAAATACCTTAATGGCTTAACAAAACGTATTGCTTTTCTTATGTAATTACATTCAGAATTATTATTTTTTAACAAAAATTGTTTAAGAGTCAAAATTGTATTACTCCCATGGCTTTAAGATATTTTATCTACTCTGATTTTGGATTATAAGCATTTCACCTAATACCTCTTTCTCTGTTTTTTTTTTATCCTTCTACAAATTCAGAAAAGTTATTTTCAGGATTAGAGTTATTTTGGAGATTATTTTAAAGGATTAGATTGATGCACGTTTCCCTTCTCAGAATAATGGTTATTCGCCAGACTTGCCTGCAAGCCTGTAATTGCATTTGATCTTTTATGATCTCATCAAATTTATACTGATTTTTGCATATAGCTTCTATTTAGAAGCATAAATAAAGATATTTCTAAATCCCAGATCAGCCATTTTTCTGTGCCATTTTCTTTTGGTATGTAAGAAGGCTATTTCATTCATTGAATGTTTCTTTTTTCCTGAGTGAGTGAACTTGGAAACATAAAACTTTAAAACAATGAGAAGAAAACAGTTACTAAATTGATCTCTAAATCAAATCAATAAATAGACTGAGTAAATTAACAGATTATTACATCTGAAGAAGGGTTTTTTCTTTGGAGTAAAATAGGACTTTTGTCTTTAAGTTTGTATTTTTTTCAGTTACTATTTTACAATGTCAAAGAATTACAATAGTGTTCCTCTGTGCTTCACATATATGGGAAATTAACAATTACAATATATTTGGCTTCAGGAAGAGAAAGAAAGCTCAAACAAACCCCAATGAGATTTTTACTATCAAAACATATTACCAGCATTAAGAAGAAACACTTCATGAACTTGTTTTGACAGTAAAGCAGGAACTAATTGGATCGTAACTGGCAACAGTCAGAGACTGTTGGAGCAACAGAACAGATTTCTGAAGTTATTAGTTTATTACTTAATTAGTGGCTTCTACGAACCATAAAGAAATGTTGATAATTAATCTACCCAAGAAGAATTTAAAGGATAAGTCTAAGTGTATCCACTGATTTGTTGACAGCATTAATTAAAAGTCTATTTACACAAGAACTATAGTGCAGAAACCATAAAAATATAGAGACACAGGTATGAATTTTTTTTTAATCTGGTATTTCACGCTTATAATACAGCCCTGAAGATAAAACATAAATCCAAGATTTTTAAAATTCAGCCATAGCAAAACGTATCATGAGATATATAAAGAAATACCATGATAGAAAACAGTCATGGTAACATTCTGTACAATGAAAACGTTGTTAAAAAAATAATCCTTTTCCACAGAATTCCACCTATTTCTTGATATTAATGACTGATTTGGGGACTTACTGTAGTGGTATATTGCTTATACTGCTGCAGTTTTTAGAAGGTCTATTCAGATCACACAGGAGGGAAAAACAACCTTTATAGGCTGCTCCGAAGGCAAGGAGGATGAGCTGCTCCTCATCACATCTGCAGTATGAGCAGTATCATACAGGTTCGATTTTAAGGGAAAAAACAGTCTTGTGAAAAGGGTAATGAAGTACTGGAATACATCACCTCATCACACCACAGGGTTCCCAACTCTGGAATCCCTTAGAAAAAACTGAAGGCAGATACCCCTCAGGATGCCCCTGGGCACCAAGTCATTCACAGCTTCATCACCCTGTGTTTATGCACTATAAAATTTCTGTGTAAAATGTAATTCCTGTCACTACGTGATTCGATGAGTTTAAATACAACTCTGCAAGAGAAAGTGGGTATGTAAGGCGATACTGGTACAAAGGATCAGGATCAAGAAAGGGATCAGAAACTTGAAGTGGAGATAGCTGGGAATGGCTTAGGATGCCAAGGAATGGATGAGCTTAAATTGTTGTGAGAAATCAGTGAAGAAATACAAGAGATGATGGGACAGAGCCCGAGTGAGAAGGGTCAGAAGTGAGAGGTGGCATTCAGCACAGCTGTGATGGATGATGGCTGAAGCTGTTGAGCAGATGAGATTGCAGGAGGATCAGAGAAGAGGGAACGCGCCCGAGAACTGCCTCGCAACAAATTCACTGCACTGATTCAGCGTCTTCAATAGCTCTGTAATTCCTAATGTAATCTTCCTTTCAGAAAGGGCTGCCTCATTTGATAAACCAGGCAGTGATTTTCTGATGTGCAGAGCCTCTCCAGGGGGTCAAAATTTCTTAAAAGAGCAGTGCTGTAAATGAGCAGTCACAGCCTTTGCATGAAGGGAAGGAGAGGCACAAGAGAGCATATTTGACAAGCAATTTCTATCTGGTGCTATGGCTCAGCCTGTATGGCAGATGTAAGCAGAGGCAAATACAATTATTTGGAAAAAGTGCTGCTGAGAGACATCTTGGGATTCTGGTCATGTCTGAGTGGGTATGGTGGTAATCAACACGGCAGTGACACAAGATGTAGTGGGGGAAACAATTTCTGTTTCAAAGCACTGCTAGGGGCTGAGAGCCTCTCTCACCTGCCAATCCCCTCAAAATCCACAAACTATAAAAACTGATGTATTTATGCGACACTTAAAAGACGATTTGTTGCTTCTAGTTAAGATAGAGGCAAATTTGCTTGACTTCCACAACAATTTTTTTTCCTTCACTCACAAGATAAGGGGGTAAGAGAGACCTGAAAACAACATTATTTGTTCCATCATTTTAACTATATCTTTCACTTTTTTTTCTTTTTTTTTTTCAATCAATACAGTTCCTTCTACAATGCACATGGTTCCACACACACAGCTCAGATGCTATTCAGGATCAGAAGTGCACCAAAACGAAGCAACTGAACAAGGTTGGTCCAAAGGACAGAGCATGTCCCTCCTGTACGATTTGCAATTACAATCATCTCTTCTACAGGTCTGTACATCCAAGCCAGCCAGATAGTACAAGCAGAATATTGAATATATTTTTTTAACAGAGCAGTTTGGATGGCACTGCAATACAGATACAATTTTCTGTCTTTCTGCTTTTGTGAGGTTTTTTGGTACTATCCTTCTAAAATGAGGATGTAGGAGTGCCAGCAAATAGAAATCTCTGATGCTTAAAGCAAATGCCTCATGTATTCTCTTAGACAAATCTTTCATTGTTCTAAAAAATAAAAACAATATGAAGTTTCTGAATTTTTCTTAAAAGAAGTTAGACCTTTTACCCTAACTGCTCCTACTGGTATCAAAGCTAGAAACCTGTTTCCAATTCTCCTTCACTATTTATTTATATCTATGACTCTATTCCTGTTTGTTGCCAAATTTTGTATAGATGTATAACCATCTTCAGTCTATCTGTTCACGTACTATTAGCTGTTACTTTTCTAGCCTACTATTCTGATATACATTTTTTTTTAAATGTGTTGGAGCATAAAGTAAAACCTTTCAAGCTTTACCTTCTGAGTAAATAAAGCAACCTCATTTAAGCCCTCTCTGCAAGGCAGGCTGAACATCTTGGTGCTCACAAGTACATGTTTTATGCACCAACCTTACAAATTGGATGGTTACTCTCAGTTTCCTTTATGCAGAAAGGGTCTGATTACTATAATAACATCGCCACACAAAATAGCAGCTTTTTAGCCACCATTTTCATGTCACATTTTCAGTGGCTACGTGGAACCTTCAACCCAGATCCTGAATGTCATGATCCTCCAGCAGTGATCCTAACTTTGGCAGTAACAAGACAAAATTCCACCTACCTAACATACTCCGAAAGTATTCAATATATATGAATTTTTGACCACATTTTAAATTTTTCTTTCCTTGAATGGACAAAGTATCAAGCATTATTCTTTTGTAGTTTCCACAGGTAATTAACTCTTCTTTTTTTTTTCCCCCAAACATCAGAAGATTGTCAGTGAAATCAATCTTAATATCAGATTTGATATCTAATTAGATTTTAAAACACCGTAGCTGTGCTGTATAAGTTATTATAAGAGCTTCATGAGTTACTGGTTTTGCACTGGCAAAAAATTTAAAACCACTGGTCATCCCTCATTTTTAAGATCTTACAGTGACCTACTCATTTAGTTCAAAACCAGAAACAGTATCAGTACATAATACCCAGAAGGCTAAATAAAGGAAGAGTCATCTGCAAAAATGCTCTTGTACACATACCATTCTCTTCCAGCATTTCTGTGCTCATTAAACATCGCTGCTTTCATCTACTGTACTGCTGCCTATTCGAAATCCCAATTTAAATCTTTGACAAAAATATTCTGTAACTTGTGTGTCAATAAAAATGCAAACTTGCAATGGTTTACAAGCACTACTCAAAAGGTGAGAAAACATGCTTGTTACATACTTAAAAGTGCTGAATTTGGGGCCGGAGGGGGGGGGGGAAGAAGGATAAACAAGAGATTTGGTTACATATTGGCTAACAACGTTTGTGCAGCTTTCACATAAACAGTAGGGCTGTGATCATTCTTGAGCTGTGCACGTATCAACCTTACGTTCAGAAAGCATATATAGTCATTTTCTCTAACAAAAGAAAATAATAATCTAAGGTTAACATCAGCACTGACGCTTTTTTATATTAAAAGATGCTTCAGAGCTCTAGGACAGTACTGAATCTGCACAAAAACTGTGCTGAATGCGTGCAATCTAGGGAGACTTCTATTATCAAAAAAGACACTCCCAAAGATGACTGTTACCTTTTGATTTGACAACCTGACTCTATCCCAAAGGCTGTGCTCACTGCAGTTACAACACAAGTCCAATCAAATCTGTACCAAGCTAAAAAGTAATCACCTTCTGTGAAGACCATTAGCAGATTAAGCCAGGGATAAAAAAAAAAAAAAAAAAAAAAAGAAGTTACATGCATTTATCAAAGGGCAGAAAACCAATGGCTTGTACATAAGCCATCTTTTCAATTGTATTTAGGTAAGTGATTAGTCTTCCTCTTATCACTATCATCTTAGTGTTTGACTTCACCATGGCCATGCTGTGACCCAAATACAGTAGATGTATCAAAACCCAACAGATCAAGTCCTATTCCAACTGCAGGCTTTTTAAGTGTACTGATACTGTCACAGGACAGAAGCAGGTTTCATCACCACTTTGTACAGTGTTAACGCTATGAACCCTTAACTGCTTTCCACCCATTTCTATCTGCAGCTTCCACTTAGGATGTGGCTGTGTCCTAGTCTCTAAAGGTACAAGTCATGCCCTTACAGGGTTGGTGAAGTTTACCACATAAGCTGTATATCTTCCTTGCACTGTGATGACATTTGTGACACCTAATTCAGATTGTGTTTTGGATGTCCATTTACTGCACGGAAAAAAATGGACATTATGCCATCATAGAAAAAGAACCACACAGACCAGTTTATCCAGGAGCCGTAACCAGTGTTGAGCCCTGCACCCTGCCAAGTCCTTCAGACACAGCACATTTCTGCTGGGGGCATTCTTGTCTTGTGATTCAGATCTCCAGTTAAGGTAACAGCTGACGCATACACACACACCCACATGCAGCTATAATTAATACTTAACACAGAAGATACAGAAATTCAAAGAAACATGTCAATCCTTAACACTTGGCTTTGTCTCTGATCCATTATTTCTCTAAAGCACTTTCCACACTGAGCTCAGGATCCCCACACTCTCTCTTTGGTTAGTTATTCACAATAATTTTGGTTAGTTGTTACTCACAATAACTGACCAAAGTTATTGGTTAGTCAGTCACAATGCGAAGCACTGCCCTCTTGGTGTAGGAAACCATCTGCCTGGTCCTTCTCAGGGCCTACAGAACCACTCCCAGAACAGAGCCTTTGCTCTGCTCACAACTCCTAGAAATTTTAGAACTTTGACACCCTCATCCCATTTGCCAGACTATTCGCTTGCATTTCACTGCAGAGAAGTCCGGATAAGTCAGATATGGAAACGAGTTCTGTGTCAGAAATGACAGCTGAATGGATAAATTACTCGTATCTGACATACATACATTAGAAATTATTTAGTTCTAACCTATAACAGAAAGTTACCAGTAAATCCAATGCAAGGACAGCCAACTCCAAGCCCTTAGAAAAGCAGCTTGGTTGTGGGAAATACATAAGACCAGAAATTAAATAAAATTAAAAAACACCACGAAATGAACGAACACAAAATCCAAACTCCCCCCACGTGGCTGGCGTTGAATGCTCAAGATCATCCAAAAATCAAATCAAATTACACACTGGGCTGATGTAACTGAGAACTAGCCATTATCTCACCCGGTGCCACACAAATGTACAAGGGCTAGAGCTGGATTGTGGGACTGTCACTAGCCGACAGCTGGCTGGAGAGAGGAAGGCTGGCAACCACCTTTTTCTTCATTGGAATCGTGTACCTCTGTAGAATGAAGTTCCAGTTTTAATACAGCAATGGAACATGTAATTTTACTAATTTAAGCCAACGTGTAAGATCTTTCCACACTCGTGCACACACGCACTGTAAGGCATCTCAGATGCATAGGCTTTACACTTCCCATCTGTATCACAGCCTTTGGTCAATGAATTATTTATTTCCTCAGTTCTACTTCAGCTTCCTAGGCAGGCTATTCTCTCTGTAGAGCACATCATACGGTTGCAGAACAAGAATCACATCAAACATGACTTTCAGAAAAGAATGAGTCATTTATTAAGAGTCCCAAATGGATTATTTAATTTACTTTTTTTCAAGCACAGCTGGATCTGCTTTTCAAACTTTTGTATCTGTACACCTCACAGTGTCTGAATAGCTTGCAGAACTAAGCATGTCCTTCAGCTATGAAATAATTATTTTTGGTTCACTTAAAATATATATACACCAGCACCAGAGGCCCAAACACCCCAAGGATCCTTCTACGGCTTTCAGCACATCAGCACTTTTACTTCAGCACAACTCATTGTCTTTGATCTCTCTCTGAAAAGATTTGGCTTGTGCTGGGGCTGTTTCTCCAAGAAGAAACGGGCATTTGGAAACCAAAACCTTATACAACATTAATTCAATACCGGTGCTTCTCTTTTAATATTTTCTCTTGTTGCTTTAAAATACGTGATTTTCTAAAAGTCTGCAGGGTAGTGAATCCGACTCCTGAATTTCACATCACTTATGGGCATTTCAAGTGCAGCTGTCACCAAGTAAGACTACGCTAAACAGGGATACTACATACCATGAGTCTTTGGCGGTGAGAGAAAGCGTGCCAACAAGGGATCCTGAAATCATTAGCACGATCACCCTAAGGGCTCTCAGGTCCCAAAAATCACCCAGCAACCCATTATCGCTTCCTTTTCTTGGGGCACCTCCATCCCTAAATGTATGAAGAACCCATCTTCCAGCTCTCTGCTGCACAGAAATTCTCCTTTACTTGCAGTAGAGCCAAAATTACTGCTCATTCTTGCTCAGAGTTCCTATTCCTAATGTTAATAAAATGCTTATGCTAAAAGTTCATGGTAATCACGTGGATGCCCACATAATACTCTTTAGCAGTGTTCTTTGTTTGAATAGAGAACTCCAAGCTTCGCATTGGCCAGTTACCAGATTTGTTAAGTTTGGCTTATAATTTGGGATCTCATTCTACGCATGCACATGGCTCTTAGGGAAAGGTTAAAACATCTCATTGTTACCCTCTGCAATTTGATAAAATAAAGAGTTAAGAATTTTACTAAGTCTAAAATAAACCACTTGACAGTAACCAAAATTCTTGCCTGAACATCACCACAGTGCATCCTAGGTCATGGATGGACACCAGTTGTCTCTTTAAAGTTTTCCAACATAAATGATCACTTTTGGATTGCTGAGACAGAAAGCACGAATATAACTAAGCACAAATGACAGCCAAAGCCATTACAGTTTACTGGAGAAATGTTCACTTATATCCTTATTTATCTACATATTGCAGATCTAGACTTCCTGATCAGACACTATTTCCACCTACAAAGTCACCATCTGCTTGATGGCAAAGGATGGTTTATATCTGCACATACATGTAGCTCTGCCACTGGAGACGTATGTGTGAAACCCGCACCTCTGAAAGTTTTTTTTCATTATTATTTTGCTATCATAGCTTCAGCTATGAAACAGATCTTTCATGACTTAACCATGACGCAACTTGGATTTGTTCTGAGTTAAAGTTGCATGACAACGGTTAAAATGATAAAATCTAACGGTTAAATTATTAGAAACAGTAGGAAACAGCGGTTATTAACAGAAATATATAACACACATAGACTTTATGGATCACAAGTATTATATAATTGTTTCCCTCCTACACCGCACCTGCTAATAAACCTTCAAAACCTCGGATAAAGAGCTGTTCTCAAATATGGAGCTCTTCCTCCTTCCAGACTCCTACAAAAATTAGATGATCCAAGGTCAATTATGGGTGTTATTCAGTATTGAGCCAAGGTCCAATTTATACTACAATATATCATAATTTTTCAGTGTCAGAAAAGTCAGGAGTGTTATTTGATTAGCTGAATCCATTCCAATCTGAAAACGCCTCTAGCTTCAATATTCTGACACGATTGTCTTTTCAGTGAACTCTAAACACTACATACATTGACCCCTAAAAGGAAAGGTAGTTTAAGTTGCTTGTGCGATTTAAGGAAAAACAGAACGATTCATGTAGCATATATACACGATTAAAGTTACCGGAGTATCTTGGCATTCATGTAAACAAATATCAGAGCTTTCAGACTGCAGATATCAAAAATGTAAGCCCCTAAGCAGCAATATATTTGTGATATGTTACGCTGCAACACATCATTTATTTCACAAGAAATCTGTTTCAATGAATTTCACATATACAGTTCTACCGAAATTGAGTTTTAGAGGCATCCCCAGAACACGTTGGTGAGGAGGAGTGCAGGCTTCAAATCTGGCCGTAAGGTACAGCAGAGCAACACAAAGGTACCTTCAGACGTGGATTATCTACCAACATACACTTGTCGACCAAAGTGATTTGCTTACCTTTCATGGCCTTTCCTCCTCTGGGATTGTGAAAGAAGGCCAATTTACCTAAAGTAACAATTGCATCCAAACAATGAACCATGTAATTCACCTTTCCCCCAGTTGGATCAAATCAAGTTTCTTTCATACACTGATAAATAGCAAGTGCTAATTAGCCTGACATTAAACAGCAGCAGGTTTGGCATGTTGTGTTAATCCATCGTTTGTCGGGAACACAGGTGCCTCTTCCAAAGCATCTTGCTACAGCTTTAACCCACCTCTGGAGTTCAATTTGCAATTATTTAGGAGTCAACCAGAAGAATGAGGGGAAAGGCTGGATTTTCTTCCTCCTAGTCTTAAAGAAAATATAGTGGTGAGGCGCTCTCTCAGACACGTGGCATTTCACAACACTTCCAAGTTACACACTAGGAGACCTGGTGTGCATTTGTCTGCTCACAGCATTTCTCAAGAATCATCCTTAAACAACTTCTGGAGTCATGCCAGACTGGTAAGCATAGCTAAAGGAGGCTAAGACTGGTATGTTTAATAACATCACAATTATTATTATTATATCTTCTTTACTAGGGATAGCTGCAGAATCAGCACAGCTGAAAACCAAGCACGACTTTTAAGTCACTGACCAAAATCTTAATTTTCCAAAACCAAGACAGCCAGAATCTATAGAGGAAAAAGATAAAAAAAAGCAGTCTGAAAGACACTAAATTTTGTTGCTGACAAGGTGGATCCTCATTTTTGTCAACATCATTAGTTGATATCATGCTGTGATTATGTAGGATTGCACTGCATACAAACATAGAGGCATACACGTAGGTAAGTACACAAGAAGCTTCTCTGAATTAAAATTTTAAATCTAAAAATAAACATGCTTTAGTTTTATCTTTCATTTTAATCTGAAATATTTCTAGCTTCTACCCCAAATATTATCAATAACAACTAGGAAAAGAATATCTCAATTGTTTTTTTCAGTAAGCTGAAAACAGAAACAGTTAAATAGCCATATTTTTTCCCGAAACATTGGTAAAGTCATTAGGGGATTTTATAATAGTGGCCTAACGTTTCAAGTCAATTGCAGCCTTCTATTCAAAAACAAATCATAAGCTACCTACTAATTTTAAAAAGTAAATACTTAACGGCATGCATGTGGTGGTTGCACCAAATGTACTATCATGAATGGAATGGGAAAGATGATTCTGTGATTGATACAAGACAATATGGGCTGCCCTCTTCCTAAAAACCAGCAATAACTGTATCATATACAGTGTGGTTTATGCCCATTACCCTCCAAGGGGAAAACCTTAAATTTGAAATTCAGTGTTAAAGTATGTATAGGAGCCTCCTCTTTTTATTTGTTACAAGATGGATTTATATTGCGTTGTGTTTTTTAATCAAAGCTACAGCAGCCTCTTCCACTCTTCCCCTATATATAAAAGCAACCATCCTTTGTCTTTTATTCACATTATGTTGCAAAATACTGCTTTGTTTTGGTGTTGGGAGATTGGAAGGTGAAATGGAGGTCACCCAGTTCCCCGAGGTCAGCCAACACTAATAACACCAGCCTCTGGAGAACGCCGCCAGTGTCCCATTTCTCTGAAGGTCAAGCAACTGCTGCAATCATTCAATGAGCAACTAATAAGACAATTCAAGAGCCCTTTTTTTCTTCAGGGGTAAAGGACATGCTGCCATGCTGTTCCAATGGCTTTAAACTCTTGTAAACAAATTTCTATTCACAGAAAGGTTCTTTTAAATGGATGGAGAAATAAGTGTGGTAACTACAGTAGCATAACAATTTGAGAAAGGTTGGGTTTTTTTGCTTTTAAGTAAAGATTAGCTAATAATTATTAAACACAGCTAACATATAATGAAATCTGTGGCACTTGGGCCTTAAAGTCAACACATACTTAAAAGAGTAAAAAATAAAACCAAAGAAATATATTAATTCATTTATTAGAACTGTGCACAGGTTCCTGCCCTACACAGAATCTTGGTTACCTGTATCCATACTGGGCACATGCCTAGAGCCTGACCCTGCCCAGGGAAGTGGTGGAGTCACCATCTCTGGTGTTATTTAAAAGACATGTAGACATAATGCTTAGAAATATGTTTTAGTGATGGGTTTTGTCAGTATTAGGTCAACGGTTGGACTAGCTGATCTGAAAGGTCCCTTCCAACCCAGTCAATTCTATGACTTTATTCTATGATCACACAGCCTCCCCATCCACATCTCTCCTGCAGATCCACTTGAGCAAGTCTCTTCCTTTCCAGAGCTTTTCCAGATGTTTTCCAAAGTCCCATGACAACATGCAGATCTAAACTGTAAACTCCCTTACTTCTCTCAACCCTTTCTCCCCTTCAGACTGACCCACATCTCAATCCGTATTGGCCTCCCTGCTCACACAATATCCCGACACCAGACTTCATTTTCCAAACAGCCAGGTACAAGCAACTACACACAATAAAACGAGGTGAGTCCATGAAGGAAGTGGGCAAATGGTAGCCTGGACTTCGGATATCAGCAAATCCAGCTATCACAGATAACATAATCCACTTCAGTAGAAAGGGGATCAATCAATCAAAACCCAACTCTCTGCATAAATGCAGACTTCACCAACAGTTTCTCAAAACTGCAAAACTTTAAGAGTATCAGTAAACCTAGATGTTTGTGCAACTAAACTTAGAGAACCTCAAACAAAACAGAGCTATCATTCTATCTGCATGAAAAAGTTACCAAAGTATTTTGTTAAAGATATTACCTGGTCTGGTGGGAGGTGTCCATGCCCAGGGCAGGGGGTTGGAACTCAATGATCTTTAAGGTCCCTTCCAACCCAAACCATTCTGTGATTCTGTATTTTTATTTGATTTATAGTACAGTACTTTTAGTATGAGCTGAATGTGAGGTTAAAAGAAAAACAAACAAACCACCCTAGAGATAAGAATATTGCCCAAACTACTTTGATTATATTTGAGCTTAATACATACGTATCAGTATGGAATATATGATGCTGTTATACAAAAATCATAACTCACAAAGCCATAATCAGCCAATGGTAATTTAAAGTGATGCTACAGGAATCCAGGGTAGGAATAGAATGCTGTATGAACTGCAATAAAGCATCAAAGTTTTATTATTTCCTTTATGGGTATTACAAATCACCAGGACTTATAAGCAGTTGTATATGAAAACAAAACAAAACAAGTTGCTGGTATTCTAGCATGATGATTTTCAAAATTGGAGCAAAAGTGCTTAATTTTCTTTCTCTCTTGCAAAGTGTTTAGCTTCTTATTTCAACAATTTACTTGAATCCTATGGAGAGACTTCTGGGCATCTCTGTCAGAAGACACCAATTTCACATTTCTGCTCTGAAGAAATGTAATGTATGGTGGAATGAAAGGCTCCAGTTTTTAGGACTGGAGGGATAGGACTCCTTGCTTTCTGAGGTTGCAGCCTTGCAAGGAACAACTTGTCTTCATCTTTTCCTTTTTTCTTTTTTTTTTGTACAACAGATATCAATTCACAGGTGTTTTTTTTCTTTTTTTTTTTTTTTAGTTCAATAGACTTACTTAAAGAGCTGCAAAGAAAGTTTATGTTCTTATTAATATTAAGATACGTCCAAGATCTGAAGGTAAAGCATTTTTGCTTTTGCATTTCAGGTATCTCATTTGCAATTTTCTGCAAGGCTAACAGAACAAAGAAAACAAAAGGTGAAGTCTGTTTTTTTAAAGGAAATTCTAAAATCCTCAAGCTGTGCTAAATGTAGATAGAATTTAATGTATATAAAAATAAAAATGAGGGAGGTAATAATTTTCCATTCTATATTAAAGACTTTTCAAAAGGAAAGAGTACTATTAGCACTCTTTTACATTATGTCCACATAGCCGGAAAGCACAAATCTTCTCGAGAAGATACACATCACAAGAGGACAATACATTACCTACAGCTGGAGTTCCTATTAGGGGCTCACTCAACATGTTAAAAAAATGGCTTTTCAATGGCGCGCATCCACATTATGATATCTAATTCTGACCCTTTCATGACAGTTCTCTCTGGGGCAAGTTAATGGGCCAGATATTTTGCTGCTTAAACTTGGAACATTAGAACTGACTTCCATGAAATTATGGGGATATACGCCATCAGCATCTGGCCTGTATATCTGCTGAATTTGAAACTCAGACGGTTGTTTGTCCATTTTGAGTTGGATCAGTAGAAAAAAAAATTAGGCTAGTATTTTGGGGTTTGAAGTTGGAGATAGGAAGATGTTATATATGAGGAACAAATAATTACTCATGACTTGAAATAGTTTAAAGCTTTTGGTTGGTTGGTTTTGGTTTTTTGTTGTTTTTTACCTTTGGAGAGGAAAGGAGGGGAGCAGAAGCACACCCCAAAAACAAGGCAGGACTTCTAGTAACTATATCAAAACACATAAAGCTTACCCTTTAGAAACATCCATCTTTTAAAGTAGTAACTAAAATGTTCAAAAAACTTGCTTTCTATTTACAGATGAAAGTTGAAAAAAAACTCTCATTGACATATTCAATTATTAAAACTGGCCAAACTATCTGCAGAAAACAATATAATAAAATTGAAATACGGGACACAATTAAGGCATAAGACAAACTAAGAATTTTCTTTTCATCTCTCTGTCACCAGCAGTTTACCATAATTTAAAAGGCTAAGACATCAAGCAAAATGAAAGACCACTGAAGTGAAATATCACAACCAGAAAGTTACTTCGGGAAAAACTTAGTACTTAAAAAAAACTAGTTTCATAATTTTCAATATGCCAAAGACCATGGTTAACTAAAAAGCTTAAGATACAGTTGCTGTAAATGTCTGATTTTAAATCATCAATCATCATCTTCACTGACAATTTCTGAATAAATTATAGAACATATCATTCTTCTACATATTGCTGAAATCTCTTGATAAGTAGGTGAACTGAAAAAAATGAGAATTTACAGTGCAAGCCCAAATATTACAGGGAATAATTTCCACCAGGTGGCTGAAAGCAACTTTTTTAATGCTGGAAATATTCACATTTTACTGGTTTTTGATTAACCCTCCAGTTTTGAAAACCATCCAATATTTTTGTTTCTCTGTACCTGGAACTGAAATAATATTTACACTCACAATGAACATTTCACAGTTGCTTCTCAGTTTAAACCATCTCTGCTCATCAAAACCATGCATAATCATGAATCAAACATCAAGCTGCAGCTGTAAACAAGCTAATCCAAAATTAAAGGTTCATTACTCACATAATAGAAGACATGTTGAAGCATTTCATAATGACACAGAATTTCCCTTTTGACTGCTTTTGATCTTCAATCTATTTTGGCCTGAGGTCAGCTGGCAAACAGATACCATAGATTGATTTCTGTGGGTGTATGTTAATGATTCCCCTTTCCATCCTTTTGCTCCAAATAGCCTTAAATTGGCATTGACAATGATGATATTCAGAAAATAGACTTCATGGAATTGTCCCAGTGCTGGTTATAAATAAAATCTCAGGTTCCAGAGAAAAGAATTCTTTATACCACAAGAGACTACTGAAATTGATCCTGATACTATTTCGATATGCATAATTTAACTGGGTTCATCACCTTTCATTCACAGCATTCCCTTTTTTAAGCACTGATACACTTACTATTTTAGCAAATCCAGATTTTTCTATAAACACTGGATCCAATTTGCCTTTCAAAACCGATCACAATTCACTTGAAATGACATCAGCCTGGGAAATTTGAGCCTCGAAAAGGCTGGGCCCTTTCTTTGTTATGATGTAAGCGCATCAGGCAACATCACACGGTCAGAACACTTATTCATGCAGCACGACAGATGCTTAAACAATCACTTAACTTCTTAAAGCATTTTTTTTTCCACTTGCGATGTTAACTCAAAGATCACCAATACAAAAATGACACTTATCTTGCAATCAGCATGATAGAAAGTCTATGAGGGAGTGCATAAGCAGAGTTGGCTAGAATAAAGTTTACTCTTTCCAACAGTCATTAATAATTTATTCAACAGAACCACTGGTTAATACCAAGACAAGCATGTGGTCCATGCCCAGATAACATAAATCTACAAGGACTAAATTATAATCCCTGTATGAAGCCTTCCCTCTAGCAAAATACTGCTACACTTCATCTCAAGCGGGACAGATGCTTGGCTGCTGGTGGGCAGAGGGCTGGGGCCCCTTTCAGTATTGCTTTTGCAGCAGTGGAAATAAAAAACTGGAATATCTGGATGTTTGGAAGAATAAGCAGAAAACCACACGTGTTCCTCTTATACCAGCAGGCGATTCTTTAATGTTACAGCAACGTAGTGCACTGCTTGGACATTTCTGAAATACAGGCAGGCAGATTTGATAGGAAACTACCCATCTAAATCTAAAAAAAAAAAAAATCTTAAATGGCCAACTCCTGAAATTTTTTTCAGAAGCTGATTCTTCTGTACTGTAACCGAAATAGCAAACAAATAGAACAGAATACCACTGAACTTCAATAGCTGTGATTTAAATCTTAGTTTCCCCTTCAGACTGAAACAGCTATCTTTTCTCATTTTGTATTGAAGGACACAATTTTCAGTATGACTATATGTATCGTACCATATTTAGGGATTCTTATTTCCAGGTTCTATCAGCCCAGGCTTATTTACATATTTATTAGGAGAAAGGTTAACACAAATCCTTCTGTTTGGATTCTAGTGCAACCTTTTTTTTGGGTAGCAGCAGTAAAATCAGGTGCAGCCATGGCTAAATCAATAACCCCCTGAAAGCTTGATTTTTACTGCTCCAGTTTCATATGTTGAGATAAGTACAATGATAAAATGAAAGGGAACTTTAAGAACTGGCTTATTATTTCAACTCAGACATGCATAAAAAACCTTCACATCTATTGTTACAAGGATTATACCAATAAGTGATTGTTGCTATCATTATTCAGAATCTGAGGAACTGCATTCTTCTCCTCTATGTGGACCTTGTGCATCCATTTTCATGGACTTTACAAGAAAACAGAATTATGCAGCTGTCACTCAATTCAAATGAAATTAATATACTACTGTTCACAAGAAAAGTGAATGCTCATCTAGGAAGCATTTCCTTTTGTAAAGAGCCAATATGAGATCTGCATGACATTCAAAAGGAAGATTGGAATGATAAGAGAAGGAATAAAGGATAAAAATATTCATCTACCTTTCAGAGGTGGTATACAAGTGACATGGTATCCTAATATTCAAGTTCAGTCAAAGTGCTGAGTGCTGGACATAGCTGATAAATATTGTAGAATCGGCTGAACATACTGAAGAATGTTCATAAAATTATTTGCACTATATACAGACTATATCCCCAAATCTATAGGCTTTGTATGCAACATCTTTAAAATACACTCATTTAAATACATTGCTAGCAGCAAAAGAAGTTCAAAGAAACTTGGATGCGGTCTGGCTAGTGAAGGATGATATGGCAAAGACTGATACAGTTCAACAACTTTTTTGCCTCAATCTTCACAGACCGTAACAGCAAGGTTTGGGAAGGAGTGTGACAGCCACCAGTGGAGAGTTCCAACCTAGACACTACTTAAAGAACTTGGACATGTGAAAACCCATAGAAGTACAGAGGATTGGATGGACTAGATGATCTCCAGACGTCCTTCCAACCCCCTATCATTCTGTATTTACCTGTGGGTGCTGAAAGCTGGCTGCTGTGCCTTCAAGGCCACTGTCCATGATCTACAGAACTGGAGGAGGACAATGGGAGAAATTCTGACAATTGGGCAGACCCAGCGAGCTACAGGCCAGGCCAGTCCCAGCACAGTCTCAGGCAAGGTCACGAAGCAAGTCTTCTAAGAAATTATTCCCCAAGACACAGAAGACAGTAAGGCAGTATCATGAATGTTCAAAGTAGTTTTACCAAGGGATCATTCCTGCACACGAGGAGAAAGCAGTGCAATGTAAGTTGACTTCAAGAAGGGTTTTGATGCTGACTCCCACAGTATTCTCATTAATAAGAGGAGGACAGGACAGACTCCTAGATGCTTTGAAAACTAGCTGGACTTCTAGGCTCAAAGACTGGGAAACGGTAGCCTAAGTTGTAGCTGGTGTTCAGCATCAAGCACAGTAACCCAGGGACTGATGCTGGGGCTCACACTGCTCATACTGCACTCTATTTGCAGATGATACTAAATTAGGAAGGGTGCTTGACACACTGATTCACAGTTTCAACCCTGGGGCACCCTCAGAAAATTGGGGACCATTCAGTATGTGTTCCCACCCTTTCCAGTTCACCTGAGTATCCTCAGGTGAATAACAACATTCCATGCCCGCAGGGTTCTTTTTACTAAAAAGAATTTAACACGAATTAAATACTGTTTGCATTCAGGCATGGAAAACAACTACGGTAGTGTTTCCTTCATTACCCTATACTACAGAAATTACAAGCTTAGATTCTCTACCTAAAATCAACAACCCAGAACCATTTTGTAATTTCTATTAACAGTTTTCAGCCAATAAAACCTGTTTCCCAGAGCTGCCCAAGTTAAATAAGCTTTCAGGTCAACTAAAAGTACATATGTTTCTAGTAAGTGAACTGTTTTATTAGAAAGACTGGTTCTTTTCCCATCTTATTTACACTGGTCTGTAACAAATGAATTCCAAAGAGGCAGCTAAAATCAAATTTGTAATAGAAGTAACCTTCACTTGTGGTTAGTAAAACACATTTGATTTCCACATAGGAAAGGAGGAAAATCACAGAATCACAAAATCACAGAATTGTGGTGGTTGGAAGGGACCTCTGAGATCATCGAGTCCAACCA
>JAOXJM010000012.1:28292050-28302313 GCA_026413425.1 Tringa solitaria
TCTTCCAGGGCTCTGTCACCCTCACAGGAAAGAAGTTCCTCCTCATGTTTAGATGAAACTTCCTATGTTCCAGTTTGTGCCCGCTCCCCTTTTGTCCTGTCACTGAGCACCACTGAAAAAAGACTGGCCTCATTCTCCTGACACCCACCCTTTAAGTATTTACAGGTGTTGATCAGATCCCCCATCAGCCTTCTCTTCTCCAGACTAAAAAAACCCAAGTCCCTCAGCTTTTCCTCATAAGGAACTAAACTAAACTAAATAATCACACACGTTCTGTGAATATTGAAGACAAGATGAAAACTTCTATTTTGTTCTGTATAGCACTTACAAACTGACAGCCTGGTTGATACTTTAAACCATCTTCTACACCACTGGTTTACCTGCACTAGAGTCATACCAGAGTTAGACACTTGGTTCCATCCTGTACTTTTACCCCGGACAAAAAAGCACAAGATTTAAACAATCTTAAATCAGGCTCTTTGACCTTCTCTGATTACCAGTGTCCACTCAACCTGTTCAGGATGAATGGCAGATATCTTTGTCCAAGACAGTTTATTCAGCAACCACAATACTTCCTATAAGTTAGATAAATTGAGCGGTCACTTAACAGGGAGAAAGGCCAACATCAATTGCAGCAAAGGTCACTCAGTTCAGTTATCACCTACTGTATTAAATTATCATCAGATCTGAACAGCAATTTCATCAATAACCCATCCAACTAGAATGACTATCAATGTCAGAAACCACCCACACACCCCATGGTGGGCACAGAGCATACAAGGAACTCGTGTGTCCCTGTCAGGCAGTGACAGCAAAGGCCATTGCAGAACCACCTGATGGGCACAAAGGTTCTCATCCACCTCTTTGGGGGGAAAGGAGAGGGAACAGAAAGGCACTAATAAGCCAGTGCTCTACAGTATAGTCTTTCCCACACTACTATAAACACCAACCAATGCGCTACAACTTCAGAGTACTAACTGTCCATAAACTCTGGACTTGAACCTTCGCATGTACCATCTCACCAACTCACAGGAAACGGAAGCGATACCCTGAGACAACAAAATTAACAGGAAGGTGTTCATTCCTCAGCTATGAGAGGACTTAACTACCCTGACTCCCAAGGCCTTCAGCTTGAAGTTTTGCAGCATCACAGGATTTTGGGCGCTCTTAAGGTCACTCTGGGAACACCCTGCTCTTCCCAGTGTCACCGGTCAGCTCTGCTGACTCTGACTTCACAAAGAGCAGGAGTCAACAGAAGAAACATTTGCTGGAAACTTTAAATGAATAAAAACAATTACTCTGATACAGAAAACAATTTCATAGTTATTTTAAACCAGTTACTACCAAAATCCCAAGTGTTAAGAAACGACTTTTAGCTTTTATCATAACCAAGTGTTTATACTGTTGAAAAACATTATTTCATGATTTTAATATTACAATAGTTCAGTAACTCTAAGAATCCCCATAAATGTGAAGAGTTCAAGCATGAAGTGTTTATGCAGTTTAGTCCTTTATATTACAAGGAAACACAATACATGTAAACTGACTCTGTGAAGGGAGTTATTTATTCTTTTTTTAAAGAAACACAATTAGTTACTTTTACATGTGCAACTGTAAAATAAAACTGCTTAAGTCTACACATTCCACACCATGCTGTGTTTGTATTTTGTGTGTTTATTTTGTTCAAACAGATAACTGAAATTACACGTACACAATATCCGTACTTAGATCCCTTTCATATTTCCAAATAAATCATAATGTAATTTTCAGAAAATCCACTCTGAAAACAAATGTGAAAGGGAATGCCTGAGCATTTACAGATGAAATCCATACTGTCTACTCAGGAATCTGCAGAGTAACAGCTGGCGTTACATCCAATCGGGAATGACAAGCAATACCATATGGCGTGATTTTCTAATGCAGTTCAAAACACTGAATATCCAAAATACCATACTTAGAGGAAAGAAAGAGGGACTTGAAATCCAACCATTACTAACAATTAGTCCAATAATTAGTCTACTTTGCTCTAAATTATTTAGCTTTATTCCTAGCATGACCTCTCACCTATATTACGGTCTAACTCTACCATTTGATGGTGCAAAGCAAAATGATTTACCATTAATAAATCCTTGCTTAGGGAAGGTTGACCAAAATAAGAAAGGCTCATGCAAACTCTGTATTTTACATTTAAGATGATTTTTAGAATCACTTAGACGAGTTACTTCAGGACATACAAAAAAATGACAACATAACTGATTCTATTTCCCTTCCAATTTAAACTCGTAATCTATGCTGATGAAATTAAGGTTCATACTTGAAAACATCATGGTACTAAAAAGAAAACACCCAGAAAAATCCAGTTTAATCAGCAAAATGTTAGTTTTTCTCTATTACCTGGAAACTTTGTTTCTAAACCAGCACAAAATCGCAAACTTTTTAAAAAGGGGCAGGAAGGAAGGTTACTCTAGAGTTTAAAAGAAGCTTTGATTGACAGAGATATGTATTTATAGAGATCATGGTTTTATCTTTATATTCTAAGATGCAGTTATAACAACCTGTCACTGAATCTACTGAATTAATGGCAGAGCACTCTTACTCTGACACAAAGAGAACATACTGTATGAAAACAACATACTGATACAGCAGTATTAATAGTACTGCGGGTTTCACTCACAACCAACCATTGTATTGACAGCTTTAACATATATATTTCTAAAAAAGAAAAAAAAAAAAAGCCAAACCCCAACAAATCTCTTTTGCAGTTAAGAACTTAGCATATATAAATAGATAAATTCTTTTTAAAAGATAACTTTGTGACACTGTCAATATTTTTCAGGAATGTATTTTTAGACAGTTTGTTTCAAATGTTCATACAAATAGTTTTCTAGAAGGAACAAAAATACTACACATAATACTAAGTAACTAAATTTAAAACCCACGTGAAAGAATATCCAAATTTAATGTATTTAAAGAATATTTGTGTTTCCTTATTTGTTTTCAGGTGCTCACCTTTTTTTACATAAGGTTAACTAGAAATCAGTTGGCCTTCCCTTGAAAATTGCAAAGGGCTTTTGCAACAAGTCAAATAAATTTGTGTTTTTCATAAATGAGGATTTTAAATGGCATTAAAACTGAAGCAAAATAACAATCAAAAATGACAGTGATGCTAGCTGTATTCCACAGCAACATTTACTGCTCCAAAGAGCTCTCTATATTGCGACTTCACTGACCGGGGTGAATCCATCTGTCCCACTATTAGTCCATAGCTAAGAATGACACAGATAAACTCCAACCTTCAGTTTGAGTTTACTGATTAAAGATCGAGTCTAAGGCCATCTGCTAAATTACAATAATCTGTCAGGATACCAGAAATCCTGATACTGAGAAACAGGCGGCAAAGATCTTTCAGCAATGAAAACTACACTGAGTAATTCTATAGCATCACTATAACGATATAGGTATTTCCAAGAGGAATATATTTAACCACCATAAAGAATTTAAAACACCGACGCATCAGGCCATACTGGTGAAATGTGTTCTTGAAAGCACATCAGTAACAATAAATTAGACTCCAGTAATTTGCAAACTAAGAAACACTGAATTGCACTGGTCTGAGAAGAAATACTGCATTCCAAAATGCCCTACACAAATTCTTGTTCGTAAACAAACTACAAAAATATCTTACTAGCTACTGCGAGCAGAGAGATGGCATTGAAACTGCAGGCAATCTTAGAGCTGAAAGAATGATCATACCTTCATTTCATATTTTGCTCAGCCCTCTATCCCTGCAGTAGAAAGATTGCTTGGCTTCCCATATTGTACTGAAAAGCTACATAAGGATACTGAATTGGAAAAAATAAAATCAGCTTACAATTTAATGAAGACCAACCAAAATTATCAAAAAATAATCGCTTGATTACTAATTCAAAGGGCATTGTACATGCATGACCTTTACAATTAAGATGGGCATTGCTTTTATGCTGCTAGGAACAATTTCCGTATCTTTACCAGACTGATGCACAATTATCAAGGCAGATAAAAGCAGAAGCTTGGAATCATGCTGAATGGCCTCTCTCATAAGAGGCTACCACGAAGTAAATTTAAGTTTGAAAGCTTTTCCATTAAGTTGGTTTTAAAACAATATATTCTCACTTTGAAACTTTTCTTGAGACAAGTTACTTCTAAACACATGACATTCTCTGCTTCGAAAATGGAATAGCGATGAAAAGCTTGGTTAAATGCAAAATCATGGCCAACAGCCAGGCCAAAGGTACTTATCTACCACATTTCAAAGTGACAGGTATTATACTTGAAAAGTTTAACTCTCAGAGACTTCTTTGCTATCACATGGAGTAAATTCTTTTTTGTCTATACTACATTGAAATTTAAAAATAAAGGGTCTCAGAGGTGGCAAGAGCTACATGATTAAGCAGCACTTTTCATTACTTGAATTCTACAGAAGACAGCAGTCTTGATAGATGCAAAAAGGAGACAGAAACAGACTGGACACATAAAAAAGAACTCCTAAATTGACCTTGAACCATCAACTACAAACATAGAGTAACCATAGGAACTAACAAAAATCATTAAAGCTTTCCCAACTGTCACCCGAAGAATACAGGATGCCAAAGCAACCTATGTTAATCCAAAAGTCATGTACCCATATGTTTTCTAAGTCTGCTTGTTAAAAATGCATTAGCATTGTGCTCAGAATCAATTCTAACAGGCACCCATATTTCTGAAGGATAAAAATTCTACAAATTCTTCCAAAACAGAAGGAAACAAAGTGCCACCTAGCTCAATTTCATCTTCTGCTTCCCATTCCTTTTAATTGAAGGGATTAGGTCTTATTACTTAACTAAAGCATAAAGGTTAATCTACCAAATAGCTAAAACTCTCCTGAAAAGAAAACGAGACACCCATTTTTTACCTTTGTGCGTTTTTTTGAAAATCAGTTTGAACATGGCTAGTTAAACACAACAAAATCAGTGCTGCACATTTTGTTTGAATACAATACTACAAAATACATATTAAAGAAGAAAGATCAATTTTTTTAGCATAAAACGTAAATTAAAATGGCAAAAAGGAACATCTAGGAACTTCTCAGGGAAAATATTTCCCCCCTTTTATCCAATAAACAGGGAATGGCATTTATATATTTTTAATCTCAAGCCTTCGTTTTTTAGTTAAAATAAAAAATAGTACTTAAATATCTTCTCTGTAAATACCTAAAAATTATGCTGAGCCATAGTACTGCTGTTTTTTCTACCTCCCAATTCCTATGTTCCAGAATGGACGTTGAACACCTGTTGGAATGTTACCTTGAGTCATGACATTAAAATCACAGGAGCTAAAGCATATAAAGTTGGACCTAGAAATTTTGTTTTCTCAACGGAAAAATGCCACAGAAATACCCTGTTATTATGATCTGTATAGTGAGAGAATACTTTTGTACTAAACGTCCTGCTAAAAGATCCAGATTGGCCTCTCTCTTGACCATGATAAAAATCTCACAGAATTACTAAACAAAATGGGATTAGGGAAAGCGCAAAAATTCCTGTTAAGAGACCGTGTAGGTATGTGTCATATTTTACTTATTAAGCTTACACTAAAAGTTTCTCAACTTCTTATGAAGTAAGGAAAAAAAGGTGTGATCTCTTAATGCACATACTCGATGATATCCCAAGCGCTACATGTGACAAGGTGGCTCTAAACCTGGGAGGCAGAGCACAGCAAACCACTGACGGCTTCATCTATTTCCTAATCTGGCATATTCCAGGTCGCCTTCGAAGCTGAGGGCTCTAAAGAAACAGCAGCAAATGTCTTCTGAAGAACCAAATGTCTGTAGGGAGTGCAGCTGAATATTAAAATCAAGTTTTGGTGTGACTGATATTCAGGTTTTGTAACTCACATATCTAGAATATCATTAACAGAAACCAAAAATGTTCTGGGCTTTGTCTTCTAATTACAATTGAACTTTGATTTAAAAAAATCTTAGATGTTGGCAGCATGAGATAAGACTGTCTTTGTTTCTCTCTTATTTTTCCCTTTGGAAGTGCTTTAATACAACATTACAAAAAGGTGAATCGTTATTTCTTATTGCAGGTTAGGGGCCTACGGCAGCAAGAGCAACGTTTCTCCTCCAGAACACTGAGCAGTTATTGACCAGGAAACTAATACAGACCCAGGTCATGGGGACAAACATCTCATATGGCCCCCATTAGACCACAGAGACAGAAAAGGGGTAGGACACAGAAGAGCTAATAGAAGTTGTATGAGAAACTGGGTTGGAGACCAAAAACCTATCATTTCTACCAAAAAAAAAAGAAAGCAAAAATAAAACAAAAAAACTATAGATGATAGATTTGAAAACTCATGAAAACCTCTGTACATACAAAAACTTACTGTGTTTTAAAGAACTAGTCTGAATGCTTCATTTCTCATCTATCTGTATCGCGCCTCGTATCAAACTGATGCTATATCACTCCGTAGCAACTTAGTTATCAGAAGAAAAGGCCCCTCACTCAAATAATGTGGTTTTGTGCCTTTTCTGTTTGGTTGGGGTTGTGTGCATGTATGTTGTTTTGGCTTGGTGGTTGGCGGTTTTTTTCTTAGAATGAGTTACCCATGAAAAATCCCAGTTTCCACGTGCTTCATAACTTTATTTAATAAGCGATTAACAGTCAACTCAGTAGCTGGAAGGAATTCGCATTTGGGCAACAATCACCTCTCAGAAGGAAGAAATTCTCAACCCGAAGTTGGAAGATAAAAGTCACATTAAACCAACTGGAGCAACCCCTATGTAAATGGTAGATATTGTGCTGCTCCGCGCAACGCTAATAGCTTGATTTATCAAGAAAGATTAGAGTTCACTAAGCAGAGCTCAGCTAAGTGATAGCTGAGGGGCATGACAACTGACAAATACTCTTCTTGAGTAATCTGGTCATGAAGGGGAAAAAAGGATTACAGAAAAAGGCAAACTAGCTATAAAACAGTGCGACGTGCTGACAATAGTGTAGTCTTTCAATTACAGCGATAGAAATCCTACTACTTAAAATATTTACAATAAATATAAAGCAGAGCTTGGGAAAGACACGGCAGATTGGGAAGAAAGAAGAGAGAAAGGGTAATTATTCAGCCTCATTAAATTTTTCATCAGAAGCAGCAAAGTATCATAGTTTGAGCATTTCCTTTTTCATTAGAGTGCTTTTTAATATTGACATCCAACCAATTATGTTCAAACTAATTCCCAGAATACTGCGAGAATGTAGCTACTTTCAGAAGTTTTTCCAGATTAATGAACTGCATTATTTTTTCATTAGAAGCTGCAGCGTGCTCCGAGACATACAAAGTGGGGAACAAAAAACCCACCCTGAACAGAACGTATTCTCCAAAACCCCCTCAGCTTTCTTAACGACTTTCTATCTTCAGGGATCCTTCTTCATCTTTATTTTAAAAATTCAAAACCAAAAGCAACACTACTACTTCAAATGGACTCCTTGTTTATAACCAACTGCAGCAAATTAGATGAACTCTCTTGTCTGGTAGCACCAGACACAGGTGAAGTGATACAATATAAAAGTAAATATTTTTTTAATTGCCATGCCATCTTTGATCTTCTACACTCCAATTTTTATGTTGGGGTTTTTTTTTTCCCTGCAGATGTGCTATTCATTAAACTGCTTTCCCTGTCTAAGTTAAACTACTTAGATAAAATTCTGAAGATTTAGTAAGCCAATGATAACTTTTTTTTTCATTGAAAATATTCAAAAAGAAACAAGAGTTAACAGAAAGGCAATATATTATCTGATTCATTATACAGAAAGCAGGGCATCTGTGTTTTATAGCTTCTTAATATATTTTGTCTTTCCTTTCCAAAATAACTCTCTCTGGTAACATTTACATAAGAAGTGATGAATGTTTGTCTTAAATTGAAAAGAAATTGCAACACTGAATTGCATTAGCAACTAATATAGGCACCACAAGAACGAAAAGTCTTTTTTTTTTTCCTCTTCCTTTTAATATTTCATCTTTAATTAAGTTACACCTTTTCTTCATCTCAAGTTCTCCTTAAATCCATGTTTTGCTAATGAAAGCCTGCCTCTAGCAGTGCTACTCATCGCTCTCAGGAGATTATATACAGACTGGATTCCACTCACAGCATAATAACAATAAACTTTCTGAAGAATAGCATTTTACTTGTTGAGAAAAAAATATATTTAGAAAGGTATGGGCATATACTGAAGATTGCCTTAAATTTACTAGAACAGCAAGGTGATTAGTTCCAAGGATATATATACAAATTTTATAAGAGATACCCAAGCTACTTTAGAAGTAAATTATCTACTGTCATCTTTCTTACAACGGCTCACACCCAAACTAGTATCCCTATATGAACAGTAACAATAAGTAATTTACTCCAAGACACAGATTCACTGTTTCACCTCTTTCCAGTTTAATAATATGAAAGATTTCTCATTGATATGAACACAGAGTTCTCCAGATATGAACACACCTATAACCTACTTCTTAAATGACAATGACAAAGAGATTACGTAAGCAATAGTTTTTGTCATTTTGAGAGACTTTATTTTCTGTTTGCATGGCAGGAATTTATAGTTCACTGAATTGTTACTTTATTTCTAGTCAGCAATGTCCCCTTATAGGTGAGGCTTCAAAAAACCATACCTATTTTGGAAACCCTACTCCTACATCCAAACGGTAAAATCTTTACTACCCAATTTTAGCTTTAGCTTTTTGGACCCTGATCCTTAAGGACTATTTTGTCTTAAGAGAGAAACTAAGCAGTACACTGTTCAGGAGAAACTATGAAGAACTGTACCCTAGCAATTTCAGTATTTTCAAGGGAAGGCATTTTCTACATAACATCCTCAGAGCAATAAAATGAACTTCTTACAGACCTAGGATAAGAAAAAGACAAAAATGATGGTATATCAAAACCCAAGTCATCCAATATCCATATAACAACATCATAAATTTAGATTAACTCTCACCACATGTAATTGGTAGTACCTCTGATAAAATGGCTTAAATCTGTACTATGACAAAAGAACCAAGACTCAATTATAATCAGTACATATACTCATTATCTTGATTTATTCCATAAAGCTTTTAAAGCATATGAAACACAGAAGGGGAAAATGAAATGTTTATCACTAGTAAATATGTAAATCACCTATACAAATCTGTCATGGTATGCACTTTGCAGAGCTTCAGGTGCAGAATAGCCCATAAACTTCTCCTGGGGTTCTCTACAAAGGCAAGGAATTACAGTGTAGAAAAATAATCTGAATTTCCTAGCTTTATGGTTCAGGTACCCAAACTATTCCCAAGGTGTTGACATTCATATATCAAGTTGAAATATGGAGAGCCACAAGTCATTCATCCACATCAAGTTAAAGACTACAAATCTTCCTTGCATGCTCAGTCACTTTATCACTCTCCTCTTCCTTTCACTGTCTTTTGCGTGGCACCAAGCACATCTCACAGGAACGAGCTGGTCTTTCCAATGCCGCTGTCTAAAAAGCAATGCTGACTGTGAATTTCATTTAGGGTTTCAAAAAAAAAAAAAAAATTTGTTTCAATGACAGCCTTCAAATATGCCTCCTAAAACCAGCAAGCTCAGCAGCAGCTAAGCTGGAATTTCTTAAAATAAGCTAGTGGTGTATAAATTAAAAAATACACTTCTGTTATTAGATGTGACCACAAATTCAAGCCGTGCTACTGTTTTAGTCAGACACTGAAGACATAGGTAACCTACCACTGTATGCATTTTAAGGTAGTGCCATTGGATCCATACAGCATTTCTGGGCTGGATCACAAGAAGTATGGTCAGCAGGTCCAAGAAGGTGATTCTACCCCTTTACTCTGCTCTGGTGAACCCCACCTGGAGTGCTGTGTCCAGGTCCGGAGCCCTCGGCACAGGAAGGACACGGACCTGTTGGATGTCCAGGGGAGGGCCATGAAGATTTGCAGAGGGTGATGCACCTCTCCTGTGAGGACAGGCTGAGAGAGCTGGGGTTGTTCTAGCAAAGAAAACTGTGTTTTTGTCTTTTGACATTGTCTGTGTAAAATTACTACATGGTGTGTGAGATGATAGACGGAGACCTAACTCCCTCTTTATGAGGGCATGGAGTGATAGGATGAGAGATAACAGTTTCAAACTGAAAGAGGGGAGATTTAGGTTTGATCTTAGGAAGAAATTCTTTCCTGTGAGGGTGGTGAGACACTGGAACAGGTTGC
>JAOXJM010000012.1:28304607-28316058 GCA_026413425.1 Tringa solitaria
GATGGGGCTTGGAGCAACCTGGTCTGGTGGGAGGTGTCCCTGCCCAGGGCAGGGATGGTGGAACTCAGTGATCTTTAACCCAAATCATTCTATGATTCTAAGAAACTTCAGCTGGGGCCAGTCAATAAGGGCTCCATCTAATGCCAAATCCTTCCACAAATCCACGCAGATACACAAGATTTTCCTTCTCTGTTCCACAGACGCAAAGACACCAAATCAATCTTGGCAATACTCACAAAATACAGAAAGTGACTTCAAAAAGAACAGCTACTGTGGTCTACTGACAACTTCCAGAAATGTCAACTGCACCAAAATGTACAGCGCTAATTAATGCTGAGAACATGCTGATTGCTACAGTAAATGTCTTAGATTTTGTGTGAAATCCAAGACACTGATGGGTTTAACAATGTACAGCATTCATATGAAAGTGGTAAATAATGGGATTTCAAGCAGAAATTGATTTGTGTTAGTGGTAGCAAAACTGCTTACATTAATTTTTGCTTGACTGAGATTTAATATCCAACACAATAAAGTTATTTTAATTGTGATCATTTGGGAAAACTTTTACCAAATAATGTGATTTTTTAGAGTTTCTAGATGTTTCAGTCATCTAATTCTTCCATTATTTTAGAAAGTCCCTGTATTTTTACTGACTCACTAGACAGCAATAGACATAAAAAGCAAGAAGAAAAAGCAAGAAAAAAAGAAGAGACTTGTATAAAGTTGTGAATGCAGCAAAGGACCTTTAATAAACAGAATAAATATATGTAGTGTACTAAACCCCAGAAATTACTTTCTCAACTACAGTATGTAGTTTAATGCCCAATTTAATTTATACTTGTCTTTGAGAGTACTAGCCTTTATTTTATGGGAATTGGGCTTTCTATTATCTCTGGAGTTATTGCATTTAGAGATACACGCTTCTGACATCTGAACAACCAAGTGGATGAACAATAAAAGATATCAACATCAAGCGGAGCTGGGGACTGTAAAGTAAAACCCTGGTCTATAAGATATTAATAAACAGAATTAATCCAACACTGGAACAGCCAGTCTACAGAAAAAAAACCCACCCTTAGTTTTTGAGGTATTCTTTTATTCCAGGATGCCTATAAACTGAGGGATTCAGCTGATCCAGTTTGCATAAGCACTCCAGGGCACTTGCTAAAAACAACCCAGATATTCTCAGCTACAAGTACAACATGATCAACTACCACTTTCCACTTTTCTGACAGCTTCAAAATGCTACCCTACAAGTGAAGTCAACCATTAGCCCAGAGTATATTACTTGTTTATTTTAACTAGAGGATTATCAGCCATACCTTTTTTTTTTATTATTTTCTTATTTCAGATATGGCAAAGTAACTGCATAAGGAAAAGAATTTCAGCAGCACAACATTTTTCTCCAAACGTGTAAATATTTACTCTGATTTTGTTAAATAAGGACAAATTACTAAAAAAACATTTGTAAGTAACTTCCTTAAAGCACCCATTTTCTGCATCCCTGCCAAACATTTTGTCACCAGGCTGCGCTAAAAACCTTTTGCATTCATCAAAGACTTAATACTTGCCTTGCACAATTTCTCTTTAATAAAAAATCTGAAAGGATATTTTATAAATGAGGGTAAAGAGCAAGAGTGATGAACATGCCAAATGAAAATGAGCATTTCCTTATGTCAAGTCATAGACAAGCCCCATTTGACTCCATAAAAGTCAGATTTAACCAGGAGACAGTCAACAGTGTGGTTGCTTAGATGCACGTTAGCAAACGTAATGGAAGTGATACATTCTAACTCTAATTAATATAAATTTATACAAGGTGTATGTAACCAACACTTAACCGCCTTCAGTCCTGGAGGATCATTTATATTTTAAATCAATGAGGTGACTGTAAAGCATCTTTATCACATTTTGCTTGAATAGTGGTTTTTTTTTTTCTTTGAAAAGCTGATGAAACGCAGCTTTTACTAATATTCCTTTTATCTTATTCTGTAACTCATGACCTGAGAATAAAAAAGATGAATCCTGAAAAACGCCTTTTACATTGACAGTTTAAAAATTTTGACCTCTCCCTCCTCAAGGATGCGTAGGTAGATTTTCCCTTGAAGAGGTCCTCATTGCCCTCTTTCATCATCACATGTGAATTCCCTTCCTGTCAGTCAGGCCTCAAGTTAAAACACCTTTTCTCATTTAGCATTTTCCCCTCGGTCTTCACATCTAATCCGCCTCTTCAGATCATTTCTTCATAATCTCTTTAAAATCGGGAGCTTTCCATTTACTGACACAGCTTTATCCGTCTCTAGTCTCAAGTTGCTGTTACCACAAAAATTCTTTGCTCTTGTTTTGGAAAAGGAAAAACAAGTACTGAAACAAATAGGGAATTTTCTGCTACAGGATGGAACAGCTTCGACAAACAAGCTGACACAACCTTTAAAAGGTAAGTGCTTTAATCAGAGGGCTGGTTAGGTAATTTTTCTCTATCCTTTTTCCCTTGTGATCATTCCTGTCAGTGTGTATTTAGGCACATTTTGAAAAGCCTGATGGACTGCTGGCCCTAGGAAGGACTTCTGCCCCCCTCAGGCATTAACATGAGATAGGAACACTCAGTCCTGTGAAAATAAGGACAATCCTAGGGACACACGTAGGGAAAATAAAACAAGGACATTTTATTCAGTGTTTCTATGTTTGTTAGACACCAAAGGTTTTAGATGAGGAATTTCAGACAAAGCGTTGGAAACCCTCCTCTGTCCAATTCCACTTGTGGCACCAAACTCTTTTTAAAATAGAGTTAGGCCTTGGAATGTGTAACAATGTAAAACTTCACAAAAAGGATGCACAACAGTACAGAGGTTGTGTTCAATCTACTTTGTGGGTAAGTGGGAAAAAAGAGGTTAAAAATCAGAGGGGTTTTGAGACCCAAGTTCTTATCAAGCAGTGAGCAAGCATTCTGTGGTTAAAAGGTCCCACAGTAATACCTTAAAACCACAGAAAGATTTGTTCACAAGCTCTTTGGGTAAAGTAAGAGGCCCTTGTGCAGTCCTCTTCCCAAGAGGATGGAACAAGGAAGAATCAAGGAGGGAAGAATCAGGGCTGCCTGAAAAAGATCAGAAAGAGGTTAAGGAGAACTCGAGCTGCAGAGCTTGCAACACCCCCCTGGTACCACTGGAAACCACCTGGCACACCAGTTTCACACTGGACCTCCACAGCCCCAGGAGCACAAGTGATTTTCTGTACATTCCTTACACCCACATTATTGCCTTTCCTTTGATTCTCCACTGCCTCAAGCATTGAGCAAGTTATTCTCTAAGGACCAATTCTCACACACAACTCCTACACACGCAGAAAAATACAGATATTTAAACGTTCTCTTCAGGAAATGAAAATTTTTTCCCTTTAATTTTAAAAAGGCACAGTTACCTACAAAAAGTCTATTCCAAGTTAGAGACTTATTAAAAAGAGGGGTGAAACATCCACCTGCAAGTGTTATACAGAAGAGCAAGTCTTGGTATCACACAATTGCAGGTTGCTCAAATAATTCAGCAGAGCTATACCAATCTATACCATCTGAGATCTGATCAATAGTCTTTAAAACCGATAATTATTTTAAAGGCACCACCTCCCAGATTGTTTCTTATGACTTTTTTTTTTTGTTGTTCCAGAGATATGAATCCAATATTGCATCTTCCACTTCAAGAGTGTAACGGGCATTACTTCAAACTGTCAGAAGAAGCAATTTTACAGCATGATCGAACCTTTGCGATTTTGTGCAACTCTTCAGTAATTATATTAGTAACCGTAGGCAAGCATCGCACCCAACACTGACAGCACATCACAGATCACCATGTCGGTTGATTTAACAAAAACAAACGAAGCACAGGGTAGAAAGAACTAAAGGAGATTTCTGATATGGCAAGAAATGCCTACATTTAGCCAGTTGTATGCAGAAATGGTATATATACGGCCTGCATCATGAAATGACAGACCAAGGAAAACATGCATCTTCTTGTTTTGGAAGAGTGGTAACTGTATGGCAGGTTTCATTTAGGAATCAGCAGTCCTCATGTCATTCACTGCAAAACTTACAGACACATCAAAATCTCAGCCTACGGTGGGCAGTATAAACAAGATTATGATACGGTCTTGGATATGAAAGTTTCACTTTAAACACAAAAGATACTGGACAATATCATTTAACAAAAGTTAACCCACAAGCAGGTTTTACTGAATTGTAGCACATAGATATGAAAATTTTTTTGTGCATATATAGAAACAATTCAATAAAGCTTCAAAATAGTTAAGACAGAATATGAATGAAATTTTTGACATTTCAGAAACTCCCAAAAGTTCATTGTAGCGGTGTAGAACCTGAAACAAACAGCTATTAATTGCACATGAAATCAGTAGACTTAGAGAAGGGCAATTACTGATGAACAAAACAGGTCATTCAAAAATTCTTTCAACTCCAAAAGTCCACCACTCGGCAGCTTGCGTCAACCTCACATCAGTGGAATCACCACTCCTTAATACCACAACTTCTGTTCTATGAGTTACTAAAAACCGCTGTTCTCTACCTCAAATCATCAAGCAGACAGACACCATGACTCAACTCTGGGAATCCAGCTGTTTCATCACTGCTGTGAAGAGCCAGGTATTCTGCACAGATGGAGATTTTGCTTTAGTTACATTAAAGAAACCAGACGGGCTTTCCCAGTGTCCACACAAAATGAACGAGCTACGTATTTGTATCTGAAAAAAACCATGCACACCACATCTGCATGGCATGGAATGAGACCATTTTGCAAGAAACCTGGTTTAAAGACTAGTAACCATGATCAACTATGTTCATCTAAACGCCATTCAAAACACTGAAGGTCCATTAAAGACATCATATAGATCTGCAACAGCGAACACCCATTCTCACAAGAGATCCCAAAAGTTAGGAAAACCAAAACTTCAAAGCACTTTCAGTTCGAAAATTAGAAATTACTTGGTGATGGAATCCATATCACAGGAGGGTGGAGATTAGAAGAGACCTCTGAAGATCATTTAGTCCAACCCACCTGCCCAAAACAGATTGATTCAGCATGAACAATGTTGTGAACAAAGACAACTAAAGCCCAGAATGGTTAACTTGAGTATTACAAACACCTCAGATATTTATGGTAGTAGACAGGAGGATGGTAACAGACAGGGAAATTCATGACCCCTGAGAGGTTTTCATAGGTTGGAAGTAAACAGCTGAAATTTGAACTAGATGAATGCTCCTGCCCCTTCTCCCAAAACAACAACAAACCCATAAAACAAAAAACCAACCCCTTAAAAAAATTATAAGGAAACTGTAATAGATATCAAACCTGTTATTTTATAAGAGAAAGAATGCTTCAACTCAAGCCTCATAACTTCTGAAGATTATTATCTTATATAAGATATATATATATACATCTTATATATTATATTATCTTATATATCTTATCTATATTCTTAAGGGCATCCTTAAGAAAGCACAATGCAGTAAACCAGTATAGAAGACAGGGAATAGTATACATCAAGACATTTCAAAAAATCTTTAGAAATTAAAACCAGACACATGCAAGTCAAGACCAGCACTTACATAAGCTGATGCCAGACTTAATTCAATACAAAAATAGCATGCTTCTCAAAAAACGGATATAAGAGGTCCCAAAAGGCATATAATCAAGCTGATTTCCTAGACACAGTCTTAGCCACACATTTCCCTGACCCATGTCCTTCACAGAAGGAAAAGGAAAAAAACATCTGAGTTGGATGAGCTCACTCCCTGCTCAGTTTTATTATTCCCTCTGATATTTTAGCTGAACTTTACACACCCCGTAGTAGATATCCCTTCAAATCACCAACCAGTCTCCTAGTTCACTTTCTAGAACCTCCCACAAAGAGAAGGGGGAAACCAGCAAGACTCAATAAACAGCTAAGAAAAAGAGTGTGAAGATTTAATTGGAAGCCAAATGCAGATGCACTACCTTATTCACTGAACCTTGCCATTCATTGTTCGAGAAAAGCCACTCTGACTTGTTTTTCATCATGTTATCATCAAATTGCTGATGTTATTATATTAGAAACTGCGCAGTGGACATGCTTGTCCTATTCCTTATTGCAAGCAAAACAGAGTAGAGAAGTCACAGAATAAAAGCCGAAGGGAAGAGCTAGCTCTTCATCAGGCAACCTCATTAGATCATACCTGTTCTAAACAAAAGTTGCACAAGAGAAGTCTTTGCCAGGAAGGGAGAAAATGGGGAGACAACAAAAGCCACCCAGTCTCCTTCAGTTGGTTTAACTGAGGTGACTCCAGAGCACACGCACTATATGCAAAGTCAGTGGAGTTAAGTCCATAGCAAACTGAGAGGGCATGTCTGTAAGTATTAGTCAACTACAGCTGTTATTATTTTCAACCTATATTACTATTTTAACATTTTAAATACCCTTCATTAAACTCTTACATGGAGAAAAAATAAAACGCTGGAGAGTTTCTTCTACAGATGCCTAGCAACTTAGGGTAAATGTAAAATGCTTTATGAAAATGCTATATTATTATTGTGCTTTTGCATAAACCTGTGCATGCACTTTATCTTTTTTTTTTTTTTTAAAGCGTGTGTTGAACACTTAAAAATCTGCAGTGGAACCGAAAACTGTATTTTGAATTTGTCAATGGTTCAAAAGGAAAAAAAATGGGTCACTGTCATTGTGCAACCCATCTTTCAGTCAGAAGTGAAAGTTGCAAAGGATTTTCCCTTCTTCAGACTTCTCTTTCTAGCGTTATTGGAAAGCTTGTCTTCTTGTTTAAATGAATTTCCTTTTAATCTCCTCCCTGAGCTGCTGGATAGATGGAGCCTCTTAAAAAATTCAGGATATCACTGTAATTGTAAATTGATCTGCTTCTGTGGCAGAAGGCTGGGGCCCTCCATCCAGGAAAGAGACTGTCTTCTCAAAGTTGTTTTTCAGACAAATGATTAATTTGCACTCTTCCTTACTACTGTGTTATCCTTTAATGGAAAAGCAATTTTTAAACCAAGCTACTACTTTTTGGATATTTTTATTCCTAGCGACATACAGGGAAGAAAGCCAACTGCTAAAGCCAATGTGAAACATTTACTGTCTTGAAATTTTTAGATTTCCTAAAGGAGACTCTACTTACATAGGAGCTAAAACTGTATGAGGCAACTAAAATGCACATATTCATCACTGATAAAGTTCTGAATTAATGTAATACATTAAGAGACACAGGAAAATTCCCCACTGATTTTTAATGCAAAGTTAAGGTTGGAACACTGTTATGACTATGCAATCTTTAAAACAGACACGTAACTCATTAGTATCAAAGCAGAGGAAATTATCTATCTGGTGTGGTGCTGAATCCACAGAGCCTATTTGCCTTTGGCTCTTTGGTTATGAGATCTGGCATCACTTGGATTATTTCACCTAATCCATCATTAGCTTTCACGTGTCCTATATAGTCTGCAACAAACCTAAATTTAACAAACCCAACTCCCCATCAATTACCACGCTGAATATATTACGTGTCAGCACAGAGCACAAAGATTAGACATGCTGAATTACATCTTTCTTTGTGAAAAGTCAATATTTTTAGAGCGCTGTTAACGTTGCTGACTCCAATTGTAACAAATGTTCCTTCCCATTGTGGACAGGCACTAACGCCCCGACCTTTGCTATTTCCCTACAACACAGAGCTACTAAATAAATGAAAAACCTCAAAAGACACAGAAAATACATAAGAGATTCCAGTAACTGTGCCACAGAGTGACAAATGTTTGGGTTTTTTAATTGTCGTGTTTGCCCTGCTGGTGGAGTCCTGGAAGATGACCTAATTTATTTATTTTTTTTTCCCCCTCTAATCCTGCAAGTAAACATTAGTAATTGAGATTTAACTTTCTCTCCCCACGTACACAAAGCACGCTAAAAGGTTATGACTCACAAGACAAAAAATAAACGGGCTGCCGTCGCGTCAACATCGCTCCCTTACTTACCCGTCTTCCACAAATACACCGATGAAGTTTGAAATTCACTTTGTGCCCGAGCCTCCCAGATTCCCAGCAGCAGCAGCAGCAGGAGAAGTCCCACGCAGCGGGCTGGCACGGCGGGAACCCCTGGACCACGGGAGAAATCAGCGCTCCCCTCGCTCAACCCCATGCCTCCGAGCAGCCCGCTGCCGCCCTCCGAAACCCGCCGCGCCGCCACCGAACCTCCTCCAAACGATATTCCACCTCCTTCAGAACGCCTCGGCGGGGAGAAGGGGGCTGGAAACCTCTCTCCCGCTACCGTGCATGGCAGTTGAGAAGGAAAAACTGTTTAACACCAGGGAACAATAGAGTCCTCGCTCGCTCTTGCGGCGGCGGCTGCTAGTATGGTTGCTGCTCCGCGCTCTTCCATTCAGCGGTTAGTAGAAGGTTTCCATCAGCTAAAAGGGAGACAGCTGTCCGCAGGGGGCTCCAGCTGACTGAGCAGGTTATCTTGCTCCGGGAGGCAGCAGCAGTCATTTACACCAGCTGGAGAGAGCGAGAGACAGAGAGAAACAAGGATGAGGAGACACGCAAATAGCCCGGGCGCTGTAATCTCGACGCAGAGAGCGACTGCAAAAGGCTGGCTTCCCAGACACGGCTCTCCCTGGAATATCCCAGGTGATACGTGCTAAGAAGAAAAGAAGAAATCATCATCATCTGACATGCTTCAGAAACACAAGTCGTACAGCCAGAAGAGATAAAATCAGAATGACATTTATTAAGAGAGCATCAGAGATTCGTCCCAATAACAATACGTATGTTGCATTAACCATTTTGTAAACAACAAATAATAAGTGATTACACATGCCTTAAATTGGCAATCAAGACCTTATGAAGGAAAATGGAAGAAAATGCAGAAAAAAAAAAAGAAAAGAAATAAAAAACAAACCCTCACTAACTTGCCTTGTGTATTTATCAAATCTGTTTCAGGTAATAACATATAGTTATCTGCTGTGGGGACAGACAAATATATGCATATGATAACGTGTATGTACGTGTAAGCACATCACCTCCGTGCTAGATGAAGTGTGCATGTAATATATAATGCAAGATAACATCCTTTCCTACCCAGCAAGTATGTACACACATATACATGCATAAATGTCAACTGTGTAATTTAAAATAATTTGAGGATCAAGTTATCAATCATTCTTAAAACATACACTGAGTTTTACATATGAAAGTATTCAGGATACATTAGGCTGTCATGATGATACGAAAACGTGGAGAGAGACAAAGCTTTTTAAATAGGGATCTTTCTCTCTCCCACCCACTACCCAGGGAACAGATGCAGCAAGAAGCCTGAAGACTGGGTTTCAGACACCTATAAACTGGGAAGCAAACAAAGAATTTTCAAGAAAACCGCTACCATATTCCAAAAGTTTCATTAAAAATGAAAACAGCTACAAAAACACAGAGCAGGAACACAGGACCCAGAGTTTGAAAATGATGGAGCTATTGTTGTTTAAAGAAGAAACCTTCAGTCAACCTCTCCTGGGACGCCTGTCATTTTGCACAACCTTCCCAGCCTCAGCCTTTTCACATGCATTAGATTAAAATCAGCCGTGATCAAATAATTCCCAAGTCCTTGCCTGTTTAAATATTCTGACATCAGAGCAAATTAGCAATGTTGAAGGTTGCAAATTCGTCTTTGTTTACTTTCCACTCTGTTACGCCTCTAAGAGGGAATTAAAGGCTCAGGGAGCTCTAGCACCGTGAGGCTGTGATTAAGAGAGATAAGCAAGTGTGGATTACTGTTCCTCAGCTGTTGAAAAACAGGCAACAATCAGGAGATTACAGGTTGATAAGGGATACATAGAAAGCCATGATCTTAACAAATTTATAGCATCCTGATGCAGAATTTACACCCTCAGTTAAAGCGCTTTTGGAAACGCATTTTATTCACTTCTGCTACATGATGCTGTATTGACTTTACCAAGGATGGAAATCCCTTCTGCATTTGCTTTGTTGAACTGGAGAGAATGCTGCTTTAAATCAAAACATTCTCTGTATTTATAGAATTACAGCCATTTCACTGGTAAATTTGGGGTTAAGTTAGTCACATGCACATTATTTTGCACGCTATGTAGAGGGACTTGAGAATATTTGACTGAATAAAAACAGTGCTTCATAATTTATGAAAAGTAAGACTCAGAATTTAAGGCCTTAAAAAAGTTTTAAGATCGTCGGGAAATCTGTCACAATAGCTTTATTGACTTGAATAGTTCAAATAAAACTTATATAAAACTTATACATTCCTTTGAAAAATTAAGAGTAACGATACTGGCTTTTTAGCTGGAGCTATGCACCAGGGGAAAAATCAAGTTTACTGACTAAGGGAAAAGGCATCCTTTTTGGAGTTATTAAATGCAATGGATTCTACCTAGAATTTTTATGAATGTATAAAGAAAGGCTCTGAAAATATTTTGTGCATGACTCAGATCATCCAGAAACATCATCAGGGAACAGATCATCCATGTAGTTGGCACAATGAATCAAAGTGGATTTTGACAGCAGAACAAAGCAATATCATGAAAGAGGGTGAGCACACATACACAAACACTCAAGTATTTTCTTACATTTGTGCAACTATAGGACCACATACCTTTAAAACTTGACTAAAATAGAGACTATAAAAATAAAGTAATTTCACACTACTTTTTATGGTTGTACCATTTTTATCTGTCAAAAATCAATGACCTACAAAAGAATATTTTCACCTTTTTTTTTGCTAAGAAGCTATGATGCATTTAAAACTGTTCAGAATTATGTCACAGAATGGAAATATTTATTATGCAAATGTATTTGTGTGTCTGGAAAAAAAAAGAAAAAAGGATTCCTGAATAGCTGTTTTTGGCAAACACTGGATCACTTCTGCTGTGCATCCACTCATCCTCTATTGATCAGGGCAGGGAAAGGCCAGTGAAACCACAGGCCAAAGAGCAGGCTGATGCCTGCAGAGACACCAAAATCATCCTAACTGCAGGAGTTAGACTTCAGACACAAGAGGCAATATATCCTCCTATATATCACAAGCTTCAGCTGCTACCAGCTCTCTTACCCTGAGAGCTGCTGAGAGCCTGTTCCACCCCAGCATATCTCATATGCTCTTACCCTCTTCCCATTTGCAACAGTGAATGCAGGACTTCCCTCCCAGTTAACAGTACAACCAGCATTCCCAGCCCATGCTCGCAATCCATCTTGTAATACATACCTAATTATCATAATCTATCGGTTCTTTATGGTTTAGACATTCCCAAAGAAATGGTGAAGTACTTCTGAGAAGAAACCCCTAGGCAAAGTAAAGAAACTACAACCAATATCAGTATCACATAATGATACGGGGTCGGAAGGGACCTCTGGAGATCATCCAGTCCAACCCCCTGCCAGAGCAGGT
>JAOXJM010000012.1:28316158-28345350 GCA_026413425.1 Tringa solitaria
TGTTTAGATGGAACTTCTTATGTTCCAGTTTGTGCCCGTTCCCTCTTGTCCTGTCTCTGGGCACCACTGAAAAAAGACTGGCCAAATCCTCCTGACACCCACCCTTTAAGTATTTATAAGCACTGATGAGATCCCCTCTCAGTCTTCCCCAGACTAAAAAGACCAAAGCCTTTTCTCATCAGAAAGATGTTCTAGTCCCCTAATCATCTTCATAGCCCTTTCTGTACCCTCTCCAGCAGTTCCATCCTGTATAATTAACCTAACAGTGATAATGTTGTACCTTGGAGCACCAACATATGAGTCTCTGTAGACCTTTATTCATATACAATTATTTATTTGAGGCACAGCAGCTATGTGGAGTCTGTAAACTGCTAACACAAATGATTGACAACTTAATACCTTTTTGTTTTCTAGGAAAAAATACAAGTAACCTCAAAGACCTTTATGAAAATGAAGTAGAGTTAACCATTAATTACTATTGGAATTACTTTGTTCATGTTTCCTAGCATTAAACTGTTAGAGGATGACCCAAAAAAGACCCCCATGCAATACCTTTTATTTAGTGATGAGAGAAATGAGAACAAAATATAAATTTCTTAGCCGCTGGGTATGACAAGCTGCTTGCCAAAGAGAATCACCCTGCTGGTATTCCTCTGCCAGCAGGCAATCCCATGCTGGCACCCTTCTCTCTTTCTGAAATGCCAGGAATAAAAGCTTCAGGAACATATTATCTTCTCTCCTGAATACGCTGTATTTTTACATATAGTAAAGTCAAAAAATGTGCAGAGAGTACAACGTATACACTGCTCGTTTGTTTCTAGAGCCAACAATACTTAATGAAGATCTGTGTCCAGCATGATTTTCATCCATCTTAAACTTCAGAGTCTGGTTAAGGCAGAAGTCTTGAGAGAAGTTCTAGATCTATGGAAGATGTTTCACAAACTCTACAACTGTACCCCACTAAACCACCTGGTCTGTGTTAGTACAAGAATACCGCAAAAATCACCCAAATTATAAAGAATGAAAAATGTTTTCTTTCTTGTGTAGAAAATTCAAAGTCCTCCTCATCTGGACTCTGCTCATTTTGATTTATCTCCAAGACTTCTTTCTTTCACTTAGGTATGAAAATGATATAATAACAGCTGAAAAAAGCTTTTGCTCTCTTAATTCTCCCAGCCAAAACTTCCAGCCCTGCATTCTGTGGGAGCCTGACTTTTTCACAGATATTTTACTACAGAAGCCAGTATCTTGTAAGGTTTATCTTAAGATGGGACCTGCAAGAATTTTATTAGATTTTGAGAACTTCAGGCTAGAATAAGCTGTACAGAGCTCTTTTAGGCTTTGGTGCAGAGCACTGAGCACTCCTCACCACAGCCAGTAATAGTCTGTTAAATTCATATCAATGCCAGAAACCCAGTCAGGGAAGCCACAAAAAAATCCTAAACATGAACAATCTGAATAAAAATACGAATATGTTGCAATATACTTCACCTCTCAAAATCTGGCAGCTCCATTCCTTAAGTCCAAAATTAAATGTGCTGTGCAAAACGTGCAGCTGAAAAAAAGTTATTCTTCAGGGATCCTAAACATATGGCCTCTAGGTGTCCCACTCGACCATGTCACAATACGCTATTATGGATTGCTCTTATTGTTTCTCAGCAGGTAAAAGACCTTGATTTTATCCTTTCAAGGAGTGATGTTATGTCACATCTTCTTTTCAAAATTGTAATTTAAAAAACAAAGAAAGAAACAAACAAAAAAACCCAGCAAATTTCTGCCTCTTTCATATAAGTAGTACAGGGTTTTTTTGGTTTTGCCAGAATATCCATTTTTGCAAACATTAGCAGTATCACAGTATCTGTTTGTTAAATTTATATCATTCATCTATATCATGGATTTGGAGAAAAATTTAAGAGTTATGCATGTGAGCTGTGCAGAACTAAGAAAGCATTACATGTACAAAATCCCTAGAATATGTTAATAATGTATAATTAAACTCTTCAATGTTTCTTGATTACTTAAAAAAATCTCTGCAAAAAGAAAAAGTTATTTTCGAAAAATGAATAAAGATTCTGCTTGCATGAATGTATGAGCAGCAAACACATAGTCATCTAGTTCTGACTTTCTGCTTCTATTAAGGTGAGTTAGTAATTCTTGAACAGAATTCTCATTTTTGAGGATTTATAATTTGATTATATTGGGATGTATGTGTGGTGTCTATTTGTTTCTTTTTAAATGTAGTTTAGAATTGCTGGACAGAAGAAAAACCTAGAGGAATTCAAGAAGTCAATTAATTTAACACGGAAGCTGCCCAGCTTTGGATCAAACTACCTGATGTAGTGGCCTAAGAACTGCAGAAGGTCAGATTAAATCAGCTAATTCTACCTTCTGGATGTAAACTCTGTGAAAGAACACTGTCCTTTCTGCCCAGATTACGTTGCCTTCAACAGCTGGCTGAATGGAGCAGAATCTTTCCAAAGATCAAAACTGGCTGCAAAAGTGTCTGTGATAGTTCCCTATCAGCAAGTGTCATCTCTATTGAGAAGTCAAGCTCTCAACCTTTTCTCATCAATTCAGAGATCTGTTTAGTAGCCTCTGGTAGAACAGGCTACAGAGAGGGAAAATACAGTATGCACTTTTCACTGGAAAGCATCGATATAACACCTTGCATGGAAGAGATTTTGAGCACGTTTGCATATTCCGAAGTGAATGGAGTAAGTCCTTGTACTTGAAATTTCCCTAGCAGAGACCATACACGTAGCATCATTCTAATCACACACAAAATTCACAAGCAAAAACTAATTACAGTTAGGGTTTGTAGCAAGGTCCGCATCACTACTCTGACTCAATTACACTTTTTGGTTTCTTAAGTGCCAAATTTGCAGTTTCATAGTAACTTCATACATAAAGCAAAAAATCAAGAAACAGAAAAACACATTAAAATTATCTCCATCCTGGTCCTAGTAATTTCAATGAAGAAAAGAGACAATCATTACTTTTTTTGTGCTAATAAAAAGGAAAAAAATATGTGTGCATGAGGAAAGTGGTGAATTTTTCACTTAAGAGCTTTTGGTAAGCTCTGCTTCAGGGAAGAAACTCAAACTTTTCTTCTGTTGGGAGTGATCAGTGTGCTCTGATCATTATAACCTCTGAAAAGAAATCTGCACACAATTAGAACCTCTTCTGAAATTGTGGTACCAGTAGGCACTTGCTTAGAGGGTGCTGAGGGGGAAAAATAAGACTGAGTTCAAAAGTGAGGCTGGGACATAAAGCCAGCCTCTAAGTCACGAGGATAGAAAACGTGAAAGAGTAAATGATAGGAAAAGCTAAGAAAATAGACTGAAATCAGGGTAAGAAACCTAACTGGAAAAAAAAATACTGTGAGGAAGTAGTGACAACCAGAATTTGTGTGGGTGTTCTATTTACTATTTACTCATTTAACACATTGGGCATTTTTTATCTAACTCTAGTTACCTCACTTTCAGGAAGTCCAATACAGATTTCACTAATGGAGAAAACAAATCAACCAAAGTGACCGTATTTGCCAGTAGAGACAGTTTTCTATCACCAAGCCCATTATATCATATTTTCCAACAGGAAGCCAAAAGGCAGGATTTTCATGGGACTTTCCAAGTCAACTCTGTTCCTCCAATGTGTGCACATACTTTTGAAATTTGTGTTTCTAACATCAATGGGCCCAGCCAGCCCCTACACCTAACATGAACTTACGCTGAAAATAAGAAGTTTGTCCAGACAACAAGCTCACTGGAGGAAAATAACAGTTAAAACTGACAGCTGTAAATGTAAATAAGCAGAATAATTCACAGGACATGAAAAGCAGGCAGGGAGATTTCAAAGACACAATGAAGAGGTAAGTATTGAAATCCCTGGCAAGGGGAACAGAAAGAGAATGGAATAAACAAAGAAAATCAGTGCCCATTATTGCCTTTGAAAATCCTCTCCAGGGAGAGCTTAGTAATTTGCACATACCAAATCACCTTTAAACAAAAGCCACCTTCAGTCAATTTTAAACCTTCTCCTTATTAAAACCCTATTGATTGATCATTCTTCATCTAAACGTTTGACAAGCCAATTTCCATTTTCAAGGAGGGAAATGTTGGTCTTCTTTTTCAAGCCATAAATCACTCAAACATTCTGTTATCAATTCTCAAATTAGTTAGCTAATACAAATTAATAAGAAAATTAAACAAGGCTGCTTTCTTTAGTGAGTTGTTGTTCCATTGGTTTTGGTGTGGTTTTTTTTTTAATTTAACCAACACATTTAATGGTTTCCAGAAACAGATAGGCTCAGGAGTAGTGACAAACACAATATAGTTAGAAACAGCTTTTAATGATTTGTTAACTTCTAAGAGTTCTAACTTAGCTGGCCAAAAGTACTGCTGTGTGTTTTGTGCTGACTTCAACAGATCAATAAACAAGAGGAATATAACTTCAGGAAACTCATTAAAGGATCTCACACCATTCTGACATGGGGTAAGGTGAGGCAAGATTTAAACCGTATTAAATTAATGACCAAGGTTCAACTGTGATTTACTAACTAACCAACTCCTAAGGTAGAACTACATTATATTATTAATAATCATATTTTACAGAATCTTAGCTTATATTTAAAGTTACAGCACAGAAGATAATATCTGAAAATAAATTATTTGCTTCCTAATTTTATATGAAAAATTCAAAAGTGTGTTCCATCTGTCATACTTTCATTATATGATAAGTGCTTTAACTGGGGGGTGAGTGGGAGGGAAATCTCTTCCTTCTGATCAATCTTTCTATTGAAAATTATAGGTCATTCTCATTGAAGTCAACTCTGTAGCTAACTACAATGTAAAAACTAAATCTAAATAAGGAAGGCAACAAAGTTAATGAATTCTAAGCCCATATTAATTAAAGCATGATACAATTTCAAAACACATGGACAACTAGTTCCAAAAGTCTGAGTTGTGTTAACAAAGCCTCCCATTCTCCTGACTTTTCTTCCTCCTCTCCTGTTGCAGCACCATCCTCTCCTACATTCCATTGCACCAGTATTTCTGTGGCAAAAAGAAAGCAAGTAGTCAAATTTATGCACTGAGACAAGCTGACATCACAACCACATGACTGTTTTTTCCGCATACAGATCACAATGCACTAAAAACTTTCTGTGCTGCTGAAAAATCTTCTCTAAATTATCAGCATTGGCATTAAAATTAGAGCTTCACCAGGGGGATCAAACCAAGCTTAAGGTGATGTGACATTTTCAGGACAGCAAAAAATTTCATTAAATTGGCACCATTGTTCTTCCCTGTGGTGACAAAAGGCATTATTGCCAGTTTTCTCCAATTGCTATTGTACTTGTGTACCTGAAAATGAGAGAAAAAGCTTTCCCATTAACTGTTTGTGGCAGCTCTAATACTTCCACAAGTTTTTCCCGTGAGACTCAAAACTAACCCTGGTCTAAATAATTGACAGTTGCATCTATATATTCTGTGTAGAATATATGACAACTTACTTTGATATACCGCTCATTGAAGGAAGAAACACTACGGAGGAGATTAAAAGAAGGGTTTTTTTCAGTGATTGTACTATTATTGAAATAGTATAGAAATTTGGAAAGCAGTTGTCTCTAGATCAGCATTGAGTTCATTTGTCACCTTCCAGGTAGACGAGTGGAGCATGATTTCCCTGGGACAAAAAAATTTAATCTACACAGATGAAGTGGGGTGGGGAGCACTTAAAAAATGAAGCATGACTTTTGCAACCTTAACAGCAACAATGAATGTCACTGAGTTCAGGTAAAGGGATGAACGTGTTCTACCAGTGCAAGAAACAGCATGTCATGCATAAAGCAGAAGTCAAACTTTACATAAGAACCCGTTTCCAACATGTAGCAATAGGATACAAAATAATTTATGATTCTCTCAACACTTTTTTATATTTTTAATACATGTATTGAATTTATCATTTTTACAAACAAAGTATCAACACAATTTATGTCAGCTTAAGTTCTCTCAGCACCCGTATATAAGTACAGATACAACACACCTAAATTTAGGTTTTTGGCTGATATATTGGCACTTAGGTAGAAGCTTCACCTTCTGAGATACCTACACTGAGAAAGGAAAATGTCTGGGTTTGTAATATGTGGCTAAAAGACTCTCATCACTATACCAAACTCTATCCATTGCTGCAGACACTTCTACATACACGCCAACATTAATGTCTCCATCACACATATTGACTCTAGGAGGCACTTTCAATATTTATAAAAGCTATCTTTAGTAATGTTTATATCAACTACAAAACCAAATAATTCAGAATTGAAGAAAGATGAAGAAAACAAAAAAATATATTCTGCTTTCTCCCAAAGCTAGTAGAAAAACATAATAAGCAACTTGCTTTGGAGACATTGGAGGATAATTGCATGTTAAACCCCCAGATAATGTCACTTTTTCCTTCTTCCTACAGATATACAGTCATAACCATAACATATAAGTTTGTCCATATCCTATTGTAGCACATGCACTCATCTAAAGGAGTTTGAATGCTATATGGTCTTAGAATACATCCTAAATACTGAAACTTGCTGAACAGAAGGGCAAATTGTACCTTACTTAGGCTCAAGTAGGGTGCAATTCAATCTCCTGTAAAGATACAGCGTTGCCATAGCAAAGTATCAGACTGATAGGATTCAGAAAAGAACTCCCTTCATTATGTCAAACACTTTAAACAAGCATATGCCTACACCAAATCCCCTCTCTCTGTCAATAACGGGTTGACTGGCAGCCAACAAAGTACTCACTTGATTGCCAACCTTGTAAATCAGAATTTCTCAAATGTAAAATTTAGCTATATTGAGTTATTGGACTACACTGGTCTCTAAACAAAAGTTATTCTTGATTTAGGTATAGGCTTCTGAGCTTCTAAGATTTAATTTTCAGTTCCGAAGGTGCTGGCGATTTGCACTGAAGGTTCCCAGCCTCTGTTAGAGACAAGACTTGTAACTTCTTGTCCTAGGTTCTCTAGGTTCATACATAGTTTTGACAAAGTGAAGAACCACGTATCTTCGATCTTTGGAGAAAAGGAGGAAAATCAAACTTCCAATCTCTCCTACATGTATGCAAAAAGAAAATTGCTGCTGTCTTTGGCCAGGACAGAACTTCTGGTTTTCACAAAGCATTAAGAAACTTCAAAGGAAATCATTTGCTACAGGAAAGATTTTTTTGTAATGCTCTGTCTACAAAAGAAAAAAATATTAATAGAGAATGGCATTTTTCATTGCTTTCACATCTTCAGAACATAATTCAGAAACCCAGTCTGATTTTCTCCCCATTTGAAAAAAGGGCAAGAATTTTCTTTTTCTGCATTTCCTACTCTCTTTCACATTCCCATCCTTATGTTAACCTGTGATTCCAAGTAGTGATCTTCAGATGATATCATAATGAAACAATCACAAATTAGTTTTTTTGGCTTTGTATAATGCAGTACAGAAGATTGTATTCATTTGATTTCAGAATGGACCATTAGCCACTGTATTCTTAAGCAATTAAAAGAAAGAATTTGAGATCAAACAATAAATAAACCTAATGCATACCTCTAAGCCGAAAGTAATTAAAATAGATAGTAAACAGTTGTTTTATTGTTTGTTTTTCCCCCTAAATTATGATTTTTGCAACAGCTCTTTAAATGGCTTTCACTTTAACTGCATTGCAAAAAATGAGATCATATTCATTGTATGCTCTTCATTAACTCAACTGATGGTGTTTTAATTCCTACAACATACAAAGTCTGATGTTCGTTTTGCAATTTGACATAGCTAGTGTGTGTTGAGACTAATTAGCTTCACTACGGCAGAACAAATGACTTCCTTGCAAAGCACACACACCGCTTTTTAACAAAGATTATTGGTAAACTTTCAAGGTATTTCTTGTCTTCCAGAAGAGCAACTATTTCATTTTTAATTAACTTTTCTGTACCCTGATTTCCCTAATGAACTACTAACCCACGTTGTATGTGACGGTAAATACTTTCAACAGACCTAAAAGAAGATGAGCAAGGACACTTAGCACAAGTGTTATATCTGCTATACTGAAACACTTCAGCATTATTATCAACCATAAATGCAGTTTAAAAGACTAAGGGTTAACCAGAAAGGCAATAGCATGGAATTTCATTAAAAACTATTAAACTATGATGATTTTTTTGCCTAAGACTTCTCACAATAAGCCAAATGCCACACCTGCAGTTTGGCAAACATACTATCTTAGAAACAAAGTTGACTAGTTCCATGGTCACACAAAATTAATCTACGCATCTGCTTTCAGAATTGCAACATCGTATCCATGATGTCACCTCTGGAAATGTCCACTTCTGTTAAAACGGTATGAACATCCATTTCCATCTCGATGTAAAGACAGCTTTTGAGCCAGTCCTTCCACAGCTGGGGCCATACGTCACACAACTTCGATACAAATTTTACTGCTCAGCACCTTGGACAGGGCCTTATGATGCTCCATTGACGTCAACGCTTCCCTTCTCCTAATTTGTTGGCTGAGCATTCCTTATTCTTAGACATCAAAGTGTATCTATGCAGAGATCCTGTAAAATACACCCCTTAGAACTTTTAAACTGTATTTTACAGCAATTAAAACATTATCTACGAACTGTAGCCCTGTTGTCTCCAGAAATTAAAGTATTTCTTTTGCTGTCTCTTTGTTAAGTCAGAAGAAGTCAAACTACCCAATGAACACAAAGTGAAACTGAGAGATGAATGAAATGAACTAAAATCATACTTGAGAAAAGTTTAAGTATAGACTGGTTTTAATCGGGGAAAAAAATCTGTACACCTCCATCAAGATGAATTGAATAATGTATTATCAAAGTTATAAGGAAGAAGCCTATGGAAAGGGAGGAGAGAAATCTGAATCTGAAAAATTACAATATCAGTAATTTTGTCTTTAAAAGAGAAGAAAAATCCAGAAGTGTAGAACAGGATTGTTTGCAGGGTCTTTCCCCAAACACCTTTAGATGGCAATTTTTTTCACATTAATCATAAAGAAATTACACATATCTATAAGATATTTCATAAAATACTAAAATGTAATGTTATTTTAACTATGAAACAATTGTGATTTTATTGATTCTGCTGAAATTGTTAAAGTCAGTGGCAACAGAATTAAATTTAAACCTCCAATTATCGTGTACACTATACTCAGATGAGGCATAGGAGAATTTCTGCTGATGTTCACTGCAAGAAATCAATATAAAACTAAAAGAAAAATATTTATTTTAGAGATGCTCTTAAAAATAGGCTTAAAAATTACTATTTGGATCCACCTGCAGGCCATTTCAGAAAGATTGCAGCTGAGGGGATGAGACAGCAGGGGAACCCATTCAAGCTGATCCAATTTAGATATGCAAATTTTATCTTGTGTGTTTGAAAATAACATTATGGCACAGCATAATTTGCACCTTGAGTTCCAAAGAATAATATTTCTAATCTAATGAAAACATGCCTCCATTGTTCACTTTCCTACTCTCCAGGTTTGGTCCAACCTACTGCTCTCCCACCCATTTAAAACTATGTTTTTTCCATATTTGAAACAATTAACTAACACTATAAAAACATGAAAAAAAATACAAAGGTATGGATTTTGTAGTTATCTGAAAAAGGCAATGTTACAAGTGGCTGAATGATGTATTATAAAGCCTGTAATAGTAATGGGGCTAATATAAGCTCCACTTTGGGGATGAAATGCTAAATGAAACAACTGAAGTTTGGGATCATGTTTGACACAGTACACTGTTAGCTTATTTTTATTTTTCTTGATTGCTCCAAATAGTGTTATTTGCTTAATGATAAACTTTCTCAAAGACATAATTTTTTTTTCATCAAAGTGGATGGAACAATACTAAGAATTGTTTTGGCCCACACAATTTATACTCACAACTATGATGTATTATTTCTTCTGATTCAGTGCTACTATTGATAGAGAACAAGATAAAATGTCTTAGAATTCATGAATTTATACATTATCTTAACAAGAACTTGTGTAATGGAACTAGCATTAATGCTGATTATTGTCTCGCTCAGCAGACAGTGACAATAAGAGGCTCAATGCTTCAGAGCAAATTTTCTTCTTAAAGCTCAAGAAGAGGCCTTTATTATTGTTTTTCTAAACGTGCATAAAATTTATGTTACTATAAGAATAAACAACAACAGATTTGAGCAAATATGGCTGAGATAATGTTTAAAAGGAGATTCACAAAGCACGCTTTTTTTCCTACAGAGTTGGAGAGCAGACATTGTAGTCTCTTCTTTTTAAAAAAGCTCCCAAACATGTAGAATATTATCAGATGTTGCGTGAGAAGTGACATATCTGATATTGTAAGGGCACACATAGTCAGAAAGCAAATCTATTTTCAAAGAAATACGGCAAAGATTAATTTACACGTAAATTCATATGGGACCAAACTAAAATATGTGAAGTGCAGTACTAGAATTATAACATGTACCTAAGAAATACTTATCAACCTATCAATTCTATAATTTTAAATCTGTAAAGAAACATATTTAAATCATTCCATTCATAAAAATTAAAGTGTAAAATAAAATTTTGAAGTCATTGAAAAAAACCTTGAATTTCATAGAATTCACATTCCAGAGGTGCCTTTTAATTTAAAAGCAGCTGAATGCAGTTTCACTATATTAAGGAGCACATTTTGAAGTCAATTCTACCTCTTTATTGAACCCTTCCCACTTCAAACAGGCTCTCCAAGATTTAGTTGTAATATTCAGCTCAGCCTCTGAACCTTCACCCAGGAAGATAACCAAATAATGAGCTCTATTCTGATAATACTCAGGATCCCACTTGTTCCACAGACACAAGACTTACCTGTTTCTCACTTTCATCCACTCTGGGCATACTGGTAATAAAATAACCAACAGTAGATATTACTGAAGATTACATTTACAAGTCCTTTAGCTATTAACTCAACTAGGATTGATAGTCCATTAACAAAGGTTTAAAAAAAAAACAACCAAACAAACAAAAAAAACCCTAAAGACTTCAAAAGTAAATTGCTTCCAGAGCTGCAATCCATGTAGTCGATCTGACTGACAGTTTATTTAAAACATAGTTCTTCAACTACAAGTACAAAGTAGAAGAGATGGGTAGAAATCTGGAATTTCTAGGAGAATGTCTGCCACCATTACACTGCCTCTTAATTATATAGCAAAGATCAAAGTAATTTTGTAATATCAAAATTTCAAATCTTTATTGTAATAACGCCATGAGCACAGGTCATGTAAACTAAATGCAATTAGAAGAGGGACCAGCAAAAAAAAGGTTAATCTGCTGCAAATGAGCTTCATTGAGGACTCCTCCTATGCTCTCCATCCCAAACAATTACTGGAATAGCCCCAGTGCTGATGTTAGTGGGAGCTGGCACAGACTCCGAATCAGGAAATCGGCACAGGAAAAGTGCAAGGGCTACGCTTGCGATATCCAAAACAGAAGAGCCATAAAAATAAGTTTGGAACAGTAAGTTTTAACCAGTCTGTTAAACAGTGCACAGGAACGATACCCACCCCAGGTCTGAGGGCACCGGGCTACCTTGGCTTGTAGGATGATGAATGAGCAGAAGGGGCCCAGCACCAGGCAAGATTCCAGGGTGCTGCACCCCATCGAGGGGCAGCAGAAGGATGCCTGGAAATGGGATGGTGCATCAGCCATCCTGCACCTCTCCCTCAGGTGAACGAGCAGTGTGTCGCAGAGGCCAGACCTTATCTTTACCTCTAGAGGGGATACTGCTTTACAGTAAAATTTTATATTAATGATAGCTTCATAAAATGTCTTTTTATTTCATGCTTGATTCCAAACTGCTACCATAGTTATAGTGGAAGCCTACCAAACATACGAGGAAAACTGAAGATATGAATTTTGAAATATTTTGATTAAGTCAGACAGAGACGTTCATACTTCGAAAGGGCGCAGAGGAGCTAAATTGTTAGAGCACTCAAATCATAAAGAATACACTTGACATCCCTTTGAGTCAAGAGCACTTAGCCACACAGCTGAAATGAGAACTATCCTCATCTTGCTAGCATCCCTCAACTGCTGTCCATTAGAACGCTATCCACTGGGACAGCTGTGGCTCTGCTACTGGGATCTGAACATAGAAAATCCTTTAGCTGAAGTAAAGAATTTGAAAAATAAAAACAGAAGTGGGTTTTTTGTGCATGTTAAACTATAAAAGAAGGGAAAATTTTCAAGACGTTTCAGTCTACATTAGGATTCAGACACTATCCAAATAACACAATACATTAATTCATACAATTAATTCATACCTAGGAGTTATATTAGCAAAACGTGTATCTTACTATATGTCACAATTTGCATTTGCTATAATTTAGTTTATACAATAATAAGTTAATTCTGTCCGGTAATTATGTTCATCAACACCCTGTTACAATTAACACTTTCCCTTTCTGCTTTAAATATAGCCCCCATTTCCTGTTAAATATGCTTTCCAAGAAGACTAGCACATCAACTTCCTCCATATATTTGTCATCAGGAGAGGAGAGGGAAAGACTCAAGTTTTCAAAACAAATCCTTTGGCAGGAAACAAACACCTCAAATGAATTTAAAGAGAGGTTACTGACATTTTATTACATCAACCTATGAAAGCAACAAAATACCAAATCACAACTAAGTTGGGAAAAAAGCACTCTGTAAAGAAAAAAGACAAAGAGGGGGTGGATCTTTAAAACAGATTTTACAGGTCCACATACATATTAGTTAGTGGGAAAAAAATAAGGAAGGGAGATGAATGCACAAGCAGACAGATTTTCACAAATTCCAACTGTATTTTCTGTTCCAACATACGTCATGCATTTAAAAAAAAAATCAACACATAAAAAGTATTTCTAGACAAAGCTTTTATTCACTTCAATCGTCTTTCCTGTCATATAAAAATTATCATTTTAAGTGTAAATCCTGAAAACTTTCCTTGAACACCAGGGAGAGAGACTTCTGCCAGGTTGAAAGACAAACATTTTTATCTGATAAGTCAAAACTCTTGTTATAGGTACTACTTCTACATTTTACCTGGTTGTTAATTCAGAAGAGCTGCTCACCACTGCCTTTCAAATGTACCAGATTATCCAGGCGTGAGAGCGCTTGCAGTCCAGTAAATATTTGCAATACATTATCGTCTCTGTTTTGGCGATTAACAATCCATAAAGAGATTTTAAGCAAAGCTATCAGTTTAATCTAGCAGGGCTTTGCATCCAGTATGCCAGACTGAGTCAGACAGTCTTAGTGGGGAGGCAATGATGCAGCCACAGCATCTGAACTAAGGCAGTGCATTTTTAAAAACCCAGGGGAGTTACAGCCCCATTTACTCCATCTGTGCTACACTATGGGGGAAAGAAAAGCAAGGTTTACTATGTATTTATCTACAAAATATGTTGTCAAACAGCTATTTTCCATACACAAAAGTTAAGTAGACTGTTTGGAATGTATATAAAACATCTGGAATACAATTATTTTCAGCACAAACAAACAATATTTTCATATTCTGACATGAAGGGCTTTTATGAGTAGCATTCAGTCACTCTGTGTGACTTCTGAGATCAGGAGTTTTCATTAGAGCCGACTCTACATTTTTTCAATAGTGGAGCCACAAAGGTACAGAATCACAGAACCATAGAATAGTTTGGGTTGGAAGGGACCTTAAAAGGTCATCTAGTCCAACCCCCTCCCTGCAATGCGCAGGGACATCTTCATCTAGATCAGCTGGCTCAGAGTCCCATCTAACCTGACCTTGAGTTTTCAGGGATGGGGCATCTACCACCTCTCTGGGCAACACGTTTCAGTGTTTTGCCACCCTCAGTGTAAAAAATTTCTTCCTTAAACCTGGTCTAAATCTACCTTGGTTTAGTTTAAAACCATTAGCCCTTGTCCTATCAACAACAAGCCACTACTAATAAGTATTAGCCCATTTATAAATAAGCAGAGCAGTTCTGGACACACTGAGATAAGACCTCCAAGATCATTTCAATTATTATTTTTATACATCTTGTTATAGAACCTAAATAGTTGTTAAAAAATGTGACTTCACAGAAAATACAGATGACTTGCACCAGTCAGTGTTGTTCCTCAATATCCATGATTTTGTGTTACATTATCATTTATGTTTCCTGAGGATAGCTGTATAATTTACAGATGCTTGTTTGTAAACCCAAGATTTCTAATTATTCTAACAAAACATCTCAGGAATGCTGAACACACATAGAGAAATAATATTAATAAAGTTTCAGTCTTCAGTAATTTGAAATTATAGGTTACAGTATAAGAAATTCATATGTGAGTAGCTTCTACTCTTTTCAGAGTAATAGTAAAGTGTTGGGAATAAATCCAAATTCTCTGTTGTGAAATCTCCTGATCAAAGTTGCTACAGGTATTTTAGGCAAGTGTTTGTTACACAAAACATGGGAGTTCTAAGTTATAAATGACTGCAAAAATATGGCTCTATTGACTGCTTACAACTCTTATTAACTCCTTAGAATTAGCATTAATATTATAACTATGTTATGACTTACCTCTACAATCTATAAACTGTTCCATTAATACATGAGAGCACGTGCAAATTAGAATGGAATTATAGAAATCCATCATTCTACTAAAACTTTTTTTTTTTTTTAGTTTACAGTGTCAGAAAAATATAAGACTTTGCAAGTATGGCATTATGTTACTATGAGATATTCTTGGAGAGTTCTCACACTTATCTCTTGTTATTTCAATATCTATAATTCTATTACCAAGACTGCTGGGGAGGCATGTAAGTTAATGGAACATGTGTCCTATTCCTGAAAGACAGACTGACACTTCAAATTACTGATAAAAAGTAAATAAAGAGCATATTATCAGACAATTTATTATAAGAGCTACAGCAGGAAGAGGAACACTAAAAAGTAATCAAACTCCATAAAGATATTTCTTGCTAGTAATGGAACATGTTTTTGGAGTTCTGCCTTCTATGATTCTATCACAGAAAAAACAGAGATGAGCACCAAGTGTAGACAGAAAAAAAATGAATAAGGTATTGAGATGGCTTTCTCATCTAAAAATCAGAAGTCCCACAGAATTACATAGTGCTTTACTTAATTCATAGTCAAAGTAAGCTACATACTGAAAATGAGAAAGATTTCATTTCATCACTAGCACATGCTTTTCATAAAGATTCAGTTATTATACTGTGCACAACAACATTTTCTTGCAGAAAAACGGGAAAAAAAGGATGAAGATAACGTGTGAACTACAATAAGAAGTCGCTACTGTTAGCAAAGAAAGCAAAGAGAACTCAATGTTTAAATTAAATATATGTACATTTATATGCATATCATAGACTTCAAGACCAAAATAAATATTGAGGCACCTGAGATTAACTGCAGACTGACAGTTTTCCCTACAGTTAAAGGGGTTTATTTAATCCACCTTATATCGTGAGTTTATTTAAGTTTTGTGATTATTCCCTTGAAAATTATAGATAAATGCATGATTGCTATACATAAGCTTCTCAGAGAGGCTAGTTGGCAGACAAGCCAAAGCTAATCACTGAGGAACCAATAAAAAGAAACATTATCTGAAAGAGGGTCCTTCTAAAAGTCGTGCTGGGAAGTAGCATTCTCAATCACTGCTGACAAATGAAGTTAGACAGAAGCTGGAAATCACTGCCCGCTTGCCCTTCAGTGTGTAACTGCCTTATTCCAAAAACTGGCAAAACAAAAATATGAAGCTTACAAAAAATAATTTAGAGCATGCTATAGGCATAGCATGAAGAGGCTAGTTCAGATTACACAATCAAATTTCTATGGAAATCTTTTAATTTCTTTGTTTACGCTTCCTTGAGTTTTTCAGTTAAAAGTTGTGAGTTAAATCCTTGCAAAAACATACTCTCCACCTCTATTGGGCCTTCACCCCACATTTCTCAATTCATTACCGATTCCAGCTATTTACCAAAAACCTACAGTTATCTTATGCATATTTAATGACTTTACATGTGTGTTTATAAATAAGGTGCTTAAAAGCCCAACCTTCAGATGATGATTCGTGGCACACTGGGAGCTGCGGTGGTCAGGCCACCGAGGGAGGTACTGGGGCTACTTGTGATGGCTTTCAAGACATGTGTTGGTGTGTCTGAGGGTGACAGGGCATATGATACCACCAGCCAGCAGGCTTTGGCGAACACCTGAGGCCAGTGCTGCACCAGGAGCAGATGTCTACAGCAAGACAAGATGTTCCCAGCGGTGAGAGAAGGCAGCTGCAGGCCATTCCCTCAGCCCGGCTGTACACAGACCACCTCAGAGTCCGGACTAAGCGCTTAGCTTTGCAAATTCCAACAGAAACAGTATAAAGCTGGGACCAGAATAACTAAGAAACTGAAATACACTACAGCATGTGAGCACATTAATTACAGAAAAAAAAAAAAAAAGATACTTTTTTCCCCCTAATTACTGTTCTGAATACAAACATGAGCTGATTCAGTAACAAGAAGTGCTGTCAACGTTGGTTAGTTTTCAAAACAGAATTTCCATGGATCAGCACTATTTAAAATACGTACCATGACACAGCACTGAAGAAGTTTCCTTCACTCACTGACACAACACTAAGAACATATCTAAAAATTTAAATCAATTATTATATCTCACACCACAACAAACAGGGTGTTTAAAATGAGACAAAGACAGGGAGGTAACCCAATTGATTCAATTCATGCCCGATCACATGGGGTTTACATTCTTTTATTCTATTAAGCAAGAGTAGAAAACAACTGAAATTGTTACCCTTGAATTTTAAAGTTATCTGTTTTTCTGCTTCACATGGATGTTTTAGAGCTGCCAGTTCCTAGCAGGTATTAAAAGGACTCTCCACGGGTGGAATCATCAGGCATTAAGACAAACATTCATAACCCTAACTAGTCCATCAATTTAATGAATGAATATTCTCTCAACTGCTTTAATCCTACATTTTGAAATTTATTGACACAAAATCCACAAAATTAGAAAGGACACAGACACTTCAATATGACTATAAAAAAGGAAGACATCCCTTTCCTCGTTCTAAGACAAAATGAGGCCACCGCATGACTTTCCTCCATGTGTTTTTTACAATTTCTCTTAAATTCAAAATAAGTTTGTTGACTACAAGTTTTAAAAGATACAGAAGCCTACTTCCCGGTTGAGGCAAAACTGCAGTGCTTCTGGCAGTTACCAGCATCCCATTGCTTACTTTCACTAAGTCACTAAAGCTCTATTGTTTTAATATATCGCATATACATAGTGTTAACACCTCAAGCCATAGAAAATATCTCAAAATTTTCATAAAAAAAATATAATTTCACCAAATGTCAATATCCACGTTAGGACAAAAGTGAAAAAGGAAATTAAAAACTGCTTTCAGAAGTTAACTAGTTTATCAAACAACTTTAACAATGAAAGTGAAAAGAACGATGTCTCATTCAGTCTGGGTATGTTGGCAATCACTTAAAAATAGTCATACTTCCTGTAAAATTATTTCTTTGAAGTACGTAAATAAACCTCAACATCTGTGTAGGAAGGCATATGAACAAATACACAAAGCAAACTTGAGAAAAGTTCTTAGAGTTCCTAAGGGGAGAAAGTTGAGGAAAACGGGTCAGAACAAATCACCATAACTTTTCTCCCCTCGCTCCAAAATACCTGTTAAAAGCTTAGTGCAATTTATGAGGGCTGGGGTCCCTTCCCAAGCCTGTATTGGTTGTATCCAGGAGAGGCAACAGCTGGAGAAGTCTGCTCGGTTTTCATCTGCAAGAAATCTTTCTTGCATATATCTGTTCAATCACATCTGCACAGAATGTTCGGAAACAAAGGAAAAGTTATGCAATCCAGTCTGACCTGCAATCCAAGAGTTCAAAGATAAACAGCACTTTTCAGCATAAATCAGTCAACCATACAATGCATTTGATTATTTTTTCTCTCCATTAATCAAGTGCTTGAACTTTTCTGTTGCCGTGCTGGGAAGAATGGATATAATTTTCTCACAACTATTGTAGAAAGTACATGTATTTTGATGGAAATGTGCAATATTGCACTGCCTGCGGGAGTTCTCCAGTACATATCTGGAATAGGATTCATCAGTGTCCATTGTTATCTACGTTTCTGCTATACTTCATTCTAGTCAATACAGATCCAGTCAATAAGATCTAATTTATCTTGCCTGGAAAGTTTACATCTAAGACCAGTCAGATGAATCCTGCCCTAAAATATCAGAACGCTCTTGGAATATAGAAGAGGTGTCATGTCACCTACTCTACTATAGATACCTAAATTTGATTAAGCCCATGTTCTCTGGCTTCCAGATTTGGAGTATGTTCCTTCCTTCTGCAACAATAATAATAATAAAAAAACACTCTGAAAATTATTTATATGGCAATTAAAGTTCTCTAACACTTCCATTCATAAAACAATCTTCATAAACCCTGTTCTTATGCTTCTCACACACTTCCCTTCCAGCCAGTTGTTTCTTTGGAATGGGAAACAGTTACCAAACTTGGACCATAAACGTGTAATAGTTTTCAACACAGTGATCTTGAACCTCTTCTGTACTTCCAGTATGAAACTCAAATGTAGAGATTTGGGTATGCAAAGAACAGAATAGCCTCTACAACCTGCTAATAACAATAAAATGTGTCTGCCACAACAGAGCTGGACTATAACGCGATACTTGTACTCCTCACACAGCACCTCTGACTATAGGCAAAATACCAATTTCCCCAGAGTTTCACAGGTTCCTAGGGTTCACAGGGCCAGAAAAATTTACTGGGTTATTACCAAAACTTAAACTCCCCCAAATATCTCCAAATCACTAAATGTGATCCATTCTCTAATGTGTATTTTTCAGAAACACATCTACTTTAAAAAAAATATTTTTAGCACCCAATATTTATTTCCCCTCTGAAGAGATTTATGCATCTTATATCAAGTAGTATTTAAGATTGCTGTCAATGAAATAAACAGGGGTTTTTGCAAAGTTTCCTCAAACAATATTTATGTGACATTTTTCTACACCTTCTCCTGCTCTTCTGCACCCTTTTAAACTACCGGTATCAATCACCAAGAACTCTTCCAGTATCGATTTAACAGATTAAAGAACAAGTCCTTTAGCCTTTCTACTAAATGCTGACTTTTAGTCTTTCCTGCACTATTTCACAGCCAGAGACTGAACTAATCTCTGTCAAACTGGGAGCCCAGGAGGAGTTCCTTTGTCTGCTCTGACTCCCTAAGTCCTCTCCAGAGCCAGTGCTTTCCCCAGTCAAGGATCCAGGATCTTTCTGAAAACATGCCCTGCACTTCTTGTTTCCAGATGCATCATTTTGTCTGTGGTTCCACCGAGTCATACTTCGCCTGCATAAATCCTTAGTACCAACCAGCCCAGACTGTTCCCAGGACTATTCTGTTCTGCGACTCCAAGAAACAATTTATCAACTGCAAGTTTCATGGGCACCGATTTTGAAACTTTAAGTCAGGCTTCTATGTAAAATATAAAGCATCCGTTTCCTAACGCATGGGTGTTTCAACAGAAACAACACAATTCAGTAATTATCCCAGTTATTTCTTTTTGCAGTGTGACCATTAACAGTTTTTCAATCCAGTTGATGGATTTGTCTTTGTATTTAGATTTTTATTGCTAATGTGGGATGCTAAACTTCTATACAGAATTTCACCAGGGATTTCATCAAGTGTCTTATCAAAGTCTGGCTGTTTACTACTCATCTTTATCAGCTAAACTTAAAATCCTTTAGAGGGCATATACAGCATATTGAAAATAAAGAATTAAAGATGAGGTACACAGGAAGCATCAGTCAATATACTTTAATGGAAAAATATGCCCTATCAAGCAAAAACTTATTATTCCTTTTTATTATTATTATTATTATTGCTATAAGCATTCAACTGTTAACCTGTACAACTTCTGGCTTTTTCATATGTGCTCAGTTGTGACGGTAAGTGGACACATTAAAAACTCTGAAGGTACTTCATCCTTGGTGGGGGAAAAAAGATATCATATTCTGAGTTAATTTGAAGACTGATAGAGTTGAAATTGCTTTAAGTTTTGGAGTTTTAGCAGTCAATCTGCAGAGAAATGTGTGGATTTCAGAGATGAGGTAGAAACACAAAAAGAAATAAAAGCCTAAAACCTTTAAATCTGCAATAAGGTAGACTCACAGGGACAACGTGATCTTTTTAGAGTAGGATTCATAAGGGTCTTATGAAGGACTTAATACAAAGAACCAGCCAGCATAGAGGTCAATGTTGCCAGGACCCACCAGTGCTCAACACACACACCTCACTGCAGCCCAGGGCAAGCGCTCGAGCCAGGTACATGGTGACCCCTCCACCCCGTCATAGAGCAACCCAGCTCTGCAAAGGCCTAAGGGTAAAAGATCAGTAATAAAAAAGGACAGGAGAACAACAAAAAAAAAATCCACTCTTGGAACATTTCAACTGCTGTACCTAATACTACACACAAATAAAATGGTCGGAATTAACTACTCATTAAGTATCTATATATTAAACAAAAGTTTACATACCAAGCAGATTTTGGACATCACTGCAATACAATGTAACCTGAATATAATCACAGCGTTCCATAGTTTTAAGAAGTAAATAATACCAGAGGAGATGGAGATGTAGTTCATTACTCTGGATTAACAGCAGCACACATGTCTTTGGGGATCACTGCTGTTAGACTGGAGGTATCTTGCAGCCCTCTATGAGAGGAGATTTCATACATCAAAAATAATATTTTTATAACAGATTTTCAAAACAAGTTTAGTTCTACTCATGAAGAACCCCTAAGCCAAACTCCGGAAAAGAAATGCAGAGAAAATAAGCAAAGAAGTAAGCCCAGCAAAATTGTCAAGTGGTGAGGGTGAACCGCATCATTTAAGATTTCTTTAACATCTTAACTAGTAATTATGTTGTAACAGAAGAATCAGTTCAATAAATAAGCTTAGATGAGCAAGAAATACTTCCAAAATAAAGGATCTGTGGAAGACTTCCTTTTTTTTTTTTTCCTAAGAAGCGAGGACTTGCCTTCTGTGTTCTTGACAAAAACAACATAGAATTTCCTATGAGATACAGAAGAAATGTATATGAAACGTCACAGAGTAAGGTGTGCATCGATACAAAAAAAAACTTAAGAAATGTTTGCACCCTCCCACCAACCCCATTCTCCAAATGAAAGAGAAAAGCATCACTATTTTTCCTAGAGTATAAAAATAAAATAATTAGAGATTCCACATAAATGAAATGATGGGGTTTGGAATGTTTCTGTAATGTATATAGAAGGGTTTGCAATTAAAATTTTAGCCTTAAACATACAGTTTATGGGAGTAATGCCTGCGCTTGATATTAGCAATTTCCATTGTCAGACTGTATTTTAATTGATTATTACTAATTTAATCTAGCTACTCTACAACCAAACACATTCCTTGGGGTGATGCTTAACATAACAATTTTGGGTTTGTTTTGCCTGGATTCTTTTTATGGAGCAGTAAATAATAAGAAGTTAGTTCAAACAAACAAACAAAAAAAAACAAACCAAAAAACCCCACAACACTCACAATTTAAAAAATTAAAAATTGACAATGAATTCCCTAAGAAGGATTATCATGATATTCTTGATTCTGGTGGGTGGTGTTTTTGGTTTGGGTTTTTTTTTGGGTTGGGTTTTTTTTTGTTTTTTTTTTGTTTGTTTGTTTGTTTTGGTTTTTTTTTGTGGTTGGACTCGATGATCTCAGAGGTCCCTTCCAACCACCACAATTCTGTGATTCTGTGATTCTTTCAAGCTAGAGGAGTCTGAAGTTTATCAAGTAGAGATTGTCTGGCACCAGAGATGTACCTCTTGACCTACTCAAAACAAGAAAAGAACACTTAGAATTATAATAAAGGTTTAAGAATCACCAGTTGTGCAATTCCCAGCAGAGGCAGTAATTGGAGAGCCCTGATCAAAGATTTCATTAAACCAATTACACTCTGCCTTGTGTGTGAGACTAATTACGCAGGTGTGATCCTGCCAGCTCGAGAAGCATCACCACAACAGTCAAGCACGGACCCTGCAAGCAATTACTTTTCTCACGGCGAGAAAATTTGTAGATTAGACTGTTATGTAAGGAATCAGGAAAGACAAGCTTAGAAAAGAGGTAGATTTGAGGACTGGAAGGAGGAGAAAGACTGTGAGTGACATTAACATTGGTAGTTCAGGACTGAAACAAGCTGCATAAAATGACCTTGCAAAAAGACAAAGTGTAATATTCTATCAGAGCACACATTCCAAAATTCCCAGTACCACAATCTACCACTTCATCACTAAAAGAAAATTTTACACAAAGTTAAATACATTGTGCATTTTCTCCAAACTTTTAATTCATTTAAAGCATCCATGAGGTTGTCTCTTAAAACCAAACCCAGCTTAAACGTAAAGAAATCTCCTTTCGAATGAGTATTGAATTCCATATATTTATAAACTTATCACCATGGTTATACTGCTGATTACACTTGACTTTTATACTTTGTTACTAAATTAAAACAATTCTAGCGAGTAACCCTAATATTACACCACTGGAAAGATTTGAGAAGTTGACTGTATTGGAAGCTGTCCTAGAATATTGCATATTAGTTTTAGAAAGACAAATAAAGTCCACTTTCAAAAGCTTGTAGCTTTGAAAATTAAAATTTTGGATTACTTAATTAAAGATTTCTGAACATCTTAAACGTGCAGTTTTTGTTTCTCCTGCTAAACTATATAGTGCACCATGTCCTTGGAATCTGTCCTTAATTACATTCAGGATGCTCTGCACAGAGCTGGACATAATCTGAAGACAAAGCAATTTTCCTGAAAACTGTTTTTCCATAATGGTCTTCCTGACAATGCAGCTGCTAGCCAGGATTTCAATACATTGTTTTTTAACTATATAGGGAAGCTGGGTTAATAATGGGGGAAAATGTTAAATTATCCTATGCAAGTAAAATGAACAAAAAGAATTCAGAATCTGCAGAACTAAGGAAGAGCTTTTTTTTTTTCCCACATCCAATTTTAGAAAAAGAACTATTCCAGAAGTGGTATGCAATGTCTTTCCATCCTCAGGAGACAATACACAGTTTAATATGTCATTTGGTATGGCATACCAAATATTTGACACTTAGGAAGCATCCGTTACATAACTTTCCTCCACTGTGTTTAATTACCCCATTAAGCAAGTCGGTATTTGCGTTTGCACTTGGAGCAGCTGCACTAGAGCTGCAGGGCAAAAGGATATAAAACCAAGAAGAAAAATTAATAAAACATTATAGTTTCCATTTAATAAGTTCTCTTTCTTTTTTAATTGAAACATTTGTATTAGCAGATACTACTCAAGCATTGTAAGGTAATAAATCACATAAACTTTGTATTATTCAAGCTGACCGAACTGCTGGATAGAAGTATCAGCACTCACTAACAGCACAACTTGCCCTTTAGCTTTTCTCATTTTATGCTATTTCTGAGGGGTCACTCTGTATCCAAAAATGTTTTTCAAAACATAGAAAGTGGTGCAAATGCAACAAATCAGAAATCATTCTTAGTCTCAACTTTTCACATAGGAAATACGTTACAAATTTATTTTACTGTGTTGCACGTCATCAACTAATCCAGACACATTTCTGAGAAAACAAAGATAAAGATTTTTAATTAATTAATTATTTAAAAGTCTGCAAGTCATCACACATTCTTAGAAACAGCTTCCAAGTTTGAAGACTCTATTTTTCAGCCAGCCTGTACACTACATCATCAAAGACTGGAAAAATAATTGTTACTTATTACATCAGCTTGTTCGCCAAATAGGAGGCATGCAATCAAGAGTAAGAAACAGAGTACTGAGAATTACCAATTTATTCATTAGGAGCCGTTATTACTGAAAAGGCAATTCCAGGTTGCTGGTGGCTGTGTCAGTAGTGCCAGGTGTGGAAGACCCTTCCCCTATGGGACAGACTATCGTGAACTAGAAGACTGAGATCTTACATCTTCCTGAGATGAAGGAAGCAAAGCAGCAGCTTTGATTTTGCCTCTTCCCTTGATCCTTGAAGCCCTATTTTTGTAGTTGTTATAACAATGTCCTATTTATGTAAATAGAAATCTCACTACAATACTTCCTTGTATCTGGCAGGAACGACCCTGTACCAGGCTTTCTGCCATCCCCATTAAGGCTTTCCTCCTTTTAGTGAAAATTATTCCCAACTGAGATCTTCTCCAACCATCTCTACTTTTCACTTTGGGGCAGAGATAAGACACCTATCAAAAAAATAGAAAAATCACTATTTTAGAAGCATCAGAAGCGTATCGCAGCCCAGACTAACGGTCAACACCTGATGCCAAAATTCAGGTATTTGACAGTACTTAACATCCTAAAAGTTCCCCTCTTACCCAAAGCAGGTGTGTATATAAAGGTAAAGTTCTTAAGGGGGTGTAAGAATAACATACAATTAGCGCACGTATTACACTAGCTGTATGCCTTTAATAACACTTATGGTTTTTTCATTGAGCTTTTAATGTTGCCACATGATAGGCCTTTCATACACCCTTTTAACTGTTTAAAATACTGTCCTAAAACAACTTTCACTGCTTTTCGTGAGCCGTTTAATTGCATTGCTCGTGAAGACTGTGAGGACAAAGGAGATGTGCCTCAGCTCAAGCAGCATATTTGTGCACACCCGCACGAAACAGAGGGCAAAGATTCAGCAGAGCTGCATATCACACACATGTCACACCGATAAGAAGGAGACCAAATTACCATGCAACTTTTATAAGCCTTTATCTGACTTTCCATTTCAGTTCAATAACCGATTCAAAGAGTTTGGGCACAACTGAAAACTCCTCCCAGGTGGCTAAGAAATATTTCTTCCTTTCTTTCTGAAAAATTAAACATTTAATTCTCATGAAGAGGCACGTGCCACTGGTTAATTAGGAAACATATTACAAGAGGAACTAAAAATTGTCATCAACACAGCAGGCATATATTGACATTTTTACAAGCACAGCCATGCCACGGTTTAATTTCTGGTTCCAGAGCTCTTGCGGGCAGGCGAGTTGAGAACCTCAGCACTTACTGCTAATTCCAGCTTTCTGATACTTATTCAAACTGGCAAGAAACATTCCTCCTACATCACTTTCAAATATTTGACAGCCTGGCCATCCATTAAATGCGTCTCCTAGAGATGTCCATGGATCTCTATATAATTCTTCCTCCCAGCTACTGAAAAATAATGTGATGTGTAGGAAGCTGGAAGGGGTCCCACGGTGCCTGACAGGCAGGGCCAAAGCAGGAATAAAAGTCAGCAGGGTGAAGGCCCAGGACTTGATGGGAGATGGCCAGTAACAGATTACACTGATTAACGGGAGGATATAAGATATTCTTCTTCACTGAGAAGCTAGAGAGTGAGGTTAGCTGCCGGGCAGGCAGCAAACAGATATTTGCAGCGAGAATCGCTGCAGCCCGTTGCCAAAAGTCACGCCGCTCAAATCTGTGCAAAGGCAGCACTGACTGCCCCAGGCTCACAGGGGATGAATAAGGGAAACTGAAAAAAAAAAAAAAAATCAGAATGAAATAGAAAAGGCAAAGCAAAATAAAGCAAGACAACAACCAACCCCCCAAGATGCCCTTTCTTCTCCTTTCCCAGAAATCGTACAAACCTTAAGTAAAATCCCATTTTCACTCTAAACTTGGAGTTCTAATGCTAGCTGTGGCAGCTGTGATTCAGTAATGCTGTCTTCCTGAAGTGCAAAATGGAGCCACAACCACTGTGGTGGGTATAGAGACATACATTCAATTACAGGAGCAATTAGAGAGGATAAAAGACAGATTAGATCCTCCCCCAGAACACATACCCTGCCAGAGGAGCCGAGGATGGGGAGGAGTGGGTAAGGGTTAATTACCAGCAGGAACCCAAACACTTTCTTTTTGACAATACAAAATGTAAATCTGTTCAAGTGACATAATTTTCACCAAGCACCGACACACATGTATTAACAGAAATGTCCAGCTTTTTCAGTCATCTTTGTACTTTTCTTTGGGTGGTCTGAGAAAACAATTTTTTTTCCTTTCATTTACACACCACCACCCACTCACGGGATAAAAAAAAACATTAAAAAACCCCTCACACACACAGCTGTTGAAGACCAAATATTTAGCATAACCACTTCAAATAGTGTCATAAATCTGGTACTGCTCATACTCTATTTAAGACATTGTACTCTGCAGCACAATGAAAAACCAAAATCTTTCATAAGACAGGAAAATTGTATGTGCTACAATCACTGCAAAACATGTCCAATTCATTTTTGGAAAGAAGGTCACCTTCAGCAAACCGATATCCAAGGACATTTATTTAAGATGTATAAAATGTAGTTAGATATAGCAAAATGAGTTGTTGGAGAACCTTGGAAGAAATATTTTCTAACTACCACAACAACAGTTTTGCATAAAAACCAAACAAAACTTTCTTATGTTTCTCAGCTGGTGAAGTTTAGGCTTTATACCGCATATGCTGTTACGTTGCCAGGGATTGTGTATAATAACAACACTGCTTATTCAATGTAGCTCTTTTAACACATTTATCACCATCTCTTATCTATTATTATGTTGAGCTGGTAGTACAAACTAATCAAAATGCCTTTGACATCCATTAATACTGTCCAGTTAATCATCTATTGGGTTTAGAAACAACGTTAAACTCATTTTATACTCTCCATGTTCTACTGGTACAAATCTTTTAAACTATTTCATTTTTACCACTGAACAGGTCAAAATAAATGGTTCCTTTTATTATTAAAGATTTCTGGGATACGGGAGAGAAAGAGCCAACACTTATTTGCTGAAACCATTAACAACTTTCATTAAGGACCAAGGAAAATTTGTTAGAACCAGAATAAATAAAGCAGAGTTCAGTGTTTCCTAATATACACACTTATGTGAATTTGTACTCAGAACATAATGTTTCTGTGTTAAAAAAGCTAAACTTTTAAATTAGAATTAAAAATATAGACATTCCACTGTAGCATTATCTTGAAAACAGCATTTATTTTTAAGCAGTGAAATGGAAAAGAAGGAGGTTCAACCTTCTATACTTTCCCAGTCCATGGCTGAATTTGGAATTCCCAACACAGATGGTAAGGAATATGAAGTCCAAGGAAGGTCCTCAGGGTTCTATATTCACCTGTCTCTTTTCAATACCACCATAATCTTATTTCCTCAATTAATACCTGCCAGCATCAGTAAAATGACAGCCCTCCATTGCTACTGTTGTTTCATTCGACCTTGATATTATGAACAAGAATGTAATTATGATAATGAACCAATTATTTTTATACAATATAGCAATCAAAAAGACTACCACTTCCTCCCTTTTCTCATGATAATACCTGAACATTCTGGTTTTATTCCATCTTCAATTGCTCCATGCAATTGTTACCATTAACATTTTACTTTTTCTTTGATTTCTTATTTCCAAAACTAAAAAAAAATAGAAACCAGCAACTTTTTAGAATACTCCTAACAGCATGCAATATGTATGATTTATGAAGGACAACAAACAAATATTTTAATGTTTGGAATATTTTACATGGTATGAATTTTGAATGACAGCACATCTGTCTGTTAGGACAACCAACTGTCAATGCAGCAGCTACACCATCATAAAACCAGCATATTTTACATAGTTGATATAAAAAACAGTGTGAAGGATGTTTAGGAGTATTTAATTTTTTTTTAGCAGTTTGTAGACAATCTAGCAATACCTGCCTTCCAAAGGACATTTTCTCCCATAATTCTTGTAGTTTTCATATCATTTTGTTCAATAATCATTACATAAAACCAAATAATTTGTATAAATATTTAATTATTGGCAGCCTTCTGATTATGAAAATGAAGTTTCCAAGTTATTGTGAGGTCAGACCTGTCACATACAGTGGAAAAGGAAATAATTAGAATCAAATATCTAAGAGTAACTTGAATGGGTTTTTGCACACTGAAGTATCATTAACACAAAACTGTTACCTTAGTCAAATCACTGACTGTGATAAAATACTAGATTGACTAAAAACTCATGACTCTGTCCACAGAGATCACAGACTGACTAAAAGTCAGGCTATTTTAGAGAAAAAAAACATTTCCTCTCCTGCTGTGACCTTGGTCACTGTAGCATTTCTGTTCAAACTACATGTACACACAAGTTGCAGAAGAAAAGGACATTTTTCTGCTACCACAATTACTGCTTTAGTCACAGCTAAGTTACTCACAGATAGATTCCCTTATGATGAACTGTACAGTTTCACAATCAATTTTCGACTTGAGACAATCTAAGTGCACAACAGCAAGTTAGTTATTATTGCTTAGAGACGGTTTTCTTTACTCAGATATATTTAGAACCGGAACAAAAAATATAAACCTGAAACTCTCTACATTTAATTTAGACAAACTGGAGCTTACTGTTATCCACATAAGAATCATCTCTTCTTCCTTAGTCTACTTGTAGGACTGCTTTATGCACTTTGTAGCTCTATCTGTAAATCACATCTCAGTTAAGCAAAGAGAATTGCTAGAGATTCAAAAGGCTTTTCAAATTTTCTGTAAAATGTAGCAATGAGTTGATAGGAAAGATACAAATAAACATTCCACATGGAATTCCTCCATGTCTAAAAAGTAGTAAGGAGTAGAAACTCAACACACCTTTCTGCCACGGTGAAAATTCATTCTCCACTGCTAGCAAGGGACTTCACAACTGTCACAATTCCACGGCATAATCAAGCAATACCACAGGGACAGTCAACTTCTGTGCAGGGAATTCAGAAGAAACCTATAAATAAGCAGATAAAACATCCGAAGGCAAAAAATTAAACAAATTACCCATACGAGTTCCCATACCCAAGCACATATGACAATAAGCATATTTTAATGGCTCCCCCCATTTCAAAGCTTACTCTCCCCCATACGCTCCTTAAATGCTTTCTAACTTCCCTGAATAGCCCAATATTTAACTCTGCATAGCATAATCATGTCTGGAAGGTCATTCCACACATTTTTTGTTTCTGAGAAAAATTGCTGACAGTCAGCTG
>JAOXJM010000012.1:28416291-28435113 GCA_026413425.1 Tringa solitaria
TCCCATGCTACTCATAATTTATGTGCTTCTTTTACCCAGCTGTCTTCTCTTTCTGAGGCTGAGTCCTACCCTGCTTAGTTGCTTTCGTATCTTTCAACACCCTCATTGCTCTTCTCTTTGCACTAATTAATATATTAACGTATCAAGTATGGTTTTTAGTTGGTGGCACATTACTAATTTTAATTATTGACTGATTGTACCTAGGATTTTGATGTTTGAATTTTCTTTACTTCTCAGAGAGAAGCAACGTTACATACTACGTTTATATATTCAGAGTAGGATGAGTGAGAAACCCAAGAATTTGTAACATCAAGAGCAAAAAAACCAAAACTCACAGAGATGAACTCAGATGAACCATGTAGCATGAGTCATGCTGCAATAAAAAAGATCAGATGATGCATGTGCTTCTTTCCCAGATGTAAAAATAAGTCTCATATCTTGATCACATGATAATTTATGATTCGAGTGGAAGCTTGTGGTATTCTTCTTCCACACTTTGGACATTTTCACAGCATTTTGCTGATTGTAGCAGAAAATACGGTTATTCCCTCTGGTGAGGCAGAGGCATTACACAAACCGCCCCTTGAAGAAACAGTTTGGTTCAGCTTCCCTTTTGACTGAATTTAGAGAAATAATTTGTTATTTTGAGGACTCAGCTGTCTGGCTGCTCTTCAGCATCATTACTGCCCCTTAAACGTGCTGTGCCTTGGAACCTGGCCAGGGGGGTCCAGCGTCCCACTAAATTAGAAGCATAGAATAGCACGATACAGTAATGCATTAATGGAAGAACAGAACATAATACTTACATGGCGTGTTTTCAGACACAAGTTTCAAGGTTGATGATGTTATCAAATATCTAATGTCTGCTGAAACAAGTGGGTTTTTTCCCCCTGTGATGGCAAAGATTTAAAGAACATTCATAAAACACCATGAATATTACAAGTAATAAAAATAGCGATTATAATAATGACATCACTAGTTATGAATATCTTGAATGGAAGAAGTCATTTTAGAAAAGGCAGGCATGGGGAAGGACAATGTTAGCAAGAGGAAAAGTAGAATATTTGAAATTACTTAAAAAAGTCACCAAAAAATGGCGAATCTCTGGTTCTTCCGTAACCCATTGGAGACTGGCCATTGGCTTGCCCAGGGTCAGAAATTCATCCATTGAAACTTCCCAAACTTGAGAAAGGCATAAAACATCCATTCCATTGCATGAGAACTTTGGAATTTCAGAGGACGGGTTTATCCTCCTTCAAGCTGTTCTGGTTTTATGCCCTCGGGGACAGACGGGTTACAGTGATCTAAGATGGCGTTTGCAATATCAAAGTGATTTACTCCAGTCAGAAGCCTTTAGAAGTACATCAGTACACGATTTCATAGCCTCTACTTTGAGTTATAGCTGCATCTAAATCAAAGACCAAATAAAATCCACAGAAATGGGTTAAAACCTAACCTGAAATTAAGCATTTTCTGTTTACTGAACATAAAAAGGGCGTACGTGTTCACACAAAAGGCAACCATTGTTCATGTGCCTTCAATATAACGCTTTCTTATAATGCCCCTTTAGCAATGCAAACACCCATTTTTAAATGTCTTTTTTGACAAGGGCTCTTTCATGTGAGCAGCCTCTCACTATCTCCTAACTTAATATCAGCAAAGCTTGAACCGTATTTTACCAACACCTTTACTGATTGCCATAATTCAGCTCAGTGGTGTGACACCTTGTTGTCTCATCCCGTATCCACCAAAATTAAAAAGATCTCTGGTGGCAATTGCCTCGTGGAAATTGTTTAATCTCTCTGGTCTCTGTCTCTCATCTGTTGAAGTATTTTCTTCAGTAGAAGACTGACTTGCCAGCCAGTAGCATAATCGCAGTATAAATGAATATTTGATGCCAAGCATTAATTTGGGAGATCATTAGTAGAAACTGCAAGTAGTAGTGAAACCAAGCAACTGGATGTCCTGGGAAATTACAAGGAATATTAGACGGGAATAGAACATAAACAGTTAAGATATAATTCTTTCCACATATGGGATAATTTATCAAGGGTTACACTTGGAAACTATATTTTCATCAAAAGCTTTGGACACATTTTTACCATACGTAGCTGCAATATACCTATTGCTAGGAGAAATCAAACAGGAAAAACCCGGTATTTTCTCTTTTTCATGTTTATCTATTTTGCAGACTTTCCAATATAGTGTGAAATTGCCTCTCCAGTTTTGCTGATAATTAACCACATTTTCTGTTTAAACATTTGATTAGCAACATCAAGTCATTAGGAATATAACAATTTTACTAGGATAGATCCTAAAAATCTTCACCAAGGGTTGGTCCCCTCTGTTCTAATCATCATATTCTCACTCGTAGAGAGTTCAAAAAATGAGATTTCATGTGCACTGGCCATTGGATGAACAAGGAAATCTGCCTCACACATCTTAAAAGTGTAAATGCAAAGAGCATTTTTAGTGTATGAGCTAAAGTTCCCATCATACATTTTAAGCTAACCATGATAATATCACAGAGATTGTACCTTCCTGTAACTATACAATTGTCTAGAGAATTGTTTGAAATAAAGCAAAATCTTGAAATGATCACATTATTGCAGATAAATGGATGCTGAGTTCGTCACTTATTAGGAATAACAATTTATCCGGGCAATGCAGATGTACCAGCAGATAATGAGTTCAGGCAGTATTGATTCTGCTCCTAAGGGGAAATAGTGCTGGTCTTGACAGCTCTGTACACCCACCGTCCTCTTGCAGTGTAGGACCACACGTAGGGCTGAAATCAAGCCCCAGGAAACCCAGCCGTGCAACTTGTAAGGGGTAAGAAAGAAGGGGCCATATCTTCTGTAAGGCTGTACATTATTTTCAGTATTTTGGAGTGCAACCCCTTGTGTTTCCATTCCCCACTATTTCTGAACTGTGGAGGACATTATGATGGACCTTAATGTTCCCTGAAGCATAGCTTCAGTACAACTTCTGACAAGAATTGACTATTATCTAGATATCCTCAGGAGGTGAATACCATAATGTCCATTCTGTAAGAGTTTCAGCTCATCTACGTCCATTACCTAAGTAGCTTCTGTTTCAGTAGGTGCACTCAATCTCTCTCAAGGAAGGAATCTCCAGTTCAATCAATAGGATCATTACATTTGCATCATTCTTCATTGTTAGGTTCATGCTGCTTGTAGTTGATAAAAGGTGAAATAACTGGTAGCAGCCAAACCTGAGTAAATAAATACAGAACAAATTTGAACTGGCAGCCACATGTACATTTAATTGACATGTATTGATTTACAATTGCTAGCGGGCTTTAAAATGTTGTCCAAAGCCATAACCAGCCTGTGAAGAAAAGTGTTATCTTTACACGTGTTACATGGTTTACTTTTTGTTCCAAAAAGCTAACATAATCAAGTTTGAACAACTTATGGCTAGATAGTTAAAGAATACATTGTTTATTAAGCCTTAAAAGCTTGCAGAAACAAAGAATAAAAGAAAGATAAATTCTCCATGTAAGTTGAGTCTGAGGTATTAGTAACTGGAAGCCACGGAAACGCTGAGCTGGAGGAAAATTCAAAAATACTCTGACAGAGCAGAGCTTGAGGGTTCTCCATCTGCTGGAATTACCCTAAGCCCAGGCAGCAGAAGTAGAGTGCTACTGCTCAGCCTGCACTTCCCCAGAGCTAGTGAAAGCAAAGAGGAAGGACCAGGTTGTTATAAAAAAATAAGCCTGTAGAGTCTTTATTTTTAAAAGTAAATGTACAAGCTTGAAAGAAGAAAAATAAAAGAGGTGACTCAGCCTTATATCTTGTGTAGATATCTCCAAGTTTAAGAAACAAATAAACTTCAGATTGTGATCTGAATCTCGCCCTGCTTGCTTAGCTTCTCTTCAGATCTTTAAAGCAAAGATAAACTTTTAATTCTAAAAGCACCTAGAATGTCAGTCAGATCCAAAAGAAGACTTACGCTTCATAATTCACTTTATGTCCAGAACCGTGAGGGCTCCCTTCTGCAGCTCTGAGGGATGCTTGGTGCCCACCAGACACCAGTCACTGTGGTTCTACACAGACTCCAAACTCCCCTTCTTGGGAGTCCAGCATCCATCCGCCTTTGTAAGCCTTAGTGAAACCTAGAAATTTAACAAAATAATTTAAACTTAGACCTAAAAACAGGTGTGTGCACAGCACAGCTGGTACTACGCTGCAGAGCTGACCATTTCACAAAATACTGTCGCAGTTGCTTTAATTTTAAAACACGGTTTAAAACAGTATTCTTCCCACTGCTAGGAAATAAGTTTCTGTGAGATTGATACCATTCCAATGGGATCATAAAACATCTCAGTTTTCTGATCTAGACCCTAGTGAGCCAAACAATACTTCTCTTTGGTAGGTCAGAATGGAGAATAGCTGTCCTTCTGAGCCAGAGCGAGCCTTTTCCTGACACTGAGGTGGTTTGGGTCCCTGCTCAAAGATGCTTAAATGTAACAAATAATTTTGTATATCTTTACTTCTCTTTCTGCTGAAACTTCCTTGCTGATCTGGTTTGGGGAGCAATGGTCTTTCCTCTGATCCCCAACCTGTGAGGCAGCTCATTACCAGAAGAGGGGTTAAATTTGGCTTCTTTCAAAGGCCACCTGATTTTCTAACATGAAAAATCCTTTCAGTGGCTGGGAATCTCTTTCACACATTCTGACAAATTTCCTTATTCAAGGAGGTTGAAATAGCCTTTCCCACACACTAAGATTTCACTCTCCAAACTGTGAGTGTGGCTACTCTCAAAACATATTTAGCAGATCACATACTGGTGCCTGAAATAATGTATTTTATCTTTTTTTCTAAACCTCATACTCCTCTGTGCATTTTTAGTGGCCATCAGCCACACATTACCTACAACCTCTTATCCATCTTCTGGTTTATTGGAGGCAGGCAGCCTATTCTCATCCAGACTCACATGACCATTACTACAACAGTTAAAACTATATCTATATATGTTCTCATAGAGTAGAGGCATCACACTTTTCCAAATCTGCAAAGCCACCTTCTGCATTTTTTAAGATACACAAAACACGTTTCTTGTCATCAGGAAAACTACTGATTTAAAGCAAATTGATTTTAAACAGACATATGTTTGATATAGCAACTCGGGGTGCAGCACCTCCGCTCTTCAAAAAGCCTGGTAAATTCTATCTTCATTTTGATTATCACTTTTAAAGCAAATATAGGAAACAAAGGCTATCTTTGTAGTTTAGTTGCCACTTTTCCTAATGCAGTACTGAACAATCGAGTAGTCTTTCCCCAGGGAAAGACTTTGATTGCTTCCTTTTTTCCTTCCCTACCTCCTTTGTCTTTCTTTCCCTTTCCCCCTTTCTTTCCACTGTCCCCTTCCCTTCCCTTTCATAGGAATTCACAGCAATAGGGACACAGGGATATGAACTATAGAAATATAATTCTAGTCTCTACATCCTTGAAAAGAAAGGGAAAGAGATGAAAAATACAGAGCAGGTAGTTTAAAAGCTTAACTTCCTCGGAGTCAAAACTCCAGTAATTTTCCACTTCATTCTAGTATGTTTTTTCTGTATGACACTATCCACATGCTGATGATTTTCACATTTGATGTCAGAGAGTATTGTACGTTTGAGAGATGATAGCTAGCTCATTCTGTCTGGCCCTGTGCTTCTTAACCCTTGAGCCATACATCAGCTCTGAGGTGTCAGCTATCACAAATCAAGTGTCAAAAGTATACATTCAGGAATAAAAATGAAGATAGAAAAGCAACTTTTCAGCCTGATCATATTGATGGCAAAAGCTATGTCATTCCCAGAGATCCACGAGGTGGACTTGAAATAAGATATTAAATCAATGTGCTACTGTAATATATGAATAGGGTTCCTACAAACACACCTACATTTCTGATAGATGTTTCTGAATTCTCTGCTGCACTTCCACATAAGCTTCAATTATTCTCTAGAAAGTTTTCAAATCCTGAGGCATATGTGTGTTTATAAAATCATATCACCACTACGGAGAACCTACTGAAAAGCAATGCTATAAATTACTGACATTCAGAGTTCTTCATACACACAATTCCTGCCTGTGGTTGCCAACACCTGGGTCTTCTTATCTTTGTAGACAGCACAGAGATGGTGTGGATACACTGCAGCCTAAAAAGCAGATATAAAGCCCTAAGGCCATGCAGCTGGTTGTTAAGGTAGCTCTGGCAGCTGGGCCAAACCTTGTAGTAGCCACAGGAAGGTTTGGACCACCCTCCCAGTAGCCAACTATCAGATCCCCTAGCCCCTCCACTATCAAGCTCACAGTCCTCTTGCCCAACTCAACAGCTACTCTGGAAGTTTGCTGTTGTCACACACCCACACAAACGAGTCCCTCTGGCAGCTGACCCCAGTCTCTCCAGTCACTGGCCCCTAGACTTACGGGTCCCTTTGACCCGTGGCCTCTGCATACGGGTGCTGGCACCCTGGCCTCTCATCCTGGCCACTCCGTCAAGAAGCTCATTGTTGATCAGGTGCATTCACATGGGAAAAGAGTTGGGAAGAAGAGAGTTTAATAACAAGATGGGCTACACCGAGGCAATCAAACCCAGGGCTTGGCCAGACACGTGTACTGGCCAGCAGCTTGTTTCACACATGACTGACCCCTTTAATCTCCCCTCCTCTCCATTTTCCCACTCAGTCTTCTCTGATCCACCTCCATCTCTTCCTTTCCCTTCCTTTGGACCCTTTCCTAAATGTGCCGTAAGTTCTGTTCATTACCACAATCCCCTCCAAAAAGCCATAGGAGGTTTTAAAGAGCCTCCCACCTCCCATCAGATATCCCATTAGAATTTTGCACTTTTGCAGGAGATCTATGATAATCTTGTTTCCGTCTTTCTTATTGGTGACAAAATTCAGGTTGAACCTCTTCAAGGCCAAGCTTCAGTGGTTCCTTCAGTGGCCTATTAATCAGTACCCTAAGGATTCTCATATTTGTTATTGTCTCATTATCTCCTGTTCCTTAGGGTTTGCGGTATGAGTGTTTAATTTATTACTTCTCTTGTCTTTTGTCCTTGTCTTTTAAGCTGAATAGCTGTTAACCAGATATCCTCCCAAACCAGATATCTTTACAGTCCACCTCCCCTCACACCAGCAGCCTGCTCTCCCTGGAGAACAACGTTCTTCTAACACAGAACATGAAATCAAATGAAATGAAATCAACAGCCTGGGAAAATGTAACCCAGTCTTCTCCATATGTTTAATTCCAGTCGAGAGCTAAAATATTCTTGTTCTTCGCACCCGCTCACAGAAACGTCCAAACACTCTGCTTTGCACATAAACATTCCCAGAAACACAGATTTCAATGACTGTGTTTCATCAGCGAAATGTTCACACTTTCAAAACAAGCTGTGAACTCCTCAACTGAAAGAACTTCTTCAAGCATTGCTTTTTTTCCCATCATTCGAGCAACATAAGCAGTAATTTTATACGGTTTTATACACATTCATCTGTACATTTTAATCTCTCAAGGTCTAATTTAGGGCAATCAATGTCATCCAGTGCACTGTTTGCCTTATGCATGAGCACAAATGTGGTTGCACATTTTCCTATCAATATCCATAGGCTACCTGGATTACAACTCTGGTTTTAACTTCAAGCAAATTGCCTATCAATTAAACTACTTATAATCTCATCATTTGTCTGCTAAACTCTTCTTCAAACCTTATACAAATGCTTATACAGATGCTTTTCCATTCACAATGGGCTTCAAAGGATTTCTGGTTATTTTAGGTGGTCTCTCAGTTTCAGTGGCACTACTTAGGATAAGCACACACATGGGAAACTGAGTGTTAAAAGATTACAGGAATGCATATAATATAATAAACAGCTAGAAAGGGAAGTGCACAGAGTTAATTACCATTAACGATCATTTTGAAATTAATTTCTTTATCCAAGACATAGATCCTTCAACTGCAAGGATATAATCCTGTTACTGGATTCCTTAGTGAGGCAACAGGTAAAGTCAACCAAGCCTCTGTGAGGCTCATACCTGAAGATGCAAGATAAAATGGGAATTCTGTAATCTATTTAGCAATAAATGCATATTATTTCTGGTCTTCACCACTCAAAACCGGGAAATCTAGAGGTTAATTTTGAAATCTAAAGCTGTAGCAGCAGAGAAATAATCTACTATGAATGAAGAACATTTTCTATCAGGAATCAGAGATGCGTGAATACTATGTAACTTCTGAAATAAGCATGGTTCATTAGGGACAAAAAAGAAAAATCAGTTAAATCTTGAAGACCTAAGCCTGTATTCTTCAAACCTCTCCAGTGCCACCCAGCTACCAACAATAAAGGGGTAATTTCATATGATACCATCCTGTTAAAGATGACATTGTTCTTTGTTGCAATGGAATTCTCCACCTCCTTTAAAAACAATAAAATTATGTTGTATATTACAGAAATGAATAAATTTTCATTGTGTGCTGACTAGAAACACTATTGTTTAGGAACACACTCTTTTTAAAAAGTCCATTCAAGCCAAACTAATTTTGCAATAAGAGATTAGACAGTAATAGGGTGATTAAATTTTCACTAAAATATTTGGACACAGTTGTCATGAAAATAATGAAAACCATGTCCTAGGATCCTATTTCAGAGAAGTGCAAAAGTGGACAAAAAATGAGACATAACAGATTATACCCATTAAGATAATTGCAATGCAATTATATGACAATCTTTTCCGTGAGAAATTATTTTTCTGATGATGATGAGTTAAAATATTAATTTCTAATTCCATCTCATCTATATGTATCCATTAGAATTCTGAAACACTGTCCCTGGAAGCACATTTGCATAGCAAATACACCATTCAAAAAAGTGCTATCAAAGTATTTTTCTGAAGAAAATGCACTTGCAAGTATTATCCTTGTGTGAATAGTCACTTAGAACAGATTTATTTATTCTAATTTGCCTTCACACACAATGAGGTTGGGGTTTATAATTAAAAAGGTTCATTGGTTTTTTTTATTATAAAACCTATAGAAGATGAACATATGGAAAAAAAAGAAAGCTTTTTTTTTACTAAATAAACTATTAAATCTAAAGAGTCAGCTAAGGAGGCAAAAAATGAAAAATAACAGAGACAACCCTGTTGAAAGGTAAGGGAATTCATGCCATTTCATTTCTAGGACACTTGCCAATTTTTAGGTCCCTTACGAAGATTCTGACTCTTGTCTAGTCATTAATAAGTTAAAACTTTTAATCACTTGAAAGCTAAACCTCTTGAAATGGAAGTAATCTCTGTGAACAGGTTGTCTCTGTCCATTTTCCAAGAAATAAAAAAACCCCACATCTTCTCTCACCTTCACCTGGCAAACTTTCAGAAGAGGCTGAGAGTGGTTAGACATGACTAGAAAGATGAGATCATTACGCTGTTAATGTTTTGAAAAGTAATCCCAAAATCCGTATATATTTGCAAGTGGTTTACCTGGCAGGCTAACACACCTAAAGTTATTTTAAATGTTGGCCAAACCATCCATCATTTTGCTACGGTAGGTAGGTTATCGAAGATCTTTTGACATATACTACTGATGAATATGATACTCACTGTTGCAATACACACAATAAAAACACATTTAAGCCAAAAAGCCAGGAATCAGCTGGCTTTGGGCTCTATGTGAAATAATTTCCTCAATGTTATCTGTTCACTCTGGTGCTCCTGATGCTGCATCTTCTGTTCTCTCTTACTTATCTGTTATGGGTACCATTTTTCATATTTTAACAGTGGCTCAAAAAAGTACTTTATGCATCTGTTAGACTGCTGCCATAAATCAATTTCTATGTATAAATGATGGACTAAACTGTGCGGAAGGTTGCACAGATTGACTCCTGAGCCTTAAACCAGGTGGGAGAGTCCTAAAGGAAAGAAAGAGGACTTAATACCACATTTCACCCTAGAAGTTTTAGAAAAATATGGGAACTTTTAAAGGTACAAGTGGATTTTCTTGGTGCTGATCAAGTTATGTAAAAATAAAACAATAGCAAAAACCATTTGTTTATTGCATTTTGACATAATAATCTGTTGTCAGTGAGAGACTGAGTCACCATCACTGACACAAGTTTCCAAATGCAGGAAAATAGATCTTCTCAGGCATTTATGTAACTTATACTTAGGTCATTTCTTTTCCCAAACGGATGTAAAAATATATTCTCTTTTTAAAGTTAAATAAATTTGAATGCTTAAAGGCCAAATGTTCCATTGGTTATTCAAATCTTCCCCTGGGGAGCTATACAAGATAAAGAACTTCTCAATAAAAGGTTTAACTCTGCATATAGTCCATCGCATTAAACCTAGTCAGGCCACAATTTAGAAATAATAAAGCTAGAACCTCCTTGCTCTTATGTTCCTCCATCAGAAACTGCAGCGCAGATCATATGTAAATTAGATTATTCTAGATCAACGGGGCTGCTCAATAAGTATTATTCCATGTCTGTATGTATGGCTGAAGGCAGTCACAGCTGCCACCCACTGCTGCTCCCATAAGGTAAAGCCAAATGGTTCTGCAGCGAGCGACCCGCAGTTCTTATACAGCATCAGAAGCGTGGAGGAATGAGCAAAAATTATGTTCTTACAGAAAATAATCATCTCATCCATTTGTCAGCTAATGCAGAATTTAAGGTTTGTGCACGTACAATGAACAAAGAGAAACTATTAAGCGCACACTGCAGAAGATCAGGGAGTGCAGCAAGAACAAGTTACCAGTAGCTGTGAGATATATCAGAAACATGTCACTTATAAAAGACTGTTTATGTTTTATTCATGCAAAATAACTCAGTGCACAGGCCCTACCGTCAGAAAATACACAGCAATGAAAGTATCCATGACAAACAAACGTGACTAAAAATATTTGCCATAGATATCATTAAGATCATCAATTCTGAAAAACAGAGAATACCTCACAGGGGGAAAAAAGGATGTTTCAAAACTGATCTTCTTTAAAAATCCAAACGGACCACATTTAGTGGTCTTTACATTTAGTGCAGCCACTCCTCAAAGCAGCATGAGGACATAGAATAAAACATCAAAAAGTGACTGGTATGTTTCTGGTTGAAGAATAGGCTGGGTCTTAATTTCCTGTGCCTGGAGTAAGATTGCCCCAGACTATGGACACCTAAATTGGAAATTTAAATTGCAGAATTCCCTCTTTTTCTATAGTTCGGGTGTTTTGCTTTTCTTTTTGGCCTGAGTGTGACTTTAGGTACCCTTTAATGAGACCTGGCACACCCAACAATTGCAACCACCACGTGGCTCAGTCTTGTGCATCATGGGACCGGGATGACTTATGAATAAACAAGACTGTTGTCATTTTATTGAATCAACGGCAAAATCACTAAAATTTAGGAAAAACACGGTTTAGCGATGGTTTTTATCAGAGTTAGGTCGATGGTTGAACTCGATGATCTTAAAAGTCACTTCCAACCTCACCAATTCTATGATTCTGCGATTATACATTGACACAGTATATTATTATATTATATGGATGTACTTGCAGCAACTAAAGGGTGAGTCAGATCCTTCCAATATTTCCATTTCTCTTTCTAAAATTATATCTTTAACATGTACTTCATAATTGAAAATATCACAAAGCAAAGAGATATCCAGAGATATGTTCACTTCTATCATGACAGCTTTAAAGAAAAGGAAGTGGGGGACAGGCGAGGGGGCAGCATCCTGGATGTCTCAAAACTACAGAGGAAAGGCTACAGTGAGTAGTGACAAGTCTTTAATAGGAAACTTCTCTCTTGATTATAGTAATAAAGAACTATCTGGAAAGCCTGATTTCAACTGTTGCACCTGTCTTGGCAAGTGAAAGGCTCTCCTGGGTAACCCTGTAACATCCTGATCTGCATGGGGCCGTATACATCAGCTGGAGGGTTATAAATGTTGGATAAAAACTGCTGCAGTCTAAGGTGAAAATGTGTTATTTGATCAAAATCTCCATGTTAATTCAAATTTGCTAGAAATATTTCCCTTGAATAAACTTGTATTGACAGAATTTGTCAGAGTAACTCTGAGTTGCCAGAACTCAGAGTGACCTCTCAAAGCCCTTCCAAACATCTCTTCGCTAGACCTTTTCTGGCACGTCCCCTGCTGTATGATGATTTAGGTCAATGTGTCTGGCAGCCACTATTACTTAAAACAAACTCACATCATTCGGCATCAGCTGGTGCTCTAAAGCAAGATACAAGCTCCATGTAAGTCTTGAGCATGCCAGGGATCTCTTCAACATTTTTTTACACATCATTTTATAGTTAGGAAACCACAAAGTACCATGGTCAATCTTGCTGCACAGAGACCTTTGTATGGGCACTTCAGGAACCTTAAAGAGTGATTGGCCAAAGACAGATGATGGTCTACCAGAAGGTCAAGGGACATCCCAAATCCAGCTCTTGTCAATCATGTGAGGACTTTGGCCATGTCTGGCTAGAGGAGCAGAGTCAAGTCACTAATGAGCAGCATGCAGGACCCTATTTGAACTGGATAATGAAGGCTAGGGCCTATTGCTAGTTGAGACCTCTTAAACTCGTAGAAACCAGCAGGAAGTTCCAAGGATGAAGGGAATAAACGGGCTGGCATTGGCCCAGGTAAAGATATGTACAGAACTTTTTCTCTGAGCACATGTTTGGGTGAGGGAAGGTTATTTTCTCTGCTGATTGTTTCCTGGACCTGCAGCCAGGTGATTGACACACTGCTGTCTGGGCTGTACTGCAGGTGGCCTCACGCCTGCCCCAGCTCCGGGTGGCTGCTGGAGGCAGCCTGTCTCCTCACGGCCTCTGGAGCAGCCTGGCACCCTGCCCCAGGCTCGTGATCACCCCAAACTGGCGTAAGGACCTCGCTTCCCCATCCTCTCCCTTGAGCCCTGCCCCTTTGCTTGCCCTTGCACTTTGATACATGGTGTGAATCACAGGGTTTCCCTCAGCCTGATTCATTCCTGCAGGTGGGACAAGGCTCCCCAACCAGGCAGAGCTTCTCCTTGGTCCCTCAGACTCCTCCATCCTGCAGCACCTATCCCTTTCCTGCCCCCACATCCTCACACAGGAGTGATCCCGGTTTGCACAGACACCGGGTAGCGGTTTTCATGGACCAGATGCAGGCTATTTACTTCCACAGTACTTCATTTTCCTCTGGGAAATCGCTCAGGGAACATCCCACTGCCCGTGCCCTGAATAAACACCAGTTGTACAAAGCAACCTTGGGACACGAGTTACAAAACCGAACTGAGGTGGCGGCGTGTCCTGCCTTCCTACGACCTTTTTTTTTGTGCTGACCTGCCACAGCATTTCCTTGCTGGAGCATTGCCTTTCCCCCGGAGCACGGCGTTGGCGAGTTACCCCCACCGGAGCTGTCAAAAGAGAACAGAAAATAACGATGGTGAAAGTAAAGTAAAATCGGGTTGTTTTTTTTTCCTGTGATTAAGGCAAACGCAGAGCCTCGGTGGAACCGGGGGCCCACACAACCGCGGGCCGAGCCGCGGCCGAGCCCTGACAGAGAAACTCGGGTGGGAGGGAACCCGCCCTGCCCTCCGGCCCTCAGCTGCGGAGAGGGGCTGCGCCATCTCCCGCTTTTCCCTCTTCCTCCTTCTACCCCCGGCGCCCGGGAACACCCCTCAAACCCGGCCACGGCCTCACGTTTACACCCTCCCTGCCCCCGCAGGGAACCGGGCCCGGCCCCCCCGGCGGCCGGCAGCGGCGGGGCCGGGCCTGGCCTGACGCGGTACCGCCTCCCCTCGCCCCGCCCCTGCGCAGGCCCCGGATCCGGGGTTTAGCGCCGGGGCCGTTGCGTCGTACCTGGAACCTCCGGTCCTGACTCCCCCTCCTTCGCTCGGCCCGCGGAGCCCGCGCCGCAGGTGGGGAGGGCCGCGGCGGGGAGCCGGGGAACGCCGGGCCTGGGGTGGGAGCCGGAGCCAGGCCGAGCGCGGCCTTGTCTGTGAGGCCCTGACGGAGGCCGGGGGCCGGGCGCTGGTTCGTGGGCTTCGGCGAGGCCTGGGCAGGCCCGCGGCGGGGCCTTGCTTACTCCGAGGCGGCTTCCCGCGCCGAGACACCCCCGCCCCCCCTCACCTCGCCCGCCGGCCGAGCGGGGCCCGCTGGGTGCCGGCCGGCATTGGGCCAGCTCGCCGGGCCTCGGGCTGCGTCCGGCGGCTGGAAACTTCGCCATGTTTGCCAGAGCAGCCGCCGCTCCGGCCCTGGCGAGGGAGGAAATCCCGTACATCTCAGGGAGGTTCCTCGCTCCTGTCGGCTTTGGCCAGCCGGCCGTGTGCGGGATGGGGGGGGGGGTGTGTCTCTAAAGGGGGTGCGGGGCAGCAGTGGAGATGGCCCGCCTGCCCCTGCCAGGTCGTTGCCTTCCCCTGCTGAATCCTCTGTTTTGGAGGAGCTTGTAGTCTTGGTGTTTAAGGCGCAGCGGAGAGGGCAGGAGGAGGTTGCCGTTCAAAAGCTTGTGCCGCTTTGAAAAAGAAGTAGGTCCGTAACCTCAAGTTTATACGTTTGTGTGTAAGGAGGCAAGAGTGCCGCCCTAACTGTCTGGAGAAGTATAACAATTACTTTTGTAAAGTTTCGCTGTTTTCATAAACAAAAAGTTTTTTTCCCAGAGCCTTGCATTTAACTCGGGATGTGGTGGTTCCGTGTGCCTGGGACACTGTCTGTGTACTATCCTATAGCAAGCTTTGGGGTGCAGCCTTAAATTAAAGCTGCTTATCACAACATATTTTTAATTTTCCAAACCTTTCGTAACGGACTGTGAATTCAAGGGAACTCCAGACAAATCCAAGGAGGCTGGAATATATACATCACTTACAAGGGAGAGACTGGGTCGAAGCACAGCTGTTAAGGAAGTAGGGTTTGTGGCTTTGGTGACAATGTTGAGGCTGATGCGTATGAAGCTGATATGTTCTCAGAACTATTAGCGTTCAGCGTGTGGATGCTGGATAAAACAACAAACTGTTCTCGAGTTTTGGTCAGCTGTATAAAGTACAGTGGTTGGTTGGTTGGGGGCTCAAACCATGTTAGAGGAACACATTTCACTTGAAGGTGGGTGTTTTCTCGTCTGTGAACTGAGATGTGTCTCTCTTCAGTCTCTGGCTGCAGAACAACAGAATTAAATTCTAATTATAGAAGTCCAAGTACAGCTGGCATTGGAGGATACATTTGCAGGAGTATTTTAATTCAGGAGAAGGGTGTGCTCCTGGAATGAGTTCCCAGTCATCCTTGCTTGCTGCACCTTGGGTCACGTCACGGTGTGATCTGGGAGCATGTGAACTCTCCTCCTTTTGGGAGAAGCTAAAACTGGAAGGTGCACTTTGTGAGTGGGTGTAGTCAGTCTAGACAAGAGCTAGTCTGAAATAAACACTCAAAACCATGTATAGCGTGGTTGTTGGGTCCTCAGTAACTGTTAATTTCTACAGAGTTGCTGGTTGTTCTGTGTTTAGTTGTTAGTGTAGGTGTAGCCTGGCCCTACCATCGGTAGAGCAGGTGAATTGAGTAGAGTTGTAGCACAACAGCACCAGGGACTGATCCCTCAGTGTTCAGACCTGTATCTGTGACAGCTCTTGCCTAAGCTGCAAGGCTCAAGTTTCAGAGCTTGAAGGCTGTAGGTCAGCTGTAAGGAAAACAGTAAGCAAAGACCCCACGTGGAATCATCCTCAACTCTCTCGACAGCTTTTTCAGAAATGTTTTTTCAATAGCTCAATAGTTTTACTTTTCAGTCCAACAGTTTCCGTTATTGAATAGCTCCCAAATTTAGAACATTGTAAAAGTGCTATAACAGCATAAGAATAAATAGTTTTCCTTCTTGTAAGGGTTGAGTGGCTTAAACGAACAAAATAATGCTGCATATTTGCTGAAACAGTAACTGGGACTTGTTGGCATTTGCCTTTCCCCCCTACATTCACCTAGCCTTTGAGGCAATAGAATCAATTAGTGTTGTGCTTGTGTTACTATCACCTTATTTAAGATCTTTCTGTTCTGAGTGGTTAGTTTAAAATATTCTTGCTTGGTTTCCACTCTTAATCTCCCTCTTAGAGCTCCCTTTCTCAGTGAAGCAGCATGATAATTATTAGCAGGTGCTTTAAAAAATGCCACTTACAATGGAAAACTGTTCCCCAAGACACTGGTGAATTGAGTGGCTGGTGTCTCTGTGCGTTAAGTAACTAAAGTGGGTTATGGGGATAAGCTGATTGCCACTGCTGTACAGATTATTTAATTTTTAACTTTGAGTTTGTTTTCCACCTGTTGCAAATTACAGACATTTCTGCTTGGATCAATTCATTATAATCTGGTTTCAAGTGCTCTGTGTTTCAAGGCAGTTCCAGTATCATGGCTGAAAAGCTACAGTCATGAGAAAACTTTAAAATTTGCATAGGTAGCAAAAATGCTTTTGTGAGTAATACTTTTTTTTTTTAACAGGCTTTTATAAATGCTACATATTGCCAGCAGCTATGTTAAACTAACTCCCATTTCTTCCTTGACTTTCCTGTGAATCATTCCTCTTTTTGGTTAAAAGGGAATCATCGGTTTAAACACCTGGAGATTTATATTTCTAGCTTGGCAATGAGTAGCTAATCCTGTGTTCTCAAAACAAGTCCAACCTAAAAAGCTTATTAGAATTGGGTATATAGTGTGTGTAGAAATCACTGAAAATCGTGAACTTGCTTTCTAGAGCCCAGTCTTCTTTTTTTTTATACCAAGATTAATGCGTTGTGTGAAAGCCTGTACAATAACAATGTTTTGAAAAGCACTGCTTGACTGTTGTAACCTTCTGCCAGCAATTCTACTGTTAGAATTTCAAAGCATCTGGTTGATTCCCCCTTCAACCTGGGCATAGTGGAGGATCTGAACAAAGCTCCCAGTTAGTTCAGGTTCTTAAGGATTGGGATTGACTCCAGCTTTGCAGGTTTTAAGGGATGTGAACAGAGGGCAATGGAAGTTCTCGTTGGAGTAATGACCACAGGCTAATAGTTACTTGATGCGGAGGGATAAATCCAAGCCTTGTTTGAATCATTGTCCCTGAAAACTTTCTTCTGACTTCTGTTTTAGACATGGGAAAATCACTTTCTCACCTGCCCATGCATACGTGCAAGGAGGACGGCTACGATGGGGGCACGGTGTCGGATAATATGAGGAACGGGTTGGTTCACTCGGAATCGCACAACGAAGATGGCAGATGTGGAGACGTGTCACAGTTTCCCTACGTGGAGTTCACAGGAAGAGACAGTGTCACCTGCCCGACTTGCCAGGGAACAGGAAGAATTCCACGAGGTAAGTTTTCTTTATTATTTTTTTTAACCTATAAATCTACCTCATAACCACATGCAGGTGTAACTATAATAATCTGTAACAAATAGCTCTCCTAGTTAGGATGGAGTATCTTATCTTTTTGACTTTTTAGCACTAAAATTTTGTTATAATTACATCAGATGAATGAAGCAAATTGATTTGTTACCTGTTGGCTCTTCTCCTGTCTGTGCAATGCTAGTGTTCCTTGCTTCTCAGCTTTAAAATCACACATAACCCTAACTCTTGCAAGTTGAATCTTCTAACCCTTATTTCTGTGACGTTTTACTGCATTTTTTAAACTACCTATTTTAAACTCTTTGAATCAATATATAACTTGGCAAAAATAGCGGCAAACACAGAGTGAAAAATAGACCTGTTGCTACAACACCTTTTCCCTCATCATTTATGGTGAGTTTTTTTGCCCTCGGTTTCCCTTACACTTCCTCTGTCCCTGCCAGGCAGAGGATCCCAGCTGGGAATTGAAAATATCCAGGATCTCTGGTTGCCTCAGGAAGGAGTGGGCTGCACAGAATTAGTTCTTTATGCTTTTTATTTGCTTGCTGCTCTCATCCTCTGCTTTTCCTTTTCTTCTAATAAAACATTCTGCTTTATTGCACTCCTCTGCTACGTGGTGAGCCACCTGAATAGCTGGTTAGAAACAGAGCTCTGAAAGGAGAATGCGGGGTACCTGAAACTGGGCAGAAGGAGAGAGTGGCAAGAAGGAGAGAGCCTTCTGCCCCAGCTGTAAGATCTTCCCTTGACGGTGGGAAGGAGCTGATGAGAAGGTTTCACATTTGGGACTGGTTTTTGAGGGGAGAGGGGAAGAACTTAGTCATGCAGTTCTTCTATGAACAGTAACAAGGAAGACTGTAACACGTGATACGATGATAAACTGTATAACAAATACATGAAAATGCATTTTGTTACTTGGACAGCTTTAGCTTTTCAGTATGATTAAGTAAGAAAGTAGGACTGGGCTGTTTTGTTCAAATGTTGAATATGCTTCATTGAGGTTGAGATAAAAACCTGTTTTGAATTGATAAAGGTTTTTTTAGAAGGTTGATGTTACATAAAACTGCCTGCTTTTGTTAGCATGCTTAGCTCAGCGCAGTGATTTGGAATGGACTCACTTCGAAGTGGTTGATTAGCTAAGTGATAATGCTGGTCAAATTCTGCATTTGGCTTAAACAATGCAAATTGGACTTGGTCTTAAGGTCTCTCTGTTCAAACAGGGATGAATCTCAATTCCTATTTCTTGTATGGCATAAAGCTCTAAAGGCAAATGTACTTTGAACAGTTCATCTGTGCTTGTGTTTTTTATTTCTACTGTTAAGATATCCCTCTTATAAAAATGCTGGCTCATGAAGCAACTTGTTGCTTGGAGAAATCCCAGTAAATACTTTTTTTGGTTTATAGAATTATAGAATGGTTGGAGTTGGAAGGGACCCTAAAGATCATCCAGTTCCAACCCCCTGCCCTGGGCAGGGACA
>JAOXJM010000012.1:28435213-28448031 GCA_026413425.1 Tringa solitaria
GCCACAGCTTCTCTGGGCAACCTGTTCCAGTGTCTCACCACCCTCACAGGAAAGATTTTCTTTCCAGTATCTAACCTAAATCTCTCCTTTTTCAATTTAAAACCATCTTCCAGGGTGCTGCAGCTCAGTCCGTGAGAAATAGTTGTACATACCAGTGGTTCCCAGAATGCAGTGTATGTGTAGCTTGTGTTGCCAAAGCCACCCAAATTGATATGTGTATTTGTTTTTAAAGAAACTTGACTCCTGCTTTTAAGCAGAGTAGGTGTAGAATGCCTTCTGGATCAGTCCTTGCTGCCTAGACTTCCAAGTGGTGTTTTCCTACGACTTATATGGTCTGGCAGAGAGAGCTGGACCCTCTTGTACCTCTGTTTCTCTTGTGGACACGGTGCCAGAGGATGCCACCTCCTGTGTGTGTGTACAGCACAGAGGCAAAACTTTTTGCTGCTTTAGTCTTGGTGGGCTTGGTGTTTTTTCCTCCTGGTGTTGTGTAAGCCGTGCTCTATTTCAGAAAGTGACATAAGCTACAGGAATATTCTATTTGGACCATTATCTAGAATGTAAATGTTTATCTTCAGTGTTTATTCTTTGGAGCCATTAAGTTACAACGGGCAGTCTTTGTTTAAAGTAGCTGCAACAATACTTAGTCTTTGTTTGTTTAAATTCTGAAAGGGTGTTTTTGTTTCCAGGGCAGGAAAATCAGCTGGTAGCATTAATTCCATACAGTGATCAGAGACTGAGGCCAAGGAGAACGTAAGTTAATAGTTGGTTGTGATACATGAATCTACAGTTAATTCTTTTATTCTAGTTAAAATTCAGCAATTTAAAGGAGGTGTGAAGAATTAAGCAAAAAATCACTGTAATGTTTTCTTGCATTAAGTATTGAAAGAGTCCTGCTCGTGAGTAATACCAGCCTTAACCTTTAACTCTTGGAGAGTTATTTATTAACAGGTGTGCATAGACCCATCACAGTATGTCCTACAAAGCTAGGTGATACTGTTTGATCTCTTCCTGGAGATACTTATCTGAACATCTACAGTAATTATGCAAGTATTTGTCAATCTGCATAGCATCTTAATTGATCTTAGTAGCTACATCTTCAGTGTTCAAGTCTGAATAAAGCGATAAATTCTTTGGGCCACTACTACAAAATAACTCACCTAGAAATTAATCTGTAAAGCTCTGAGCAGCCAACAAAATCAACAAATTCATCATTCTGATAGTGCTTTTGTATTTTCCCCTAGGATCTTATTAAAGGTTTAATTACAGTGCTCAGGGCTTCTTGTTCTGACACTCTGTTGGTTTTCTTTCCTTCATGTTTGGATGTTTCTGTAGTAAATAGAAATAAATGCCAAGGGGAGAAAAATGTTGTGAGTTGACATAATACTACCTCAGATTGTATATCTGTTGTAATAGTAGTACAAATTTGAAACGTACTACTTTTGAGAAATTTAGAGCTGCAATAGAGTCTTTTGTGTCATTTTATTATCCTACATTCACATGCCTTTAATTGTGAATTTCCTGTTCCTTAGCACAGGTCTAACACTTTCCCTGAAAGTCTTTTATGACAAAGAATCCTGTGTTAAGAGCTCTCTGGGTGTGTTTTGCAAGAGCCCTGCAGAATGACAGAAATTCTGCTATAAATAAATTTTAGGAGGAAGTGCTTATGTTTCAAAGCGCGTAAATATTTACCTCTCCATTTTTCCTTTTTAAGTTAAAAACGTTGGGATAACCACATGTTTGAGACTTGATTTCTGTTGTGTGTATACAAGGATAACATCTCTGTTTGAGATAGGTGTGAAGTACAGCATAGTTAGGGCTTTTTTTTCCCCCCTTTGGAAGCTGATGGAAGCTATAAATAGACTGAACTAGTTGTATTGATTAGTCATCCTCCTTATTACTTAAAAGAAAATTAACATGCTCTTTTTTTTTTGTCTCCAGAAAGCTCTACGTGACCGCTTCTGTAATTGTATGTTTGCTGCTTTCTGGGCTGGCTGTATTCTTCTTGTTTCCTCGCTCAATCGACGTTGAATACATTGGAGTGAAGTCAGTATATGTCACTTACGAACAGGGTAGACGTATAATTTATCTAAATATTACGGTGAGTCTAGCTATCTGTTTGGATGGTTGCAATGGATAAATGCAATAAGAGACACTACTGTGATGGTTTAATATGCACAGAAATTGTGCCTTGCTGGTAAACTTGGTTAGTGCCTTAAGAAATACAAGCAGATACAATGACTGCTTTGAAAAATGGAACTGGACCTGCTGTAGCTGGTTTCTGCAGCTGTGGCTAATAGAGGTGTAGTTGCAAGCTGCCACTGGGTCTTCTATTTTCATGAGAACAGTGACTTTGTGGTTCTCTGCTTTGTTTTTGGAATATGAGTGAAATGTAGTGTGTGCATGTAGGAATGTAACTAAATGCTGTCCTGGTATTAGGCATCTGTCAGAATTGGTTTTGAGGAAAAATAATTTCGTATCCACCTTAAAACTTCAAGGAGGTCTTTCTATGTGCTGCTTGGTAATGCAGTCAACAGAGGATTGCATAAAGACTTTTGGTAGAGTTCCTCATTTTAAATGAAGCAAAGGGTCCCGTGATGGCTAAACATCCTGGGAGGAATAATTGAGGATAGGGAGAAATGCAGTATTTGCAGTGGAGGGTGGTCACCAGGGAAGTTGTGCCAGAATTTTATGCTGCTCAAATATTCACCAGAAAACCTGAGAAGGAGGTTAAGGGATGGTCCCTTCCACCCCACCTTCCCAGTCCTAGAAGGCAGGAAAATATACTTGCATAATTTCAGGTATTACTGTCTGAGGCACAAATTTCAAAATGTGTGCTCTTCGAGATACACAGAACGGATAGCTGTTACTGTTTTGTGGTTGTTTGTGGTTTGTTTTTTTCAGAACACGCTAAATATAACAAACAACAACTATTATTCTGTTGAAGTGGCAAATATCACGGCCCAAGTTCAGTTTTCCAAAACAGTTATTGGCAAAGCACGGCTAAACAACATCACCAACATTGGTCCTCTGGATATGAAACAGGTAAATAGGACAGGCTTTCAACGTTGAATACCTGTTAATCTTCACATATAAATCTACTCATTTGTGTTTTCATTGGGTTATTTTTTGTTGTGGTTTTTTTTTTTTTTAGATTGACTATATGGTGCCCACAGTCATACAGGATGAAATGAGCTACATGTTGTAAGTGCCCTCACCTCTAAATATCACATGGGTCTTATTCAAAATTACGATGGTGCAAAACCTGACTTTTCAAAGTGAGCAGAAGTGCATTTGCAGAGATGTTGTGGTGTTTTCTTTGTGTTACAGCATTGGGGGTTGTACAGTGGGTCACTTTTCAGTGTTCCCCAGCTAGTAAATTTAGGTTTTGTGTTAGCCATTACTAGTTAATTGTTTGGATCCTGGAGAGTCCTGTAAAATCAGCTTAGGTTGAATACAGGAAAAAAATCGATATATTTACTGCTACTATAAATACCAATATAAAAAAGCTTTTAATACCAAACTGATTTATTTGTATTTTCATATCATTTGGATCACCTGTGTTTATTCACTGTTTAATGCTTCAGCAGATGTTTGTTGGTGCTGTGAAAAAAGAATGACAAGGGCATGCAAATACTGTGGGTGGCGGTCATGCAACCTTCTTGCACTGGTCACATGCCTTTCGTTCCAGAGCTGAAAAATGTGTGATCAAGGGCAATTGATTTAAGGAGGGGTGGAAAAGTGTATACACTTACCTAGTGCTCTGTGTAACTGGTATCTGGGTATGTCAGAAAATGTTGGTTTGAAGAGGTATCGTGCAAGAAAATAACTCTGACAATTACTTCAAAATCTCTGCAGACTGGTTAAGGGTCACTGCATAATGCAGAAGGGGATGGGTGCAAAAAAAAAAAGTCTACAGTCACAGTTTTGAAGTATTTTAGTTGTCATTGCTACCAGCTCTATAGTCTCTATGTACACAGGTAGCAGAATTGCCAGCTGAAGCCACAATTCTTGCTTTTTAGATAATTGCCTGTGAAAGCTTGATGCAGATCTAACAACTGTTTTTCTTTTTTTGCAGTGACTTCTGTACTTTAGCCTCTATCAAAGTGCATAACATAGTAGTGATGATGCAGTAAGTATGGAAACTTCCTAGTCTTTGGAAACAACTTTAAAAGCCGTGTAGTTCTTGTCAAACTATTATTCAGAAATGCTTAATCCTGGAATCTGTTCATCATAGATAAAATGAACTCAGCTTGCTTTCTAGTGTAGAGGCTTCACAGTTCTTGAAAGTGAACTCAGTCTTTCATCAGACAAGTGTCTGTAAAGACACCTGAATAGGCAGAACTGCTATTACTGTACCTGCTCTGCAGTTGGGCTGTAGCTGTGGAGCTGTTGAGCTCTCAAATGCTTTGAAATTAGTTTGTGTATCAGCCATTGCTCAAAAATTGCTGAGATTTTTGCGATCTTGAAGTGGATACAGGCTCCTGGTTTTCTGCCAGAGTCTGCTTCTCATGACTGATTGCATAAATAGCAGCATGGTGGGTTTTTTTTTGTTGGGGAGTAAGGGGGAAGATGTGTAGACTGATCATGGCAGTAACTTCTCTGCTCATCGCTTGCTTTCTCCTTGCAAAGTGAAGTAATAACAAGTAAACCTCAGCTTTACCATCTTCTTTAGGAAAAAATAGTGTTTGCTCAGGAAAGCAAATGTCTTTGATGGAGAAAATCTGTTGTGGAAAGCTAGGATTGTTTTTAACTTTATTTAAAACTTTCGTAATACATATTTTATTCCAAAACTCTTTCCTTAAAAATTCTAGTACCGTAGAAACACTGGTCTTTAGAATAGGGAGCTGAAGTCCCTAACAAACCAAATCTCTCTTCTGTTTTGTCTTTTGAAGAGTGACAGTGACGACCTCTTACTTTGGCCACTCTGAGCAAATATCCCAGGAGAGATACCAGTATGTGGACTGTGGAGGAAACACAACCTACCAGCTGGGCCAGTCGGAATATTTAAATGTCCTTCAGCCTCCGCAGTAAAAGCGCCGGTCGGTCGGTCGGTGTGGGGCGACTGCTCTTGCTGCTTGCCGAGATCCTTTGGCCAGGACTGGTACTACCTGAAGGGGAGAGCACGTGCATGTGAAGCGTAACCAACACGGTGACCCGTTCACTTTAGATGCAAGGAGGGAAAAGGTGCAAAATGTACATAGATGCACTCGTTCAATGTCGTGTTTTTCCCCTTCCGTTTGCTTTCTATTCCTGTAAGCACTTCTGCTGAGCTGTGTGGTGGGAGGGAGAGGGGGAATATCAGATTCTCGAACGGAATCGGAACCTTTCCTTACAGTGTGGTACATCAGCTTAGAGTAACTGTGTGTGTATGTCTGTGTGTAGGTGAAATGTGTCACTAATGAGCATTTTAGAAAAACTGATACTCATAAACTTTAAGTTTATACTTCATTTCTTGGTATTTGACTATTGAAACTGGCAGTATTACTACTTCAGTAACAAGATTAAATTGAGGTCTCTGGGTGTCAAACTTCTCTTAGCAAACCAGTGGCGATAGTTCTTTATTTTGGAATTCTAATTTTCATTTGTTGTACATGATTAGAAGTGACATGTGAAAGCCAGGACAGCTCTCTTGGATGACACTATACTTGAATGTGCAATTTCTAGAATCTGGCATATTTTCATTTGTATTCCCTCCTGCTACCTCTGGGATGTTATAAGGAGAATGTATGTTATTAGATTTAAAGTTCTGTTTAAAAACAAAACAAAACCCAAAATCGTTACTGACAAAGGAAAAATTCAAGGTTATAGAAGGTGAACGGGTAAAAAAACTTTGTTGTCATTCTGCTTTGTTTTTTAGTAAACTTTTGAGTTCAGCTATAAAAATCAAGATTGTGCAGTTTGAATTAGGTGCGAAAATGAGCATGGTTTTGGGCAGCTTGATGTAAATTTTCATAATTTTTATTGTTTTAATATACTGCGTGTCTAAACTACTTGTCAGTGTTAATACATCGGGGTGTGTATTTCTAGTGTGCAGGCTCCGTAAGCAACGCAGTAGTTACCTGAAGCTCCAGAGCACTCACAGTTCACATCAAAAATTATGTAAAGGAAGGATAAAACAATTCTTTCTGTAAGAGTAAATGCTGATGTAATCATGAGACTGACTTATTAACAAAGCTATTAAATAGTTTCGGTAGGATAGTTTTGCACAGGGAGGATTTCCGGGGTTATCACCAAACAAGGTGATTGTTATTTGGTGTCCAAAGTTGCTTGACTTCTGAAGGCTGACTGTTGGAAGGGTTAGGTACAAAACTTTTTAACTCAATCACAGTTGTTTTATTTCTGAATTAGATAAAATGCGGCTGTAAGAAGATACTATTGAGACTGTTGCGTTGTAATGAATAATATAATTTTTAAAATAGATGTTGCGGTTTTTACGCTGCCCATCTCCTGAAAATAAGCTATATAAAATGAATTGGCAATAAACACTATGGAAAAAGGCTGCTGAGTAACTTCTTGCAACTATCTATCTCTTACACTCCAGTACTTCAGTGAAGATACGTGTCTATATTTCTATATTACTCTTTTTTTTTTTTTCTTTACTGGCCTTTCTTAGATGGGGCTAATTGGGGGGGAGGGGGATGTCAATTATGTAAGACTGATTTAAAAGAAATGAAGTAACGGTACGAAAAACCCACCTCTCCTCTGTCTGAGTTGCTGTGAGCGCTTATTCTGAACATCACTGACAAATTTTGGAACCTAAACTGTCAGTTTGATATAGTTGTTGGTAAAGTGAAGATGTCAGCGTTTGGCTTTAGAGCACTTCTGGAACTGGACCAGTCAATTCTGATGACTTATTGTAGTTATGTTCTGTTATAATATGAAAATTATTCTTCAATCTGGGCGCTTAAAAGTAAACATCCTTTGTTACAGCTTGCAATCACGGAAATCAAGGAAATTAAGTGACTCTAGTCTTCCTGGAGTGTAGATGAGGTTCAGTCCTGTGGCTCGTGGTCTGAGAAGATACAGGTGGTAACTAAAGGCTGGGATGGAGGGGAGCTGGCTGGAAGCAGAGGTAAACTCTTCTGTGTTATCCCTTGGAGAAGGATTTATTTATATTAGAGAGAATTCTGGTTTAAATCATATCAGATCTGAAGTCAGCCAGCAAGTGAGAGGAATTTTTTCTTCTAGGCCTAAGTATTTACACCTAGAGTGCTGGGTTTTTTTGTTGAGTGGTTGGTTTTTTTAAGTAGAAAAAAGAAGAAAACACCTCTAGGTAGGTACTCCTATCAACTTAAATTTTTCTTCACAAGGTGATCTAAAAACTGGAAGGGTGCAATGATAAGGTGACTTGGGGAGAGTAGTGAACGCTGCTCGAAGGGGCATGGCGGGGGGGGATTACAGTTAAACAGTGCTGGGACTCAAACTGACCTTTGAGAGTTTGGAAGACGTCCCAAGTAAAATCCCTGCTTTAATCTGTGGGTCTTGCGTTGCTTAAAATGCTTGGTATTGGCTAATTTAAAATAAAGAATTATGACTGAAATAATTCTTTCTAGATATGTAGCAGAAGGGGGAAAACTCTTAGTGTCTGTCACCTGGGATATCTGATGGACATAAACTGTAGCACCATCAGTTTGTAGTTAGACTTTTACTGGAGAACTAAAGAGTTCTCATCTTAAAAAATAGAGTGGGGTAAAGATCCTATTGATGAATCCTCAAATTAAGTCAGTCACAGGAGAATCAAAGGCTTAAGGTTCCACATGTGCTAGTATGTCCTTGCAAAACTCAGCGTATTACTAACCCAACAGGGCAAATATTTGAATTTAACTACTTATTTTAATGTAACATCTCATGAGATGAGCAGGTCAGCATCTGTTTGAATACTCAACTTGGGCTTGATTTGTGTGGCGGAGCTTGGAACATGCTAAGGGAGTAAGGGGTTTCAGTATTGCCTTGGATGACTTTGTAAACAGGCTATGAAATCAGATTCAAGTGACAGATCTGCAATTATTTCACTCTTAGATTTTTATCTTGATTTTAAAAAATAAGAAAGACAAGCCTTTCAGTTCACTGTAAATCAGTAAGTACAAATTTTCTCCCAGAAGGTCAACTTGAAGAATCGTGGGTTTTTTTTTTTTTCTGGTTTGTTTTCCTGTGTGTAAGATAGTCTCTGAAGGACGACTGCTGAAGTGATTTCACTTGTAACTTCCCCATAATCTTCAAAAACTCTCAAACACATACGTGCTGGCGTTGTAGTGGTGTGTTTCAAGGGATTTATTTCTAGTATAATGCTTTCCACTTGACTTCTTTGTAGCGATTCCTATACCAAAACCTGTTCCGCTTTAAAATGGAAGCTGTTAGTTGTCTCTTGAAACAGTGGTCCAAATGTTGCACCATTATGGCATCACTTAAAATCAAAACTTAATGTATTCTGCATAGAATAACTAAAATTCCACAATTGTAACTTAAGGTAAATTAATGTAGTATACTTAAATGCATAAAAATGTTGGCTATTTGGCCCTTTTTTACCTGGAGAACAAAACTCTTTTATATTTTAATTCTGATACTTTGAAAACAAATGAATGAATAAAGCAACCAAACAAAGATCAAAGATCTAACCATGAGGTATCTGTTTGGAGATTTTTAAAGGGAAGATGACACTCCTGAATTCCTGGTGTGGAAAAAAAAAACCTGTAGAAGCTCATTCATAATTTGTTCACTCATCTTAGTATTTAAGGGGTGGTTGCTTAATTCTTTATCTTTTGTGAAGACAAGCATAACTTTTTCCTGTGTGGTGCAGCTTTGAAGTTCTTAATGCACTTCTGATGTGTGTATGACCTTGATATTAACTTTGTGGTATTTATATTTTGCAGCCTTACGTTGGCAGACTTAAATACACGCCTTAGTTGACTTTGCTCCAAATTGTCCTTGAAGTTCTGCGAGTGAATTAATTTTTGCGCAGTCCTACGTTGCCAACGTGACCCCGGGCTTTTTAGCGTGTGGTGTATAAAGGTAACCCTTTAAACACTGAATCTCCAAGTGCTTGGATTGAGCTGTTCAGGTCTTTAACCATCTGACTTGGAGTGTTGTGCCCTCTTGGTGGCAAGGATGGTGGTTGCAGAGCTATGCACAAGAGTTCTAGATTCAGAAAATGATAAGAGGTATTATTTCTTATTCAGCATTTAAGGCTTCCTTGGGTTTTTTTTCCTTTTTTTTTTTTTTTTTTTTGGTGGAGATGGGGTGGTTAGTTGTGATTTTGCTTTTCTTTCCACCACCCCAACTCTATAGTGGGACATCTGTCTGTTCCCAGGCAGCATCTTCTGACATCGATGACTTGTTTCAGAGCTGGGCAGCTGTGTTGAAGCTTAACATCAGTTGGGCTGGACTTGGAGAGATAAGTAAGACTAGCATTAATACCTCTGAGAACTAAACTTATTTTACTTGCCTGTCTTAAGAAAAATGCCACAACCCGAGCGATGCTGCCGGGCTTCATACTGCTTCTGGAAGGGAAGGAGAAGGAATGGAAGTGCAACCAACATACTTTAATAATGGGCTACTGCAACCAGCAAAATGTTTGTTAGTATTGGCCTCAATCCTGCCAAAAAGTCTAGATAATTATTTTTTTATATAACTTTGGGGGGCAAGGAATAAAACCCAACCAAAACATTTTGAAAACAAGAATTTGGGTATGATAAAAGCATCCAGTGTTTGTCTGCTTGAGAAGTCGCCTTCCTGTTTTACCGTTAGCTGGGGAGCTCCAGTCATTAGCAGAGGGGTGGTTTGTTCTGCTGCCCTACACATTTTTTGTCATATAAAGCTGCTTTTCAGCCCATAGGCAGGGCTGTTGGACAGGAGCAGTGGTCTGCAAGGATTCTGGACAATTAAAGTGGTGCTGGACCATTTGGTGGCAGTACCAGATGGCTCCTCGTGCTGTCCTCTCCCACCAGCCGTCACAAGGGTCTTACCACCTGGATGCACATGTCTTTTGGGTACTGAAGCTGCCTTTACTCTGTACAGGCAGGGATATTTAGTGCCAGACACACAAGTATATTACGGTGCCTGAATATTTAGGGTCTGACTGTCAGTGATTTAGTTCTTTTTCTTGTTTTATTTAAGGAAGCAGACTTTAACCACTGTTAACATCCACTGTACAGAGTGTGCATATGATAGCTTGAGATATGTATAGAAATACTAATGAGTGATAACTATTTTTGTAATTTAAGAATTGTAAACTGTTGTTCTTGTACCTGTGTAGCAAACAATCTATCAGCTTAAGCATGATAAATACTATAAGTCACGGGGTACTTGAGGACGACTTGTAGGACATAGAAACTATCTTAATGTAAGTTAACTGGGGCAAGGGATCTCGTTATCTCGAGGTTCACAACCTGGAGTTAATTTCATTGGGAATGTGTTTCTAGACAGGATTGTTTGACTCAAAGAATGAGATTAAATTTTCTATTAAGAAAAAAGCTTGGGTCACGTATCTCTCTTTTTAAACTGACAATATTTTTCTCTCCTCTTTTCCTATTTGCCACAAGCTTTCCCCGTTTTCCCCCTATTTTTCCCCACAAGCCTTCATGTATTTTCAATGGTATGATTTCAATTTTTGTAACTATTGGCATTCCATGATGTAAAAACTTTGCAATCTACTTTTTTTTTTAATATATATATTGTGTTTTATTTTGTTAAGTCCATAATAAACTGGAGTATCTGAAAGCTGAGCACCAAGTGTGAATGAATTGCTGTTGCCTGACTGGAGTACTGAAGTGAGTGAGTTAAAAACCTGGGCTGTTGTGGTGGGTTGACACTTTTCCTCCAGGTGGGATGGTGGAGAGAATCAGAAGGGCAAAGGCCTGAAAACTCACGGGTCAAGATAAAGGCAGTTTAATGGGGGAGCAAAGCTGTGTGCGCAAGCGAAGGGAAATAAGGAATTTATTTCCCATCAGCAGACGGGTGTTTACGAGGGGAAGACAAAGACCCTAAGCCTGAACATCCCTCTTTCCTGTGCCTATTGTATACTCATGATCTCTACATTGGTTTTCTAGTACAACTTCTAAAGGTTAACTAACAGAGGCTTAGGGTGTGGGGGGGTTCATGCTGGTTTGTTTCAGCTTGTAGGTCTCCAAAAATACTTTTTTTTTTAAAAAAAAAAAAAAAACCCTAAGTTTAGTTGAGAAAATTAGTCACGCTTGCTATTTTCTTTCTCATACAGTCCCTTTCCCTTCCCAAAGTTGTCATAAGTGTTGCCCAAACTTCCCTACTTGGACAAGGTCTTTATTGAATGCTGTAAACTGGAGACCAGTAACCTTTAAGCAGTATTTCACTCCATACAAATAAGAGCTTGAGGACACACGAAGAGCTGCCTGTCATTCTGCCTGTTTGGGGACAAGTAGGCAAAAGCCTGCCTTCAGCAGTGAAGGGTTTTATTTGATCCAAATCCTTCAAACTCCGTGCTCTGGATTCCTCTCCTGGAATCCGGAGCAGGCAGGGGAGCACAAAGGTGAATTCCTGCTGGGCAAATTTCAGGCATCGCCTTGTCTGTCCAGAGAGCCTGAAAGGGTTGAAAAGGAACACACGGACAGATGGGAACAGGTAAACAGATGTGAATTTGGACAGGTTTAAAGGCCTAAAAATTGCTGTTCCAGAGCACCCAAAGTGGATGTTTTTGAGATCTAACTACTAAAAAATCTGACATCTTAAAATGGGCTGGTTTCAAATGCCCAACAATGACAGAAACTCCTGGAAAGTTTTGGAGGTTTCCCTGACTGCCTGTGGGTTGCTTTGCTTTTGCTTCTCAAAGTTTCCTCCAGCTGTCTGTATGACTCTGTGACTGAGCACACGCCTGGGACGTGATACTGTGGTAACGTGTTCACCTGGGAGGGCTTTGGGTCCGTGTGTGATGAGTGACACTAATTGCCTTCCAGCCTGAAGATGATGTCTATCTGGCAACTTAGAGGATGCCAAATTGCACATTTAATTTTGCTAGAAGTCTCTTGATGTCAGATAAGGCAAAGGTGCCCATACATTTTTGTTTTGATTTCCCCCCCCCTCTTTTTTTCTGTTTTTCTTTCTTCTCCAGGGATCCCTGCCTCTTACTCCTGAGAGCCGAGATGCCTGGCTCGTCTGTCCTTTGGAGGGGTAGCAGGTGCCACCAGGTTTAATGAGCCATCATGAACACTACGGAGCTGCTTTTTCATGAGCCAGTGAATCCCCTAATCCAGTAAAACTAGAACTTGATTAAGGAGCTGCGGCATCACCGTAATGCACCATTCCACTGCCCACGGTTGGGGGTGTTTGAAAGGTAATGGTGCATATCCTTCTTGAGAGGTTTTTAGGAAGTAACGTTTCTATCAGCCCTGGCAATGCAGATGAGGTGGAGAAATGAACATAATTTGCCTTTGTCTGACTTTTCCTCTGACAATCACACCCCAGGGCAATTGCTGTGATACTATGTAAGTCATATAAGAGTTATTTCAATAGATAATAATGTCTAGAAAAACAGTTGATAAAGACCCAGTGATTGTTTTTCATGAGTTTTGGAGGCTTATATTCTACCAGGATATAGATAGATAGATTGAGCCAGCAGTGTGCCCAGGTAGCCAAGAAGGCCAACAGCATCCTGGCCTACATCAGGAACAGCATGGTGAGTAGGACCCAAGAGGTGACTGTCCCCCTGGACTGGGCACTGGTGAGGCCTCACCTCGGGTGTGTGTCCAGTGTTGGGCCCCTTCCCACAAAAAAGACATCGAGGTGCTGGGAGTGTGTCCAGAGAAGGGCAACGGAGCTGGTGAGGGGTCTGGAGAACAAGTCTCATGAGG
>JAOXJM010000012.1:28480965-28491207 GCA_026413425.1 Tringa solitaria
CTCCATCAGGTCCATGTCCTTCTTATGTTGAGGGCTCCAGACCTGCACACAGTACTCCAGGTGAGGTCTCACCAGAGCAGCGTAAAGTGGCAGAATCACCTCGTTATGTCGCTATTTCATTTGTCACAGAATGGTATTTAAGCCATTCCCCGCGCTGGCACGCTGGAGGAGGCGGCAGCATGAAACCCGCACCCTTCCCGCTTTCCCTCCCTGCCAAGCGGCAGCGAGGCCTGCACCTCAGTCCTCTCCCTCAAATCGCCCTTAGATATTGTGTGGTGATAATCACATCTTGTGGTGACTTTAAAGATGAAGGTGAATAGAGATTCCAGAGTGTCACAAAGAGGGAAGGAGGGCGCTCAGTTGGGATGGTGAGAGCGGCGCCATCTTGGAAGATGGGTGGAAGGGGCAGCAAACGGCATGGCCGGCTGCCGGGCTCCTTGGCCTGGCAACACATCAGCCCTGCTGCATCACCACCCCGCGGGTGGGCTCGGGGCCAGGGACCCCCCCGGGCCCTTTTTACCGACCCCCGCGGGCGCCCCCCGGCCGCCTGAGGGGAGGCAACCCCGGCCCTGCCCGCCGCCCCTCGGCGACGCCCGGGTGGGGGCTTCCACCCGCCCTGACAGGCGGCGGGGGGCGGGGGAGGCCGGCGCCGGAGCGGGGGTGAGGAGGAGGAGGAGGAGTGGAAAAGAAGGGAGAGGGGACAAGCGAGGGTGGGCGTGAAGGAGCAGGGGGGGTGAAAGGGGAGCCAGCGGAGAGGAGGCGGCCGCGGGGAGCGGAGCGAGCTGCCCGGGCCATGGCGCGGCGGGACGGCGGCCGGGGTTTGCCCCGCCTGTGGCTCTGGCGGGCGCTGTGGGGGCTGTGGGGCGGCGGCGGCGGAGGGGCCGGCCCCCTGCCCTTCGCTGCGGGGCCGCCGGCGGCCTGTAGCCCCCGCTGCCTGCACGGCGGGCTCTGCCTCGCCAACGGCACCTGCCTCTGCTCCAAGGGCTACGAGGGCGAGCGCTGCCAGCACGGTAATGGCCCGGCCTCGCACCGCGGGGGTGGGGGGTGCCGGTGGGGTCGCCTGCCCGCGGCGGCTGCGGGGATGTCCCTGGTGGTCCCTGGGGACATGGGGTGGCTGTGTGTGAGCCCCGGGAGGCGCCGGCCTTCCCGCAGGCCATCCCTCCGGGAAGGGCTGAGGAGCTCGGGTGAGGGTATGGCGTGAGGCGGCGGTGGGTAGATGCCGGGGAGGACACAGGTGAGGTGGGGTGGAAGAAGAGGGGTAGAAGAAGGGTGGTTTCTGGTGAGGTGAGGCCATGACTGCAAACTGATAGAGCACAGCCAAGAGCCAGCTCCTCCATGAGGAGACTCAGGTCGGTGAGGAGACCCAGCGGATAGAAACAGCCATAGGGTCAGTAGGTTGTATTTTACCATTTGGATATTGGGTAAAGCTCCACTAACGGATAGGCTTCTGCATCGTCTTCCTTTTATCATTTTCTCTGAGCGTTTAAATACTTGCCTGTGTAAGAAAAGGTGCTTCTAGAGGCTTGATGGTTCTCAGAACCTGACCCACAGAATCATTCCTACATCCCATTTCCATGGCAGGAGGCATAAAGCTGGGGTGAACTCACTTGTGTTCCTCTTGGCTTCCCAGGGGAGACAAAGTATTTTTGAAAATTTCCTGATATGGAAAAGTAAACACTAGCAAGAAGAGTTTTGGTTTAAATCCTGTTCGATGCAACATGCCCAGTTTCTAATTCCTTTCTTTAAAAGTTTAATTACGGAACATTTGGGCTAATAATTGCTGAAAACCAATCCCTATCAGAAGGTCTTTTGCCTTAACATCTTGTCCTGCGTGAAGGGGTAGTATAATTTGTACAGTATTTGTTTTAGTTCTCAATTTCCTTCAGCTAAAATGTGATTTATTTATTTTTTAAACTCTAAAATGGGATGCTGAGACTTCCATTCAGCACCGTAATCATTCATGGAGCGTTGTTTTATTTAGAAGCTAAGGCTAGCAGGTGGTGATAAATGATGTATAGCTAATGTGCTGTATATTGAGGATGAACAACTCTGCAGTTTGCACTGTTCCAAACAACTGTTGGATCCTAGATATTTTTTTGGTTTACAGAAGGTATGAAAGATGGTCAGAGATGCAGATCCATTTTTGAACTAGTCTGGTATTGTTCAAGGAACCACTGAATGCTCGCTTTGATAAGGTCATCAATGCAGAAAAAATCTGGACAAATGAAGTTTCATCTCCTGTTCTGTCAGGAAAACTCACTGAAACCAAAACTCTCACCAAAAACACAGAAATGAAGGATGGGACGTGTCTATCTGTCCGACTGCGAGCGGGCAGGGAGTATTTATCTGTTTTCCACTATGCTTTTTACTCAAAGTGTTATGGTGTTGAAATAGTGGGGTAAAAAGAGTATTTGTGATACCTGTAGCCATTTCTAGTCGTTGAGGTGGTTCAGAGGGGAAGGAGAAAAATCTGTCATTAACAAAAGTTGAAGTGAATTTCATTACAGTTGAAGGCAGTTTGGAAAAAGTTATACTTGCTCTTCTTTTGAGTAGGTGATCTTCGAACTTCTTTGAATTTGTGGTTAGAAGCTAAGTGGATCTAATTATATATACAGATGCTATGTTCAGTCTGGGTTTTGGAATTACCCTAGTCTGTGGGATTGCAAAACATGGATATAATGGAGTGAAAAAGTTGGGTAAAACTTTTTGTGGGACTGCTTCTCTCTAGTTGGGTGGCTTGCTTAGAAAGAGTCTTAAATATAAGAAAAAAAAAGAAAATACAGTGCTCATTCTTAAAAGTTTGGGAGGAGTTGCAGGTGTTTTGGCAAAGGGTAAAACAAGTGTAAAGAAAAGAAATACAGTTTGGAGGTGGTGAATTTCAGAAGAATATTTAATTCTTTCAAACAGCCCCTGCCTATATACTCAAACCCCTGCTTTATAAAAGGTCTGTGCCTGATGGAGAGTCTTTCTTCAGCTCTCTCCTATGAACACCTGTGCTTCCTGCTTGTGAGGCTTTGTTTGTGCAAGTGGTATCGAATTTAAGTGCTAGATCTTCACGGCAGGGCTGCTTTCCTACTCTGTGTGTGTGACTTCACAGTGACATTCAGATACCACTGCCATTCTAGTATTTTTTTAGCATAAATAAGTAAAGTAAACTTCATAAAACTATGTGAAATAACACAGAAATAGAGTTTTTCTAAAATTGAGAGCTCTTGTATGGACTTTCCTATGAACTGAAAGCACCTGGTAGAACAATTTCACAGAGCTGAGTGCTGAATGGTCCTTTCATTGGTGTCTGTCCTTTATTTGTGTGCAAAAACTCGTTCTGCAGATACTAACGTGAAAAATCCTCCAATCTTCAGCTGGATTGCTTGAGGGTGCAGTAAGTATCTGAGGGCAGAATCAGTGGGGTGTTATTCTCTGCTTGTCTTTTCCCTTTCCTCCTCTGCTTCAGGCTTCTTGCCCAACCAGCCAAAGGATAAAGCAATGGGATGTAGAGAACTCTTCTCGCACCTGCAGTTAATTCAGACGAGACTCTCTGGAACACATGGGTTTCTAAAATCTATGTGCCAATAAAAAAAGTCTTCTCAGACAGCAGGGCTGATTCAGGAATGATTTGTGAGTAGCAAGGAGAGCTGCGTGATAACTAATTTATTTTCAATCTGACTGGATTTACCCGGAATTTTGCACAATGAAGATTTTTATTTGTGCCTTATCCAACTTGTCCAAGCTGCCAGCAATGAAAAAGTTGCAGAATCTGTGATGATCATAGATGCTCTTCCCCCAACAGATAATTACAGTTATGACAAAAGTTACATTTAGCTCAGGTGATTTCTAAACAAACATTGTACATTTCAGAAAGGTCTCTGAGAGGCCACCTGAGGCAAAGTAAAATAGAGTGTGGAGGAGAAGGAAGTGCTGACTTATTTCTGGAGACATTTTAGAGAATAGGCAAGATTACATGAGTACATAGTTTTTCTGGAGAGATGTGTAGGAATCCAGTGAAGAGTTAAGCCTGATATTACATCTTAAGAATCAGAAGGTGCCACTGAAGCTGCAGCAATTTTTATTAAATCATTTATTTTTATCACCTCTTTTCTCACCTGTCATTTCTTGGCTTCAATAATCAAAAGCTGCTTTGGCAGTCCAGCTGTGTTCCTTTGTTCCTTTTCAACGTGGCTCTCTCTTCTGACTAGGGCCCAAAAGCTGCCTTATTTTAAAAGCTTTTAAACACTCAAAACTGGTGGAGTGTCTTCTGTGCAGGGAAATGGTTTCACCTGATGGGTGGTGTGGGATGGCAGGGCAAATAGATCTTAGCAAATGTGAAGACAAACAGAGCGCTCAGAGACTAAAATAATGCAGATTTCTTAGATGCTTCAGTAGTAATTTTGGTGAGTTTCATCTGTATTTATCCAAGATTTGTTTGTTGTCTGTCTTACAGCCACGTGTTACCCAAAATGCAAAAATGGTGGGGAGTGCCTCAGACCTGGAAAATGCAGATGTCCACCTGGCTATGGGGGTAGATACTGCCATAAAGGTGAGTAGAACTCAAACATGTGATAGCTTGGAAGGACAAGAAGTTTGAAAACATGCAAAATTAATTTAGTCCTCAAGTCCAGGGCTAATGGACTTTGAAATAATGACCTTAATTCCTTAGACCCCTGACCTTACTGTCAAAAAATACATGGCCTGGAGGATCTGTATCCTTGCAGGAGAAGGGGCTGGAGTGTATGTACTGGAACGCGTTGTGAGAGAATTTTGTCCCTTGGAAAATACCTTCTTTATGTGTTATGTAAATATTGTGTTTAGCTCTATAACAGACTCTTTCTAAATTGTTCAGCGAGGTGACTTGTACAGATACATGTTTCTGCATTAGGTGGTTGAAACTTTTGTGTAGCATCTGCAAGATGGCACTATTGAGGGCAAGTCACTAAAGACAGGCCTGGCAATGTGTTGACAATAGGTAATGGGAGATGACAGAGATGAGGAGTAGCAAAGACCAATTTTTATAGTTTTGTGAAGCCTATTGAATATATGCATGGATTGGAAAAGGCAACCCAAGAAAACCTTGTTATGAACTGATTAGACTACTGCTGGTAACTTGAGTTCTGGGATAAAAGGGGAAGCAAATTTGAAATACCTTGCCTACAATTTCCCCCTCAAGCTATCCCCAGAGAGTGAAGGAAAAGAAAGCGGTGTTTTACTTTCAGAAGAGGAGCCTCAAACTGGCACTTAAAAACTTCTAGAAGTTCTTTTTGAAGCATCAGGGCTTTGATGTGTAGAACAATTCTGGAATGAGGAGGCTGACTTAGTTGTTTTTTTTTGGGGAAGGCACCGCTTGACTATGGGCATGGGGTTCATTTGTCAAAGTAACATCCCCTTCTCTTCGTCCTCTTGTAACGTGTAGCTCCTGTCAGGTAAGGGGATCTGTGAATCCGTGACCACAACTACTGATTTACCAGCTGTGATGTGGTGAGATGGATAAGAACGTGCATGTTGGTAGTTACTATGGTGTAGCCGATGAGCAGCTGGAGAGGGGAGGAGCCGTGCTGTAGCCATAATCGTGTTTGTTTGTTGGGACTCTCAGGCTTAAATGCTCGACAAGCTTTTAAGCATGTGCTTAATTTTAACTGCATTTTGAGCTGGCGTTGGCAGACTCAGTTCTGTCGTACACACTCGCTCCTTACGGAGCTGCGCCTTGCTCTGAATAGTTGCAATTTTAGTCTTTGCAGATGTGATAAAACAAGCAGTTGATGATAGACCAGCTGTTTAAAGATAATTAGTTGGAGTCCTGTGCTGCATCTGAAATGCACTGTGTATGCTGTTCTTCTGCAGTGAGCTGCGAGGGAGGCTGTCAAAACGGGGGGGAATGCATCTCTGTCAATGGAGTTGTGAAATGCCTTTGTGCTTCTGGCTGGACAGGATCGAGATGCCAAGAAGGTGGGTATCTAAACTCCTGTGCTTTTTTTTTTTTTTTGTACCACAGCTGACCTAATTGCTAACAGTCCCTAAGGCCTGTAAAAAGGTCCTAATGAGAGGGCACTGGAAATAAAAATAATTTGCTAGATTCATCATTGGAGTAGTCTCAGTTTTTTTATCACTGCATTCTTGAGAAGAGACTTTTTACTCGTTTAGTCTGTACAAAAAAAGCAATATACAATCCACAAACCAAATTAAACCCTGTCTTTCTCCTAGGAGAAAAGTTTGAAGGAACCGTTCTCTCAGTTAAAATGCCTGTATTACTTTACTGTTAAATAAAGATAATAAGGTGACATTATCATGATGTGGGTCATTCACAGTACCTTGTGTGTTTACATAATGAAAATATTTATATTGATTAAAAATATAGCTGCAGTAACAAAAACATTTGAAAAGGATTGAGAGGCTAACTATGGAAATGTCATTGCATTGCTATAGAAATGAAGGACCTGCATTATTGCTGCATACTTGGATAAAATAGTGTCAATTTTGCATTAAAGTGTACGTCTATTAACATTTAAACCAAAATCCTTAACACAGCACGTATGTATTTTTTTTTCCATTTCCATAGTCCTGGAAATGCCTTTAGACTTACACCAGTTGAGTATCTGGCCTGGAAGAAAATGTATTTTGCCATTTTGATTTGTATCATCCTGAATCCTTCATTCTGTCAGAATTCTTTTAGATCAGTTTTATAAATCCTGCTGACCTACCCTTTCTTTTCTTCTAGCAATTTGTCCTCAAGGTTGTCGGAATAATGGAGCTTGTGTGGCTCCTGGGATTTGTAGCTGTCCGGCCGGATGGGTCGGCGGAGCATGTCACTTAGGTAAATGACTTCTGACAGTTTTCGTTTATCCTTTTCTCTACTTGTTTGATTTACCAACACGGTGTTCAAATCTTCAGTGACTAACAAAGCTGGCAGGGAGGTATCTTAGAATAGTGAATGAGAGCTGCTCCTGCATGCTGGGGATCTTACAAGGGTGCATAAGGAATAGAGAGCTCTTTAATTCGGTCAGAAAGACAGAACTTTTCCACCTTAAGTAAATTCAACCACTTGCATTTTCCTAGATTTTGATTCACAAAAGCAGGTGATGGTGATAAAAACTTGAACCTGCCCTTCTCTGGCAGGGCCTCGTGCGCTCGTAACAGCTGCTGCTGAAGGCAGGAGTCCTGAGACTGTCAAAAGGAAAGGTTTTTTTGGTTTCTGTCTGGGAAACTGAGAGAAAGCTCATCTAAATATTGCTTTTGAATTCGGTATCGTAGTTGCCAGGTCTCTGGATTAATTCCTCTGCATTTGAATTTTTTTAGTGGCTGTGGGAATCTAAATCAGCCAGCATTAGTTCTTCTGCAATATATACAGTCAGACAAACATTTATAAATAATACTTTAACGTTCCCCTTTGAGCAGCAAAATGCTTATCCTTTGTATTCATCCGTGTATCGAGGTAGAGGGTGATATTAACAGCTAAGTGTGGGAGATGCAAAGAATTTACACAATGTATAGAATCACAGAATCTCCGTGGTTGGAAGGGACCTCTGAGATCGAGTCCAACCACATTAAAAAAAAAAAAAAAAGGCAAAACAAAAAAAAACAACCCCAAACAACCAAAAATAAACCACGCAAAAAAAGCACCCACCAACCAAACCCCATACCAACAACACCACACACAACACCCACCACAAACCAATCATCTTGGGCACTAGAGCATGCCCTGAAGAGCCATGTCTGCACGTTTCTTAAATACCTTACCTCCATTCCCTGCACCAACAAGAAGTAGTAGAAGAGTTCAAGTTCTTAATGTCAAAATAATCACTGTTTCTGAACTTACTAGATCTGCATCCAGTTTGACTTGTGTTGGTACAGAAGAATTTGCTTATAAGCGAATGCCAGCCCCTGGCTCGTTACCCAAATTGGTGTGTAGCCGGGGGGCAACTAAAGCTGTGCCCCCTCAGTCCCCTGCTGCCCTTCTTCGGGGGGAACAGAAGGGCAGCGTGTGAGCAACAGCCACTATTTGGCAACTGTTTCCCTGTGGATACGGATCCAAGACCTGGCTTGAATAAATTTCAGTAGGAATTTTTATCGTTCCCTCGCTTTCGGGGCGGCATCCATCTCAAAAATAGCCCGTGCCTTAAAGAACACTAGAAATGATGGTGTTTTAAAAGGGGGATGGAGCATGAGTAAGACCAGACGCGCTGTGGCTGTTTTCCAGTGAAGGCCGCGATGCCATAAATTGAGAGGCATTGCTTTTCACTTCTTCCATTATGCTTTTATTTATACCGTCCCGCTGCCATCACGGGGGACCAGCTCTGCTGGCACGGTGAGAGAAAGAAGAAAAATGAGGCTCGTGTTGTGCTGGAGACTGCACCCTCTGTCTGGTCTCTCGTTTCAGCTGTGTGTAAACTCCCTTGTCAGCACGGAGGGAAATGCGTCGCTCCCAACGTGTGCAGGTGTCGGCTGCCCTACTCGGGTCTGCAGTGCACGAAGAAAAGGAAGGAATGAAGAAAATTCAGTAAAATTCACCTGCTTTTTCTTCGTGGAACTCTTCGTGCGGAGATGGAGTCTGCAGCAGTGGGGGACCTTAAAAGAACACTTGGTAACTAATTAATTTCAGATAGGGTTTTTTGGGGGGTTTTTTTTGTCTTCAGTATATTACATAAAGGCTTTTCTGTATGAAGGGAAAGTACAGCTGATTGTAACACAGCTGTTCCAAGTGTGTGTAGTGTGTGGCACGTGGTTTCTTCTGTCCTTATTTTTCTTCTAAGCAGAAGTATCATGTCTTGGTTGATACAGCTGACCTTGAAATAAAATTTGCTCTTCAAATAAAGTACTTCAAAATAGGTCTGTTCTCTTCTTTTTGATTTTTCCCCCCCTTTGACTAGAATTATTGCATTATATTAACGATGTGTTTTTTAAAAAACGTCCTTAATTCAGACCACCAGAAGTGGATGTTACTCAAAGAATAATTTTCCTTCAATGAGATTACACAGTTTCAAGAGGAAACTTGCAGAGTTTGCATCTTTCTGGAACATCAGCAAAGTGCAAAGTATTATATTAAAGTCCTGGTTATCACTTTGTGTGCTTCCTGCCCCTTCCCCCCAATCGGGTTTGGATCTTGATCAGTTAAGCAGTATTAAAAAAACCAAACCAGAGTACTTGGTCAGACGGTTCCATGCTGATACTCTAAGAGAGTCCTTATCTTGTCTACTTCTACCATCACGTTATCTGATCATCTCTCAACTTCCACTTCTTTCTTTCCCTTATCCCAGCAAGATGGGGAAATGGCTTTTATCTCCCTTCTGAAGATGTAGAGTCGATGATTCATTCCTGTTGGAGGTTGTGTTGTTACAGGAGCAGTGCAAAGAGAGGCTACAGCCCGGCAGCGAGGAACAGCCGTGTCCCTCACAACCCCCCGGTGCGGAGGACGCTGAGGCTCATCTTCTGGACATGTTCCACTTGGGCCTCGTTTAGCTTTTGCAGCCTTTTGAACAGGCTGCAGATCGGACCAAGACTCCTGCCTTCCTCATTCCGTGTCTCACCCGTGCTGTTTCTTGAAGGCTACAGGTGGGGAAGGTTTGGAAGGGTTTGGAAGGCTAAAACATGCAGTTTAAATTGGTCAACACTCTGAATAATGCCCAAATCAAATGTTTTTTTGAGATGGATTGATTTTCATTGTCTTCTAGGTGACACTGGAATTTTTGGTGAAAGAATTTTAACTGTGCATTAGGGTAATCCCTTTGCCTATGCATGATTTTAAGTCATTTGATGGAATAATGGTGTGTCTCCGTACGAGCTCTCTCACCAGAACGCGTAGCTTCCGCAGCTGGAGTGATTTATACCACCATGTTTGTCCAGGGTTTACCAGCCACTGGGCATTGACCAGAAGCAAAGGAAAAGGGGTCTTCTTGGTTACTCACCTTCTCTAAATGAGAGAAGCCAGGCATACAGAGGGCAAATGAAAGGCAATGGTTTAGTTCCTGAGAGTTCTCTTTTCCTGTTAGAGCTGTTAATTGGTGTGGTGTGTAGTTGAGAAGCTTCATTTGCCCTTGCTTTGGAGGTTGTTGCGTTTGGTTCAGATGAAACCTGCTACGGACACAGGTTGTGCAGGTTTTGTTGCCGGGGGCAGGGCCCAGAATAAGAGGAGATTATGGGGTTTGTGCTGCTTTTGCTGTGATAGACTGGATATTTTTGATGCTCCGAGGGCTGGAGCACCTCTGTTGTGAGGACAGGCTGAGAGAGTTGGGGTTGTTCAGCCTGGAGAAGAGA
>JAOXJM010000012.1:28502198-28513387 GCA_026413425.1 Tringa solitaria
TGGATTAGTGTTGGGTGGTGTTTTGTGTGGTGTGAATGTGGTGGTGTGTGTGGTTTTTGTTTGGTTTTGTTTTGGTTTTTTTTGTTTGGTTGGTTGGTTTGGGTTGGGTTTTTTTGTTTTTGTTTTTTTTTATTGGTTGGACTAGATGATCTTAAAAGGTCCCTACCAACCTAGGTGATTCTGTGATTCTGTTTCTGCTTACTTGTATCACATCTTGGTCCCACAAAACCGTACGGGCAGGTGCAGAGATTTCTGGCCAAGCAGGTGCCTCCGTTCTGGCAGGGTGGGTTACAGTGTGCTGCAGACACAGAATTACACTGTTCAAGAAATCACCTCTAAAAAGACGCACGGATCGGTTAGGCTTTAGAAAAAGGGAAATGTTGATAATTGACAGTGAGCAAAGAACTGGAAATAAAATGAGGAGATGTATGCAATGCCTTTTGACAAGACTAAATAACAAGAAGGACTGCTAACAGTGGTGGTCACCCTGAAAAGAAATGTCCAGACCATTTGCAGACAGGACTTTGGGAGTGTTGAGTTTAGAGGCATCAATGTGCACTGGTGAGCTCCTCTGCTTACTGGGAAAGCTCAATTTAGGAATATCCAATCACAAACAACATTTACAGTGTGTATCAAAAAAAAGCAGGGTATATACCAACTCAAAGTGTTCTGTTTAAGTAAAAGTAAAATGAACACACCTCTGCTGTCAGAACGAAGTGTCATGGAAGTTATTTACAGCATCCTTTGGGTATTTATGGTTTCAAAGGCGAAAAATATTCTATTTACCTTCCTCACAAGCGGGGCCGCCGTACCCTGGCAGACATTCACAGATGTTGGGCTTAATGCATTTCCCATGGTTTTTGCAATCAGGTCTGCATAGAGCTGTGCAAAAAAAAAAATCAACAGGGATCTTCAAACCAGGAATCTGTGGAAATGAGTTACCGCAGGCTAAATCAAAGTGCCATACTCACCAGCCTGACAGTTATAACCAGCGTAACCAGGCTTGCATTTGCAAATATTGGGTGCCACACACTCCATGTTTTTGCCACATGTTTGTCTACATCTTGCTGGAAAGCAGTGAAGAAAACAAAGAGAGGAAATAAGGAAAATGAAAGTGGCATTTTTGGCCCAGCTGTGTCTTGCCTGACATAATGAACAACTCAGAGAATCCACTGGGTCTCTGCCCATAAGTGGGGGAGCCTGAAACACGTCAGGAAAAATACTTCTAAGCACATCCCTGCAACTAAAAGCCTGTAGGCTCTGCCAATATTAATAATGAAAATGAAACAATTCAATACTCTCAGGCAGTAACAATGTGCTTTGTTATAAAGATGTCACGAGATTCTTTTCTGCAAAGCCTCTAGCGTGGTTATTTGCAATACCTTTGCAAGTGAAGCCATCCCCATAATAACCATAAGGACAACGGCCGCACTTGACACTTCCATCCTCATCTGGCTCACAAGGTACCCCAGGAAAACAGGGCAAATCAGTACAGGTTACTGCTTTGGGAAGCACTATTTCACTCAGTTCCTCAGCAAGCAGTTTTGGTGGGACAGTGGCCTCCACAAGGACAAAAGGCAAAGGGCTCGCTTTGTGCTTGGCCAACAGGTGCTGAACTCTGTGAGCTTTTCCACCTTTAAAGACTTTGCTCGGCAAAGAAAGCCTTTTACTTATATTTGTTCTGCTGCTAGGAGAACTCTTCCTGCTGGTCTCAAAGTAGCTGTAGGCCTCAGCTTGTGCCCTTGTTTTCTTCTCAGGTGATACAGTCTGGCTCCTTGAAGATGCAGCATGTGCTGAAGAACTCTCCTCCACACTAGCAAGGTGACCACCAGTGGTGCTGAGAGCATGAGCAATGTTTCCAGTAACAGGAGGTTGTACAGAAGCACTTCTCTGAGAACTAAGTGACTTCCAAGCGGTGATTGTTTTTACAGTGGAAGTTGGTGGAGTGCTGCTACTGACCATTTGTGTAGAAATAAACCTCTCAGGAACATCTGTAGAACTGGGAATATAGCTTGAGATGCTTAAAGCCTTCTCAAAGGGTGGTTGTTGAAAACCTACAACATGTCAGAAAGAAAGAGGGGGGAAAACATACAGGAATGTTATGAGACTCTTTTTTCCTTCTGAGGGTGAGGAATGTCTTCTGAACAGAAAAACGTACAGCCCATTCATTCTGTGCTTCAGGAAGCCTCTCCATGTGCTACATCAGAATATATGTATGCAGTAGAACCTAACTCCTAAGTAGCAGAACTGGAGAAGACCAAGGTGTTCTGGCTGCATCCTTCCCTGCCTTCACCATGGCCTTTTCTTGGCTGGAAGGTAAGGAGAGAGCACCAGGTATATATGAGGCAGAAAGCAGAGATTTCCCCATACTGGGTCAATAAACAGCTTTACTGCCAGAGCAAATTACCAGCTCCGTATTCTGCTTTCAACTAGATAAATGGAACACTGTTTAAAGAAGAGATACTGCTTACAGCTCAGCAGCGTGTCTCGGTGCCAGTAACAAGCCCATAGTCTAGAAGCAGATATATACTCACAAGCATGAACATGCTGATACTTACTGATGCACCATGGGCAGTATTTTAGGTGAACAACCCACCACCTTGCCGCAAAACTATTACCATGCTTTACTCTCCAAACTTTTTTCATCAACTTTCTTAAAGTTTCTGGGTGGGTCTTTTTTAGTGGGATGTTTCATGTGTTTTATGAAGAGCAGAGACTGACTCAGCCTCCTCGTGGAAAGGAGTGCAAAGTGAAGGAAAAGCTCTTCATATTCCACCCAGGAAAAGCGTGTGGGAAGGAGGATGGCACTCTAATCCCAGACTGGCAGGATGCCATATATATTTTAGCATTATGGGGCAGAATGAAACTGGAGGAGCTTATCCAACCAAACTTAAGCTCTGTGCCTAACCCCATGTCGAACAGTACCAGAAAATGGTCTACAAAAGGTTAAACTTTACTCAATCTTATTAGAGAGTGCTGTCTCCCACTGCTGAAAAGCAAACCATTTTGCAGCTGATGAAGAATTACCCACCACTGACAGCAGAGGGAGGGAGTTTTCCTCCTCCCCCACTAACAGCTCCGAGATAAAAGGAGAAGACACACCAGAATTTCCCACATAGAAGGCCCCAGCAGGCACAGAGCTCGAAATGCCAGCCACGGCGTTTACGGAGTTTCGGAATTAAGTTATTCACTTACCACATCCTTCACCTTTCCTTTGAGTTAAAGTAGGAAAATGGCATTCAACATAATGCCATAAACTTTTGCTTATCTCATATAACAGATGTGCCTATCCCCATGCTACCCATCTCATGTCAGTGGTTAGTCACAAAAACAAAAGGCGACAGTGAGAATGTTGTACATCACACTGTCAATAAAATGGCTTTACTGACCTAGGGGATTTGTTGATATTGACATTTCAGTCTCATTTTTCAAATCATACTACAGCCCCAGTAATGATTTAAATTAAGTCAAACTGAAAATTTAAAGTGAATAACATAAAACTGACTAGAGTCTTTATTTGCCAGCTATATTCTTATCAGTATGTGAATCAGAAATTCCATTTTCTTCATGAAAAAAAAAAATCACCTTTATTCCCTCCAATTTCTCCTTTGGAATCCTTCCTTTCATCGTTAGTGTCTTCAAAGCTTTCTAAAAACAAAAGATGTGAAGGCACATTAGTAGTTACTTTTGTTTCAACTGCAAATAAATTACAAGCAGGGTCAAAGTTTTAGTAGATAAAAATAACTCAAAATTCAGAAAGCAGAAAAAGAGTAAAAAATGTTTCTTGAAAGTTTTTAATAGAGTATTTTAAAAGTAGAAGTTACTCAGCAATTGTATTGTAAATAAACATTTGATCACCTTATTTGTCAAGTGCCTTGATTTGGATAAATAGTTATATGTTAAGCAATATAATAGAAAAATGTTTTATCAGTAATAGCTCATATAATGAAAATAATGCAGAAAAAAAAAACCCCAAACCATTTCATTGCATTCTACTTGGGGTATTTTGTATCTATTTTTTTCTAGTCACCTGAAAAAGCGTTTTTCAACTATATGACCCAATGCAGTCTGATGTTGTCACCAACTGAGACTCTGTCCCAGCCACCAGCAGTTAGAGACACCGACCCCTTTTGCCGACTACTGAAAAAAGTTCTGAGTTAATGTTAGAAACATGAAGCACAACCAAATATATTTTAACTGAATTACAATAAGATAATAGCCTTCATCTGAAAACCAAATAATTTTACCGTAACATGACTTCCCATCTCCTTGCAGATTATTTGGGCACGGACCACAATGGTAAGAACCAAAGGTATTGAAGCAAAATACTCCTGGGAAGCAAGGGCTGGACACACATTCGTCTACATCATCTTCACAATTTTTACCTGCATTGAAATACAGATTATTTTTTCATAATACTGTGTCACTAGACTTTGACAGTGTGTTTATACAAGATAAAAGCAGAATGTGTACAGGTGGTGAAATACAAAATGGGCATCTATGAAGTGCAAGAAAGTATTTCAGTGCATCTAGTAAGTACAGCTGACCAGGTTTGCTATTCACATTTTTTCATCTTAAATATCTTGCTTATTGCAGAAAACGGAGAAGACGGGTTTGGGGACTGTGTGTTCATCTGCAGGCACAGGAGAAAGTGCACTAACCAAACTCATCCCACTCCTGTGTTTCACCACGTTGCTGAGTTCACCTCTGCAGAGCAAAACAGTGGAAACTTGCCCTCATAATATAAACAACCCTTGTATTCATGCAAGAAAAAATCATAAAACTTTATCACAGGGCCATAAAATTTCTTCATGCTCTAACAATCATCTATTTACAGTCAAAAATTAAAAACAAAATGTATACATAGAATTAGAAATTCCAACATATCACTAAAAGTGATAAATATATGCAAATAAAGTAGTGATTTACCTTGAAGCCCAGGTGGACACTCACAGTAATAGCTGTTTATTCCATCCACACATCTGCCAGTACCACACCGGTGAAGTCTACAGTCATCAGTATTCACTTGACAGAGATCACCTTCAAATCCAGCCACACAGACACAAAGGTATCTTCCACTTCCAGGTGGGAAATTAACGTTTGTCACACACGAGCCATTATTGAGGCAATCACAAGATTTTACACTGACCTACAAGACATGCCCAATAAGACAGTTTTCTTCTTTTAATGAACTAGCTATGAGTTTTGTAATTAGGTATCTTAAACATCTTACTAGTAGGTGTCATTTTACCATAATATTCATTACCTCTATTTCTACCTTAGTCTTTGCATTGCAGTCATCTGTCAAAGAAAATGTTAATTTATGGAGATTCATTGACACAGCTTTCCACAAAAGGAGACCTGAAGGGGAAAGACTGGCACCTTCCGGACCAGAATCCAATGTGAAATGAATAGCAGAGCCCTCTGGATCTGAAGCCAAAAACTGATACACAAAATCTTCTCCATGAAAAGTCTGTAGCATACCCTGAAAAGTTTCAAGCACTGGAGGCTGGTTGTCTGTAACAAAGGAGATATTTTCCTCTTTTAAGCAAAAGTTGCAATATACTTATAAAAATTAAAAGGAGCGTATCCTCCCATTAAGGAAGTCACATGTAATTATTTCTCTTAAATTCTAATATCATTTGAATGGCACAGGAAAAACATATTTTCATTATAACTGTAACAATGTTTACCAAGAAAAATACTTATACTGTGCAACATCTTGTAAGGATGCAGTGCACCTATATGTAGAAAGAACTGGGAATTTATTGAATTTAACCACTGTATTTTTACTACGCAGAGATAGTTTGCAGATGAAAGTACAGGAAGCCATAAAACTCAGAGGTGAGTGGTGTTTCCTGCAACCAACGAATAGACATCGTTGAGGGAGACTCGGGAATGTGCTGCAGGGACTATCTTGACAAAACCGAGCGTGAGATGATGGAATAAGTTCTTCAATCATTGTTCCTGGGAAGGATTTCAACCACACAAAAACCTACTCACAGGTAAGTCTTAGTCTATTTAGATGCCTGCGCTGCTGAGCTCTGCCCTGCTTGGCAGGAATAACTAGATTTCTAGAGACTCCAGGTGAAAACAAATACAACTGCAGCACCAGGATGAGTTCTGTGAAAGAGAGAAGCAGCAGCCCTGGGGAGATGTAGGTTTGGAAGTTTGGACATAGGGAGGTGATTAAGATTGCTAAGTTTTTGGGTTACAGTGAAGTGATTGCCCCAAGGAGCAACCCACCCATTGCAGCAGAAACAACGAAGGGAGAAGAACCTGTAAGTTAGATTCTGACACCCTGTTCCTAATGTTATCCACTCTGGAGAAGAGGTTGTTCTCCTTGGTTTGGGGGAATTGCCCTTGGGTTACATTCTTCTGACTGTGGCAATATTGAATTCCAGTCTGTGGCTATAACGTGGAAATCTCTTGACTCCCTGACTGCTGGATGAGTTTTATTCATTTCATTCAGGTTTCACTCTTTTGGAATAGGTAGAGCTACCTTGGCTTTCACTACAAGTTTGAATTAGGAAAAGATTCAGGAAGACAGGCATCAGTAGCCCCACTCATACAGGACCCTTCCCAAGTTAGGCAGAGTCTTGCCAGCACATTCATCCATGAAAACACTGATGGACCGCTTGTATCTGACATGTGATGGACTTGGGTCCATCACCAAGAGACGTCCTGTTTTGTGAAGGGTACAATATGATTTGTATATCCAAAGACTAAAAGCCAAAAGACCTACAACATCTAGGCTAGAACTTTGTACTACAGAGAAGGAAAACGAAGAATCCAGACTTGGGTCTTCTTTTCATCGCATGGTTTTTAACTGGACTAAACTATGATGGCCTTGGATATACTTTCAAGTGTTTATGTCATCTATCTATGCCATCAATGTGGATCTTGTCCAAATATTAAGTAGCTAATAAATATGACATGCCATTTAATTCAATTTGTGTTCTCGAATGGTATCAGAGGCATGTGTTGGAAAATACCTTTTATTCCTAATGTTGAAGACAAACATTTATGGATGTAGATGTGCCAATTATCAAAAGACTTCAAAGTGCTAATTAGGCTGAGAGCTGTTAATTTTCATTAGATATATGTAATGGCTACTGGGGAGGGGCAGGGCAATAAGAAGAAAAAAGAAAAAAGCCTGATTTCTGCATGTATGGTCTGTGAAACAAAATACCATTTTCAGAAATTAGGAGAAATGTCAGATGAAAACCAAGATCAAATTGCAAGCTAAAGTAGTTGGTACTAAGCTTTAAGTGAAACACTTAACTAGTGAAACTTAAAATTTCACTATTTCCATAAATTAAAAATCTTAGTAGATTTTCAACTTCTTGCTATTAAAAAAAAACCCCAAAACTATTTAGAACTTACTTTCAACAACCGACCAAGTTAGGTTTGACACGTCAGGCCTGCAGAGTAAGCAAGGGCTGTTTGGGTTGGTGTCCCCTTCACCGTAACAGAGACCATCTATGTTGCATGTTTTCTCCTTTTAGAGAAATGGCAAGAAGATTCATTAAATTTTGGTTATCAAACAGCAAATCTGGATGACTTTGTAAAGTGACAAATAGAATCAAATCTATTCTGCACTTCCACTAAACAGCTGAGGTTGTTTTTAAATCGAATCATCTGACAGTATGTTTGGGTTTATTTATTAATTAGATGAAGTGCTTTTTGTTTAATTTTTTTTTATTTCGAAATTGTCTCATCCCAATTTTCTTTCTGTGCTTATTGTTTCTGTGCATGGAAAATCCCTGTTGGAAACAAGAACGGGGTAAGTTCTGCTGATTTGTCTAGATTTTTTTCCCTGTATTTTCAAAATAAACATAGAGAGTAATGAAATACATACCTTTAATGTACATAACCCAGATTCTTGTGGTTCACATGTCTGACAGGCTCCATCATATAATATCATTGTTTTAGGGTTACTATAAATGAATCCATCATTAGAAATCTGCAAGGTGGACAGTAAAAATGGATTAACCCAGGCAGATATCAATGTATTCACCAGCATGGACTGCTAGCATGATCTCCTGATAGACACCTACATTTGGCTGTTTAAACTCTCATAATAGTTATCAGAAATCTAATCATTCTTGCCAATAAGTCTAGGCAGATATTTGACCAACCACATTTAGGTGTCTACTTTAGGGTAAATTGAATAGTGTGTGGGCTCTAATGACCTTATTGACTCAATCTGTGTGAGAGCTCAGATTTCTACCTCACACAGGCTTTCGTACACATATACTGGACTTGACTCAATTTTTCCATAAATGTACCTAATACCATTTGAAATCCTCTAGAGGAACTACCTGGCCTTTAACTTCCACTCTTGAAGAACATGTACCTCTGTAGATCCTAGGCTGTATCTACCAGTCCCCTCACAGGAGAACGCTCTCAAATGGTACTCAACACTTAATCTTAGGTGATGAAACTGAGACTCCAAGGTAAGCAAGCTGAATTCCACCTTTAATACCAGTAGAAGAAGGATAATATCTATGTAATATATTTTCATCTTAATAGGAGTATCTGGAAGCAAATATTTGAAATATCTAGGAGTACCTTAATTTGCCACCGGGCGATGGGTTTATCATCAACCAGATCCATGACATCAAGCTGCTGGCTGTCATTTGGTAACTGGCAGTCAACAGTCCTGGCATTTTGGAAGGCAGCTGGCATCGTTAGAGGTTCTCCAGGAACCCATTGTCTATCACTATACTAAATGTTAAGACAGAAAATCCGTTTTTCAGTTAAATACATTATGAAAACATCTTCATCACAGAAAAAAACCCCATGTGTATTGCAGAGTGTTTGAACGAGTCTGATGTCTCTGGATTAGAATGCAGTAGAAAATATTAAATGCCATTTTTTGCACACATAGATTTCTATCTAAGCCTGCCACCGTGGAAGAAAAGGCAGAGAAGTCTACTGCCACATGGTCCTTTGGCACTGCATCACCAAAGACCAGCAGTTCTTCCAGCTGGAGAGCGATGGGAGGGTTAAGCAGCGGGTGATCCTCTAACAGCACTGATCTGATGTATAAGTGCCTCTATCCCTCTCCATCTCTGCTCCCAGGAGAGGGCATGCTTTAGTTGAAGGAACAGATGAGGTTTTTGGCAGGGCTCAGGTATCAGTCCAGGTGCTGGAGGAATACCAGCAATTAGCCATTAACCCCCTGCCCACAGCAATAGATTACACCATTAACCCTGTAGACTTCTTCTAAAGTGAAGTGTGGACAAGTCATCCAAGGATTCATCTTGAGAGCTTAAGGTAACGGACTAGGGATGATAATGCTATTTGACTGAAGTATTGATGGAGGTAAGTTCAGCTAACTTTTTCAGAAACATATTAGCCTTTCAAAAAAAACAATTAAAAAAGCTGTAGATCTACTAGCATCCATCAGGATCACAGAAAAAACTAAATCTGCAATTCAACATAGATAAGAAGATACTAAAACTGTATTTTCATTTTAGGGAGGTAGAACATACTCTCACCCTTTACAAAAATCTTAGTAAATCTGTGTAATGACAGGTTCCTTGGCCATGTCCTACCCAAACCTCTACCCAGAGATATGCAGTAGTCCTGCATCTGTGAGGTACCTCAGTACAGAATACACTCAATCAGCCCTTTCACCATCATGCACAAGACCTACACCCTTCCTAACATGGTAGGACAGGCCACAGACAATGAATTTGGTTTAACCTTTCAAAAGTGAAAATATAAACAAATAAGGAATTCAGTTTATTAGCGCTAAATTCTTCCAAAAAGCCTCTTTATGAAAATTTTGATCATTTAAGTTTAATCTTAAAATACACAGAGGTCTATACTGTTGCAAGTCCATTGACTTTTGCATAACGTCATTGTGATTGAAAATTAAACACACAAAACTGAACAAAACAAAAAAACCCAAAAATCCTTTCTTTTGTATTTTCATGGAAAAAATTCTCAGCTTCCTCCTCAACTGCAGATAACAACAGTTCATTTTCTAACCCTGATCTCGTCAGTGAGAAGATCATCAATAAAAGTGATTAAATGGAACATTTTTGAAGTTGGGAGCCAAATACACCACCACAAACGGTGTTATAGCAGAATATCTTGCCCTGAGTTAAAACTGAGACATTTCAAACTGAGATAAGTGAAGTCCCAATAATTGCTTCACTGTGAGCTTGGTATAAAATTCTTTTAACCTAATGGAGTGAAAACTTACTCTTGACTTTATCATTTCGAGCCAACTTGCAGAAAAGTGGATACACACTGTGAAAAATCTAAGACAGCACCTCTTCATCTGTCAAAATAATTTTAGCATCCGCTGGAACTAGCTAAGGAAAACTTCTTTATCAAGAACAAAATTTTTCCATTGAATTCTTTAGTTTACAGTGCGACATTTTTAATCTCCTGTTCAAACCTGGGCTATAGAGCTGACATATATCACTAAATAGCTGCCATATTCTACCCCAGGGAAGCAGACAGCACATCAAAAATGCCTTTCTCTTTTCGTAACAGATTTATTATGTTTATAAAAGGGCTATTTCAAGCATTAGATTCAAGACAGAAATCTAGTAATGTCTTTAACCTTGCTGTCCTCTTTCAAAGAAGTGGTGCTTCAATTCCTCTCCATAAGCACTTAAAAAACCGAACGAGGATGTACTGGTTGTTACTAATAGGGCTGCCCTTGCCCTTTTCTGATGGATAGCTGCCCTATGCTGTTATTTCCCTCTCGGCTGCTGAACATTCCCATTATGTTTTTGTATTTCTCTTATCACAGAGGAAATGGCAATCTTGCAGAGACTTGAGTGTCTGCTGCAAAGTGCTGAGCGCTTTTAGCTTCTACTAAAGTATTGGGTTGTGCCCACATCAATGAATAATACGTTAGACTTTTTTTTCCCCTCCTTCTCTGAGAAGTTTAAAAAGTAATTGTGACTATTCAGGGAGACCTACCTGTAGTTTGATAATTTCACATTTCAGATTCAATGACTCCCTGAAGCCATGCCCAAAAGCTCTCACTGATGTGCAGTCGTATTGTCGGATATTGCAGCGCCCAGCATTCTCCAGCTCCGTGATTTCAGGAGCCTGGTCTTCGAAGCAGAGATTAGAGGATGAATGTCAGTACATTAACTCATTCACATCCATTTACATTAAGTAATGTGTTTATTTCTCTCTCCAGCTAAGGAAACTAT
>JAOXJM010000012.1:28518559-28529996 GCA_026413425.1 Tringa solitaria
AAGAAAGAAAAACCTCCAAACTTTTGCTGCAAGTTTAACAGCCTCTTGGCTATAAATGGCACTTGACAGTTAATTGCTGATTGCAGAATGGTGATTTACTTTACGTATAATGGGCCAGCAGACAAACTGCAGATGGCTGCCCCACTGGGACTGCAGAGGATTACCCATCATTCAGTAAGGACAGTTCCTTTTCTATTTGTTTCCTCAGTTTGTAAAATAAAGTAGCAACAGACTTTAACCTTAAAAAGAAAGTTTTTTTCATCACAGCATCCTCCTTCCAGCCAGCCCACAACACAGAAAACCATTGCTTCATAAAAAAAGCTTGATCACAAAGCATCAGTGGTTAAAATGCCCAGTGAAGCCATCCCTATAATTTCCACTGAATGAAGAACTGAAAGATTAGGATAACTCACTGAATTTATTATTATTATTCCTAGTCTCAGTGCTATCAGAGAAGCAATTGCAGCTTGTCTTTTCCCTCCCATTATCAAGTTCCCAAGAGGAGCGGGGTAGTGTGGTGGAGGCAACACATCCTCTTCTTGTCACCCTGCCACTTGAAGAAAAGTCCTTCTGCTGATAATATATGCCCCAGGTGTGGACCCTGTGTTTGTTTTGACACCTTCCATGAATTAGAAATGCTTTGAAAGACAGAAGCACACCAAAAACATGCCAGCTGTGGCCAAGGAAGCTGTCTTCAGAAAGAAGGTCGGTGATGTGTGAGTGACAGCAGTGATTAAGTGGCTTTCAATGCTATTAATGAACTCAGCACAATGGTACACGGGCAGCAAATAGCTTCTGGCAACCTGATCCTTGCAAGGATTCAGATATTGACACCCAGAAATAAGCAAACTACGCTGTAGATTGGAAACACCTTTACATTAAAGCAGTTTTGCCTCATCGATCATTTTATCGCTGTTCATATTTAATAACTTTTCTATCTTTCATAGTCAACAGACAGCACAGCAACCCCTCCTCTCTTGGCATACTCCTCCTTTTGCTTCACTCTCTTGCCACACCCCAAAACTTGCATTTAGAAATACAAAGCTTACAACTATCATCATGACTGGCAAGCTTTTACTAACTAAAGCACGTTTATCCTTATTTTCCAAGAATGTAAATTACAGAGTGCAGTTGTGGAAAATTACAGCTAACTTATATCACCAGCCCAGAATATATGAATAAATAATTAAAAATGTCCACAAAAAGCACCCACAAAAAAATCCCAACACACCAAAAATTAAGAGCAGCAATCCAGTGATTACCTTCCATCAAATGTAATTATGTGAGGGTCAGTAAATGAGTAGCAGTAGGCAGTGGGTAGATCCTTTACTGTAATCTTCAAAACAAAGCAACACACAGTAAACCATGTTAGATTAGGAAATAAACAGACTCCAGCACACTGTTTATCTTCTGATACCAGTTTACATTCTGGTAAATATATTATACTTTTAACCAATCTGAGTAGTTATATCAGTATTAAAACATTAAAAATTAATCCAAATGAAAACACAGCATTTCAATGAAAACAAAACAGTGGAATATTGACCACTTAGAAATCTTGCCGTGAGTCAGCAAATCACAACTGAAATAGAAGCTTCATTAACATCAGCCACGTTTCCGGCCAGTTTACAGAGCGTAACATGAAGATTTTTGACCTGTGTGCTCTCTGGAACGTAGCCATTCCACAGGAAGCTCTCGCTGGATATAGGTTCCACTGCAATCCTGGTAATTCTGTCTCCATCCTGCATAAAGTCTGTCACAGCAGTGAAATAAATTACAGCTTGACTACAGATTCCGTTACTGCAGGGTTTCTGGAGAAGATCCACATGACAAGAAGAAAGAGCCAAGTTTAAACCTAACTGCTCTTTACCTGTTTTAAGGAAAGCACATTATTAGTGAGTTTTCCTCTAAGTCAGTCACAGTTTGATTACTACTGCTAATAGAGACACTAACTTATTTAAAAACATTTTCATAAATTGAAATAATTATGCATTTTTCTTGGGTTTGGTCATGCAAAACCCCCTCTCTACATCTTCACACACACCCCCAAGAACATGGGTTTGAATTTTACAGTTTGATAGGCCAATGGAAATCACAATCGTCCTCTTAATGGGACATAAAAACGGTTGTCTGCATAAACAAGGCTCCTCCTGGGGTTCCCAGGACTTGTGCTTGAGAAACTACAGAAAACAGTCATGGTAGTAAAAACCAAGAACTTCACGACTGCTTATACAATACTTGCAACACAACAGATCAACAAAATGAACTGAATTATAAACTTTGCAAGTGTTCCGTCCATCCAAGTTAAAGAATATGGCTCTGATACCCATAGCTGCCACACCCACCTGTTGACTCCAACAAGTAATGGATTAGGGACACATTCTTCCATACTTTCAGCAGCCCGTGAATATTTTGTTTTAATATTTTAGAAAGTATTTTACAATGTAACAGTGTCTCCAAAGAAGGAGACCAGCAGGAATATTTAGAAAAAAAACACATTACACATACAAAATGTAACAGAAATCAGGATAATGCTTACCTTCATCAACAGTATTTAATGTTAGTGAGATTTTGCAGTCACTTTCAAGCTGGCTAAACTCGGGACAAGGAATAGGAATGCTGCTTTCTATTGTCAGTCTGTACTCCTTCCCATCTTCTGATATATCATACTTTTCTGGATGTATCTAGTGCAGAAGAAATTGTACTTAAAATGCAAGGCTTTTAAGTAAACTACAGCACCACTTACTAAGTGGCTAGAGGTATGGTATAAAAAAACTGAAGAGATGGAATTGCACAGTGCACAGCCTGCTCCATTTCATCAGGCTAATTTAGATGGTCTGAGGAGCTTTAGGGGAGAAGGTGGGGACACAGCAGCAAGAGTCTTGAAGAGGTGGAAATAAGTGGTAAAGATAAAGAAAAGGCAAGAATAAAGGCTGGCTAAAAAGGTAAGAAATTCACAAACCATATTACCACCACAAAAAATGTACTCTCTGGGTACCTTCTGGAAGTTAAACAGTTTGGTGTATTGTCCAGGGGAAGGAAGGAAGGAAGAAGCTACCTGCAGGCAACAATGTCCCAAAAGAATTTGGGAGCACCCCATTTCTCCTGGGATTTCTCTCCATAAACTTACAACACAGCTCACTATAGATACATAACCAAAAGTGCAACTAGAGATCAGTAACAGATGCCTAAAAACTTCAACTCTTCTGCTATTTGACAAATTTAAGTTCACTACAGCCAACAACATGCTCTTTTAATTCACAATTAATACATTTTGAGTGCCTTCCAGTCAGAGGACTGATTGCTGTGGCAATACTCAGAAAGATTCCTACCAGGACAAAGTAAAACGTTATTTTCTTTCAAAATTACCTTAATGCCAGCAAAAAATTCCTTGCTTTCAACAGAAGCACTTTGTATATCCGGCTTCTCCATGAAAAAAGCAGAACTGCTACAGTAGACCTGTAGGGCAAAACCAGTACAATAGAACACATTTTTGTATAAAGGGGTCGCATGAAGACAAACCCCAGCCATCATGGGTTGGTTTGATGGATTCATCACACCCAGTCTTCTGTTTGCACCAGAAAGTTACCAATTGTCAATGGTGATGCTTAAGAAAAACACAGAAACAGATTGAGCATCCTAACACCTTTTCCTGGCATATTCCACCAGCGGGGCAGAGACTTCTTGAATTAAGGGCCACATACAAACCATCACGTTTAACAGGCACCTCAGTCTCCACAGATTTAACAAATCCCTTCCAGAGCATTTTGCACTCCATGATATACTTTATTACATGTTAGTTACTTCTTTTTGTCTACTTCACCCTTTTTGCCTTTTAATTCTGCTGAGTGCCCATTAGATCTTAGGTTATGCAAAACAATCATCCCCTCCTCTTCCTACTATACTATTTTCCTGGATAATCTTTTTCAAGATGAAGAATTTACTGTGATTTCCCTCCACTGAACCAGTTCCATGCTACTAGACACTGTGGTTTTGCTTTGCTTTTGTATATTTTTTTGTTTATTTTGCTGTATCCCTTTTGAGACGCGCTGACCACACACGGGATCTTTGAGATCCTGAGAAAACCAAGGATTCAGAGCAGCAGCGGGTGATTTATGACTGTGCCTCTCCTTTTGACTGTCACTGAGTTAACACCATCAGGCATCTATTCAACAAGTTCCCAAAGGATTTTTGAGGATTAGCAATTGCTATTGATTCCCATAAACCATCCAAGCAGCAGGGCTTTGGCTTGAACACACATCCACATGGCCACCAACCACGTGCATTTTTGTTTATTATTTTGACCAGGAAAAAATAACCTGCATTTTGTTATATACAAGTAAAAAGCTTATTGATTTTCCAGTTCTTAAGCTTCTCAAAGTTACCATTAGAGTCTAGATCCTGATTCTGCTCCCACAGAAGGTAATGCAGGTACTCCCACTCCTTTTGATAGCAGAGATTAAACCATTTGAATTAAATCCTGGAGAAAAAACCATCAAGCAGCAGAGCTCATTATTGATTCAGAGACCAGAAATCTGTCTGATGAATCAACAGCACAGCTTCTCACAACCTCTGGCTCTTATAGCCTCTTAGATGCAGTTGCATCCAAAAATCCTCTTAATTTACAGTACCAAACAAAATCACAGTAGAGGGAGAAGAAGCAGCAATTTGAATAAGCATTTATCTCCTAGAGGCACACTATACTACACCGAGACAGTCTAAAAACCTTAACAGTAGTGACAGTTACTGATATATTCTGTGGTGTTTCCACTTTGGCACGGGCACTGCTGGTGTAAACAGCAACTAGAGGCAGTATGCTTCTGCCAAGAAAAATCACACACTAAGGCACTGGAATGCTGACTGGCAACTCCTAGTGTCTACTGAGCATTTATGCAATCATATGCCTTTAGATAAAATGGCTATGAAGGAGAAATAACACATTGTAAAAAGTACAAAGAGTGTTATAATTATTTTTAACATACTCTGTCTCCAAGTCTGACGTTTATTCCATCTAGTTCTACAAGTGAGAACGCATGAACTGCTGTTTCACGTTTCAGTTCCTCTTTGGTACCTTCAGGAGAAAGCCTTGACCACGTTACAATGAATCCCACCGAGCTGTTTGCAAAAGGAAAGCCAAAGGTACACCTTAGGTAAATGCTGCCTTTGATCAACCGTGCTACAACTTCAGGAGCAGCTGGCAGCGGTGGTGACACAGATGGAGGTGACGGAGGAGCCAGGTTACCTGGTCAAACAGAAGTGCGGGTTGTGCTTTTTATTCTGTGCAAAAACCAGTATCCGATGAGATGAAATGAAATCAACATAGATTTTGTCCATTAATACACTAATAATATTTACCTTTTTCATATATGGAAATATTACCTAATTGCTTAGAGAATCAGAGGTGGTGTGTATGATTTTTAATTAATTATTAAAACTCTTGATCAGCCCCTGATTATATTCTAGCCCATAGGAAGGTGCTGAAGAGGGGAGAAAAAAAAACCCAAACAAGGGAACAAAACGTATTTAATTATTTTATCAGACAGAAGAAAGCAACATGCAAAGGAATTTGCCTGACAAGAATATTTTCTCTACTTGTGAAGAAAGGGAAAAAGAAAAAAAGGGCTATGTAACAAGGAACAGAATAAGCAACAGTTTGATTTATAGATTCATCTGATATTTAACTTCTAAAGAATCATGGTAATCTCTAAATCCGTATTATTAAAACTACTTTTTAACATTTTGGTAGTTATTCTGAACATTACCCTGAGAAACTAATTTTGGAATCCAAGGTCTGAAATTACCACCAAACTGCTCATTTGCCAAAGACCAAGGAATACTGTCAATAACACGAATATGCTTTTATTCAAGACAAAATATGACTAAATTTTGACGTTATTGGGTCACAGATGCACAGAAAATCTTGAAAATCAAACTGAAATACTTACTGATACAGACACCTTGAATCTCTGCTCCCTCAGGATCACAGGTCTGTGGCTTTGCATCTGAAACAACTATAAATTGTTCTTAAATTGTATATTCACACACATACAGAGTGGGTACACCAATGCTCTTAACTTATTGTTATATGTTAAAAATACACCAAATATCACAAGACACTAATTGAAGTGTAAATTAGCAAAACAGAAGCAATCTTATAATTCCTATACAATTACGGTCACAGGCAGTGCAAAGCCTTGCACTGGAAATCACCAGTAGATTGGCTACACCTGGGAGGAAGGTACAGAACATTCTACCACCTCTGCATCTCCTACTTCAGAGGTACCCAGCCAATACTCATAGATAATGAATGAAAAGGAATTAAACTATTCCCTTGCATATATATTTTGTCTCCCCAAATGCACATCTGAATGCTTATTCCTTAACTGTAACCCTGGAGAGCCAAATTCGACACAGCCCTGCTTTGAAAAAAAATCATCTTTCCTACCTAAGAAAAAGGCTACTGTTTGCTACTTTGTGTGTTCTTTTTAAAAAGTGGGACTTTGATTAAACACGAAGATACCAGTGCATTTGTAACAGCAGCAGGAAGAGGTTAGTCAGTCCAGCCAAAATAAGCCAAAAGGGCAGCAGCAACACCAAAAGCCCCATTCACCAAAAAGAATGAAGAGCAAATTTTGATGTTCCAAAGCAAACGCAAAGCCCCGTAGTGCAGTAGTTCTTCGTTGCTTCAGCCACTCGTATACTGAAATGTCCCATTTCTGGCAGTTTTTTCTGTCAATAAACCCTTGGAGAATGCCTTAAGAATTAGACCTAAAGGTATAATGATGGTTCAATAAGACATCAGAAAACCCATTGATAGTCTTGGTGTTAATCCATTTCAAACAGTCAGAAATAGAGAATGTGACTTAGAGCAATACAGTGCATGATGCATAAAAATATTGCTGGTATTTTCACAACAGTGTGTTATACAAGTTAATGAGAATCTCCTGCTACACTGATTTGCCGCTATCTCAGAGTATTTATAAGTGTAAGGATTTAAATATGCCTTCCTTAAGCTATCTGAAAGTTCTGGCATGAATAATGAAATACTGAAGTTTTGAGAACACCATCACCCTTTTGCAGCACAAGGGCCCAAGACAAAATGAAACATCACAAAAGGATTCCGTTTCTTTTTCATGGTACTAATAAAGTGTCTATAAATAGAGCATTTTTGTGCTGAATTTTCTTCTAGCAACAACGTGTATGCCCTCCAGAATGATGATAAAAGAGGTACAGAAAGAAAAAGATTCCTAACCATGCTGAACAGTAATTGATATGTATGCAGTTTGGTGAAGCTCTTAAACAAAATTTACTCTGACACATAATTCTATGCATGTTCAGTCTTGGGTATTTACAAAGCAGAAGTATCAGTGTAAAAATACTCCGAAATTTGACTTCCAGATGTGTCTTATATCCCCACCTCATTATACGAAAATTTCAATTCCTAAGTTTCTGTGCTTTGAACAGTATTTGAGCACTAAATGTAAGTTAAAAAGGGGTGGTGTGAACCCACCTTACCACACAAAATAATTTTTATATTAATATCAATATGAAAAGTAAGGATTGCAGGAAACTTCACCAGGTAAAACTATTTTCAGGTATTTCCCTTCAGCCAAATATCAGAGAAAGGCAGTTACTCATCAACACAGGCACGTAGTTGAGTTAGACCACGCGTTTTCTCACCTTCTGCACAGTACCCCATGCATCCTTGGGTGGGCTGCAGCAAGTAAACAAAGAAGTCTCCGCAGTTCCTCACGCTGACAGGGATTCGGAAAAGGCAGCAGTCTTTTGAAGTGCTGAAGAAGAACTGCCATGTAGCACAAGCCGTCAACTGTTTGATCTCACCGGGGCGAGGCATGGATTCTGAGTCCCTCAGAGACAACCAGACAGGGGCTTGAGTTCCGCAGTGATTCATCTTCCACGCCAAAGAAAAAACATCAGAAAATGGTTAATGCCATATCAAACTGTTTCTGTGCTTTAATGAGAGGTACAAGTGTACTCAATTAAAAGCATGGGCTTTTAAAAAAAGTTTAGATGGTGTAATTGAGGGCTTGTTTATTTTCCTCCTCAAGGTTGAATACAAATACACACAAAAGAGGATTAAGTCTTTCTTTGAGTCTAATGCATTTGTTTTCGGAAGACTATAATTTAGAATCATATAGAGTTGCATAGGTTGGAAGGGACCTTTCAGATCATCTAGTCCAGCCATCAACCTAACACTAAGAAAAACCATCACTAACCCATGTCTCTAAGCACTATGTCTACCCATCTTTTAAATACCTCCAGGGATGGTGGCTCCCATTCCAAGGCTTAAGAACCCTTTCAGTGTATACATTTTTCCGAATATCCTGGCACAACCGGACGCCGTTTCCTCTTGTCCTATCACCTATTATTTGAGAGAAGAGACTGACTCCACCTCGCTACACTCTCCTTTCAGGTAGTTGTAGGCAGCAATAAGGTCTCCCCTTTTTTAGTGCCTGAAGAACTTATCCAGGAGCCACACCTGGTTTTGCCCAAAAAGCTAGCAGTGTGTTACAGCTTAGTGAGTTACTCTGCACCCGCTTACCTCCAGTAGCTGACTGTGTGAATGCCATCAGAGCACAGCAAATACAGAGCAGAAGATACAGTCACTAATATCAACTAAAGGTGCTTAAGCAAACACACTTTATCCGCCCTTCACCATGGACTGAAGGCTCAGGCAACCTCCTGGATTTCAGCTAAGAGATGTGGCCAGCTGAGGCACAGTTACTGGCACGCAGCCCTAGCCAAAAATGCAAGACACCTTTATGAGGGAGTGAGAAGTGTGCTGTGGAACAGTCTCCTCCATCCCCCACCACTGCAGCAATGTGAGATCTTCACATCAAGGAAGCTGCCGTGCAGGTCACGACTTCACCGTAGTACCAGTCATAGTATCCAAAGCATAAATCTGAGTTTACCAGCAGAACACAGAAAAATGAATCCTGAGAAAAGGAGACAAAGGAGGAATCTGGTTCACAGGTTACCAGGACAAGTTAAAGATCACCTCCTGTCTCTCATGTGCTTGCAGAAAGCCAACTGAAGAGAAACACCTAGAAGGACACAGTGTGTTAAAGCCAGCATTTGGAAAATATTTAGATGAAAACTATAAATCTGAGATTGTGAGATTTTGAGAAACTCTTCTCCTTCGTGCATCACCTCAAGTATCCCTTTCTTTGATACCATAGTGACACAAAGTCTCAGACCATCATGTCTTTAAACCTCTTGGTCTAAAGGCTACTGCAGACTCATTGAGCAATTATTCATCTTGAAAGTACACTTTTCTTTCTTCATCTAGAATACCTGAGCCCACCATCAATCCATCAGACAGACAGAATTAATGAGAAGTAGACACAAATGGAATGGATTGTTTAACAGAGTCTGAATCCTTGACAAGGATTAAATATAGCTATAATAAAAGTTCTCCTAAAGGGAAAGAAAGGAGGAAACTTCCCAAACAAGACATTCATTTTAGTTCTGTTTTCATGTTTTGACTTTGAGATTTCAAAATAAATGTCTTGGTTTTGTCAACAGATGCAAAGAAGCAGATGTCAGTGCATAAATCTCATTTGCTGAGTAAGTTTTGAATCCATCTCTTTCCAACTGGAATCATCTGGACTCCTCTTTATGAGGATGGTAGCCTATTGTTACCAAATATTTGCTGAGCACTGTAAACTTTGGTCAAATTTCTAAGACTTTCCTAGATGATCAGAGCAGCTATTTTGCTGGTCTAACCTCTGGTCTGAAAAACACACCATTTTTTCCCCTGTTTTATCATGCTGGTTCTTTGTATAAACGTATCCACTTTGGGAAAATACAAGTAGTTAATTAATTTGCTTGTATTAAATCTAACTGAAACAAAGTCACAAAGTCCTTCAGGAATGTTACTTTTTTGCTAGGTTTTTTTGCTAGTTTTTTCCTCTGAGACCTGGAGTCAGCTGCACGTTAAAGGTGCTTCAGTGGCTTTGCATTGCTGTAAAGATTTAATAAAAAATAAAATAGATAAAGGAATAAATAAATAAAAATAAGAGGAGCTGCTATAAACTCAGTTTTATTTCATGAGTATTTTAAACTGTTTTGTATTCCTATAAAAGTGTTTCATTGTTGGGTTTTGGGATTTTTGATTTTTATTAAGAGACTGTGACCCGGCAATTTCAATTCATTAGAGAAATCACAGGTAATATATTATAATGACATTTTAATTTTTTTTTTTTAAACAAGGAAATGTTTTAAAATAGGAATATAGTTGTCACGGTCCAAAATAAAGCCTTAGAAGTTTAAAGTATTAAATATTCTGAGTAATTCTTGAGTCTTAGGAGAATTGCTGCTGATAAGGCAACTAATCCCCAGTTTGCTCTTAAAATGACTTGAACTAACAGAGCTCTCTCTACCATGATCACTTTAAAGGCTCCACAATTACTGGATTCATGTGGCTGCAAATCTTTACCCCACATTCACATGGCCTTCCCAACAGACTGACCACCACGTAGCTGCAGCTTTACAGCAGGATAGTCCTGCTCTGCTGCCCCTGAGAAAATCTTCAGCAGTGACCAAAACTGACCGGTTTTGAGTGCTCTAAAAGGGATGTAATTTGTCATCCCCTGCTATTCCCTACTCAGCGTAAAATTTTCAATGCTTAAGACTTAATTGTCCAGTTAACACATTTTAAATAAAGTATTTAGAAAGAATAGGTACTCTGTTTTCCTCCACAGCAGTCTCCATAACCGTATTCTGTTTTGGTTCCTATCCCACTGAAAAGTTCATAAGAAAAAAATATGTATTTTTAATAATCTAATGAGTTGTAACAATACCTCCACGCACTTGGTCGGCATCTCAGCAGGCTTATCAAAAACCATAAAGCGATACCATCCCGGTGTTAGGGAATGGTCACATATTAAATCCTGAATAGCTGATTGCTGGAGGTGGGAGGAATCAAAATCAACGCTTCGGTAAGGGCTCTGCAGGACCCGATGGCCACCAGGAGAGCATTCGAGAACTGTGGAGTGAGAGAGTAGGTTGAGTATCAAGATGGAACATCTAACAGGTATGTTAGAAAATATGTCAAGTATTTTTAACGGGAAAATATGGATATATTGCAATATGATGCGAAGCTACTTTTACTGAAAAACATTGAAGTCTTAGTAACAACAACAAATAGTTATCTTAGCACTCTAAAATTGAATAGAATTCATCATGTGGTAACTTTTCCTTCCTTAAGTGGAGAATAAATGCAAATTAATAACCACATTAGGCATTTACCCTGGATGTAAAAACAACAGAAAGGAGTATGTTCATACTTTCTCTCTGGATTTTGACTTTCTAGTTTCACTGATATTTATGAACCCTAACAACCCAAATAAAAACGGGGTGTCGGATATATGAGAGGGTCAAAATCTTACTTTAAGAAGAGTAACGATTATCCGAA